>VYXD01006561.1:4390-64035 GCA_013397195.1 Hylia prasina
GAAGAGCCACAATGAGGATGAGGAGCCACAATAAGGATGAAGAGCTACAATGAAGATGAGGAGCCACAATGAGGATGAGGAGCCACAATGAGGAAGAAGAGCTTCAATGAGGCTGAGGAGCTGCAAGGATGGAGAGCTGCAGGACGCAGTTCCTGCACACCTGGGCAGGATTCAGGACCCCTGAAGCTCCCCCTGAAGCTGCCCCCGTTTGCCTCCATCAGCTGCCCTCACACAGAGCGTAAGGAAGCCAGAGCTCAAACATCCCTCTCTGCACATGCAGCTGCTCCAGCCCCTTTCCCTGACTCTGCTCCCCAGAGCCTGCCCTCCCTCAGCCGTGCCCCCCTCCCTCACCCAGGAGCTTTGCTGCCCGTCCTCCTGTGTCCAAGCGCAGCCACAGGATGGATTTTGCCATCAGCTGAGCTCTCCTGCTGCCCCCAGCTTGGCTTCCCCTCCGGGGGGACCCTTCCCAGGGGACCCTGTGGATTTTTGGCCCTGCTGCCCTGCTGGCTGTGCCTCCCCCTGCCCCTGCCTGGCTGGGTGAGCAGCAAGTGAGCAGCGCTCGCCGCTCCCCTTCTCCAAAACCTCTCAGAATGCAGCAGTTTGAGGAAAAATTCCAGTCTAATCCCTTCAGTTGCATCTGCTCTGGTGGGCTGAGACAAGATGTCGTTTTGCATTTTTGGATATCAGCAGAGCCAGGAAGGTTGAAAGAAGGAAGGAACCACGTTCAGCTTCTCACTTAGGAAAAGTCAAGAAATTCAAATGAAACCAGCCTACATATGGGAGGTTTGAGCCTACTGTTCCTCAGATAAGTGATTCATATCTTTAAATCTGCCCCCAAACTCCACAGGCACAAAAATTATTGTAAGTGTTGGGGACCAAGGTTTTGAAAAAGAGTAAGAAATTCCTACCCGAGCTGACATGAGCTGGAGAAAGGATGGTGAATGGCACGTGTGTGGGCCCTACTCTGTGCCAGGCTTCAATTAGAAGCTTGGGTGGATCATTTAGTTTTCTTATACCTCCCTTCCCCACGTATAAAATACTGGAAAGTGTTGCTCTTCCAACTCAAAAGGAGCTGTAAGGATAAATGGATTTGCCTGAAAAAAGATCTGATGTCCTTTAAATTTGCCAGCTGACATAAATTCTGCCATCTCTGTGCATGAAATCGTGGAAAGGAGTCGCTGAAGTATTTCACAGAACCCTGACCCAATAAGCAACTGTTACCACTAAGATGGCGTCATTAATTTTTTCATAAAGGTAATTTTGAAATGAGAGGGCCAAAAAAGGAAAAAAAAGGAACAAAACATGACTGCCAATTGATAATTTGGCAAAACCAACATTTCATCCCCACGAAATACCTGCTTTCTGAAAAGCAGAACTGTCAGACAGAAGAGTGTCCCGTTAAAAGCCCACCTCAAAATCATTGCAGCGCCCATGGCACGTGAAAATGCAGTTAGCAGGGGTGTGGGACAGGGATGCTGAGGGAGCTGGGCAGAAATTACCCTACAGCAGGGCCTGTTTCTTCAGGATATCTCTGCCTTAGGGGTGAGGAAGAGTCCTGCCACTGTCCCTGCAAGATCTCCAGGGGATGCAGATGGGGAGAGATGCCAAAACTGCTTTGGAGTGGTGCAGTCCCCTCCTGCAGCTCCAAAGTCACAGCGAGGAGCTGCGTGCAGGGTGGAATTTGGACGCCTTTGGCAGCCCTGGCAGGATTTCCCCTGAAGGATGTGTCCCCCCATTTACTGGGGAATGTGATGGGCTGGACGGAGCAGCATTCCCAGCCCTATTTCAAAACGCTGGATTGAGCCAGTCCAAACCTCTTCTCTCAGTTCTCACAACACAAGGAAAGAAGGGACAAGAAATCACCGGAGCGGGGAAGAAACTTAAAGGGCTGCAGGAGGGGTTTAAGCACCGAGCACTTGGTGTGGGGAATTCCACAGCCCCTCAGTCAATTAAGTGTGAAATCTGAAAGGTAAATCCTTGCTTGTCACACACCCCCAGCCCCGATCCTGGCAGAGGGAACTGGGAGCTAAAGTCTTGGCAAAAGGAACTTTAAAATAGAAACAGAAGGAAAAGATATTTAGGAGGTAAAACAGAGATGTGCTCACAGCAGATGGGAAAGGCTCAAAATGATGAGAAAAACGACTTTTTCAGAGCTATTTTAGAAATCCCCTTATCCCCTCCCCACTTGGTTATGGGGGAAAGCATGATCTGAGCTAAATTCACTCTCAATGACGTACTAATAATAACAGTCATGATAAATTTCATTTGTAACTTCCAACCGTTTCTGTAGTCAGCCCTTCCACATACATTTTTAGCCCAATTAAAAATAAAGCCATTATCCTTTCCCTACAGGAAATCCAAGCTGTAACCAGTTTAGTCAACTTGCCTGAATTATATTGTCTCTTCAGAGCCAGAATGAGGCTTGATCCATCCCAGTTCCCAGCCAGACACCCCTCCCCATCTTTAAGACCAAACCAGAGCACAGCTGAGTAATTCCAAGCCCTCACAGAGCATTTAACATATTTGAAGAATTGCACAAACAGCAAGCAATTAGTTCTGAACAAGGTCCCTGGGGAGTTTCTAGTTAAAATACATGTGTTTTAGGATACATTAAACCAAGCACTAGAAATTAAAATCATCACTGAACTCAGACACAGCATCTGGGGATTTCTGGCTGCGGGTGAGATGGGCAGTGTTTCCATAAAGGAAGGAATGCAAGGATTCCTGCAGAGCTGCAGGAAGGAGAGGGAGCTGGCTGGGAGATAGAAGCAGGTGTGTGATTCACAGTTCCCACATCCAGCACACTCCGTGGCATTTGGGAGGGAGGCACAGCCAGCCAGGAGTTCATCCCTGGGAGTGTGTGAAAGCAAAACCTCTTGGGAATGCAGTTGGAGAGGAGGGAGGGCAGAGTTGGAGCAGGGGGAGCTCCCCCGGGAGAGGCTCTGGGTCTTCCTGAGCCTCCTGGCCAGAATTCCTCATGGGGAATCCAGAAATAGGAGGAAAATGAGGTGATGTAAAGTCACCCAGAAAAAAACCCACATGGCAGAACCAGGAATTAGAGGCAGAGGGGCTAAGGAATATTTTGGTATCTTCACCCTCCAGCCAGGCACCTCTCCTGGTCCTGCTGCAGACCCACTGATAACAGCCAGCCAGGGAAAACAGTCCCTGGAAAATGTCCTTTCTGCTGCTGTGGGCTTGGGGTGTGTGAATCAGGAATCTGCACTGCCTCACCTCTCATGGAATTTACAACAGCTTGAGGGACCAGGTCCAAAATCTTCACAAGCTAAGCAAGCGTTTATTTTTCAAAATATTTTCCCAAGAACTTTAGCTCTTTTTTCTTTTACATTTTAAAAGACCTTGCACAGATTTATGTTCAAATTACTTCCCCATCAAATTCTCCCTTAAGCAGCAGCACTGGGCCAGCTGTGTTTGCTTCCACAATTCCATATTAATGTCGCCATAAGCAAAGTTATTTTTCCAAGTACCCTTCAAAATACACAAAGATCCTGTAAAGACCCCAGCCCTCTCCAAAGAGGTCACGAGAGTAGAAACACAAAGAATATTCTGCATTCTAGCAAAGTAAAACAAGCAGCCTACACAGCCCCATGGAGAGGTGGAACTCGATGGTGAGCAGATGGCAATTTGGAAAGCAGCAACTGCGAGGCACCAAACTAAAGGAAACTCCAGGTAAAAGGGTTTGACTGAAGGTACCAGCAGGCAAAAAGCTCAGCCTGGCCCTGGGAAAAAGCCAATGCTAAGAGGTGTAGCCAGTGAAACAATGGGACAAAACCACCCAGGTTTGCCCTTGGGGTTAAAAGCAGATTAATAACCAGAGAAAGGCAGCAGCTTCCAAAGGCAGCTGGAGTTTTACTTAAGGTTTGACCTCTGAATTTCATCCACGCTAATAACTGCTCCAGTGACTGACCCCTCAGTGCATAACTGGCTCAGATGTTTCCAGAACAATCCCTGGGTGTGCTGTCCCTGCCTGCCTTGGCCCCAAAACATCTCCCCAGTGCAGGCTCAGAGCTGCCCCACGCCCTGGTGGCACTGCCCCTCCTGCTCAGCACTCTCCCCCCTTTACACCTCCCCAAGGAAATGTGCCTTTCCCTCCCTCTGGCACACCTCACTTCCTCCCCGCACCAGTTATTTTTAAATAACCTTTTGTAGCTGCCCTGCTTGACCCTGCCCAGCATCTGGGGCTGCAGCTTCTCTGAGAGCAGCTTTTACTGCCACACCTCAGAAAATCTCAATCCAACACACACACCCAAGGAGGAAAAGCTCCGGGTAGGACACAGCAGATGAAACAGGTTCAGGGACCAGCAGGAAAAAGCCCAATGACTCAGAGAACAGAAAACCCCCTGAAATCATGGGGGGGATCAATGCTGAAGATGTACAGTGATACATTTTCCACTCTTCTGCCCAAAAAGGTGAAACTGTCAACCTTTCTTTTTTTTTTCCCCACCCCAGCCCATCAAATGTATCAAATTATGTAAAACATCGAGCTCACTAGCATATTGGATTTTGAATAATGAAAAGAGTAAACAGGATTTTAATTTGGATTCTGACAGTAAGGCGCTTTCCATGTGATAAATTAACTATTAGGGAAGACAAATTAACACAACCACCCCTTGAGGATGATGGCTTATGATTTTGAGGAAGCTTTTACAGAAGCATGATAAAAATAAGGCAGGATGAAAAACAGGATATGATGATGGAGGGAATATTTTACCAAAAATTCTTCCTCCTTCTTTTCACCAAACTGTGCATATAACTTCTCTTAAAAAAAAAAAAAACAAAAAACCTGCAGCTTCTCTCAAGAGCCCCCTGTCTTTCCTGAGAATGTCTCAGCATTTCAGGAGAGTTCCTCAGCTGCTCTGGATGACCAGATTGATGAATTTTAAAGTGCTTGTTTAACACTGAGATGTTAAATTTGACGTCTGTGAAGGAAGGTCAGAAGAAGAGGTGTCGCCCCTCCTTAGGATTTTTTTGAAAGGGAAGGTGTCTGAGAAACATTTCCTAGGCATGAGACTATGCTCACAAAATCAGCAAAGGAGATGTGATCAACTTCAAAGCAGTCAAGCATCATGTTATATTTCCATATCCAAAGAAAAACTCCCAAGTTTTGTCATTTTTTTTTAAAGGAGAGAAGACATTTTAAGGTTTCATCTTCACATTTCAGCAGAAACTCCATTTTTCAATCTGCTCTCTCTCTCTCAGGTAAGCAAATACAGCTTGGAAAAACAGCAGAAAGCCTCCCTAATTGGCTTGAAATTAAAGCTATTAATTTTTATCCTTATTTATTCCTGTCACAAACCAGACCTGTTTTATATGGATTTCTAACACTGCTATGGAAACCTGAGAGGTTCTGAAGCCTTTATGTAACACGAGATGAAAACGCCGTCTCCCACAGTGAGCACTGTTTGCTTTGAAATATGTCAGCAGTGGAATTCTGTCCCTCTGGGAGAAAAAGGGTTGCCAGGCACTGAGACAGGAGACATCAGGTCCAAATCTATTGTCTCAAGACATGCTATTAACCATTTAACTCTCTGGGCAACTTCAAAATAAGGATGTTTACTCACCTTTGCTTGGAAATTCATGCAAGGAGAAAAAACCTACTATTTCTATGGAGACACCATGCAGTTGTACACCTAAAAACTGCAGAGATACTGAATTCCAATATATTCCTGTAATTTTCCAGTAGTACTTCCAACTGCAGGTCAAAAAGTTCTCTATCAATTGGCATTTTCTTAATAAAAACTACAAGTCACAATTTCTTGGAGTCCACCTGAAAACACTGTTGTGCCTTTGAAATACAAATGCCTTTAATCCAAATATAAGCAAGTGTGGGTCTAGATTGTGCTGAAGGCTCCTAAATTCCAGCAAACTGGTGGCAGCAGTGGGACAGGCCTGATGTTTGGGCTGCCAGCCCTGGCATGAGCCCAGCTCCAGAGAATCCTGCTACACCAGCAGGAAGGGGAGCAGATCCTCTGTCCTCTGCCTGCCTGGAGGGCAGGGAACATTGCCCAGGATCTGCAAATAAATGTACAATTCCTAGAGCTCATTGGACACTTTGCACATCCAGAGCACCCAGTAAACATGGATCAACCATTCCTAGTATTAATCAGGAGGAGACAGGTCTTTTTCCAAGCCTAAGTGACTCTTGTACCACCAAACAGCTCCTGGCATCCCTTTCTCCTCAGTGTGCACCAGCAGCTCCCAGCCTCCTCTGGAAGAAGAGAGATGTTTTCCTTTCTCCCAGTGCCTCGTGGAGTTAATTGAGCCATGATGTGTGGATTGTTATTCCAAGAGCTGGGAGTGCCCTCAGACATCTCCAGGACTGAACTCTGTTCCCGTCCAACACAACAATTTGTGCTAAACCTTCTCTGCAGAGAGGAGAGGTGAAAAGCTGGAGTGGTTTTCTGTAACACACGTACAGAACAAAAATCAAAGCCCCTTCAGTCTCTTCAACCTTTCTCTGAAAGATCTAAAATGTTCAGACCATGTCCTTTACCTTGAAACCAGTGCAATGCTCTAAAAAATGAAACCTAGAAGTTTTAAGGGAGAATATGCATTACCAGCCTGAAGGAGTTCAAAGTATTTGAACTTGGAATTCTTGCAATCGTGCAGAAACACAGCTTTGGAAACCATAACGAAAAAATCAAAGCAAGGCAGAAGTTTCCTCCTGCAAAGACAAAGCTACTTACAGGTTTCTTTTTATTGAAAAGTTCTTTCCAGAAGTCAGGGCTGCAAAAACATTTGCAGCCTGACTAGAGTTCAGGCCTCCTGGGAGACAAAGAATTGTTATAAAAGGGTCATTTTTCTGCCTCTACAAATAAAGTAAAAGCTCTGAAGGTCACAGATTCTGGAAGCACCTAAACAACAACAAAATAAAAACTTTCCATCCCTCTGGTTGCAGAGGTAGATAACGAGCTCCATGGCATTGTCCTGGTCACCTCTGGACCAGGGTTTACAGCATTTAAAATAATCCATCACTGCAGCTGAATTTGCTCGCCACCCTGTAGTCTCAGACAATTCCCTTTGAAAATACAATAATACATTTTTACAATTAATTCTCTTTTACCAGACATCAATATACACGACTTAGGGCCAAAAGAACCTCCCTGAGTTGCTTCAAGCTGCACCAGCAGAAAAACAAACTAAAAATGATCATTTAAATGAGTAGATCTTTGAAAACTATATAGATTTCTAATTCCACTGAACTCACCCCAACCCTTGGCGCATCCAGCAGTTGCTTAACAGCATGGAGTGGTCTTTATGGGATCTTTCCTGCATTATCCCAGGCTTGCTCAGCACTCTGAGTACAAAAGCAGCACAGAACCTGGTTGTTACCAGGACCTCCAGCCAGGCTGTGGCAAGGAGACACTGACCTGAGCACAAGGGATGGAGTTAGAGGGAAGTGGAAAAAAAAACCAAAAAAACAAAACACAGCAATGACCCTCCTCCCAGAATTAAAAAGGCCACAAGAACTTTGCCTGAACTAGTAGCTGTTGTTTTTATTGGAGTATTTTATGGGGTTTTATGTTGTTTAATCGAAGAAAGAAAATGGATGCCATAAAATATGCAGAGCTAACTGGGGCTGCAGAGTACATTGCTGAATATTGCTAGTAATGCCATTTCCCCTTCACTGTCAAAAAATAAAAATATCCTTCTTTATATCCCTGTCACATGGAACAGCAGTCCTCTCACGCTTGCCAATCAATCATCCTGGAGTGCACCTTTACCTTGAGCAGTGTGTGCTAGGACGGTGAATAAGGAAACCTTAGGAAATAATCTCCCTTTCCACGAGATAGAATTCAATTTCCAGCATAGCTCAGGCCAGTACTTTCCTTGAAAAGGTGGCACCATATATTACAGCAGAAAAGCATTTTTCTGCTGCTAGTGAAAACTTTAGTGAGCATTATGATTATGTGGTTTGTACTCCAGGCACCGGTGACCGCCGAGCAGGCTAATAACGAGCCAGTTCTGATGAGAACAGCCCTCCAGCTGGGATAAAACATCCAAGACTTCTTTCACCCTGTTTTTTTCCCCTCCATTCTCCTTTCTTCACTGTAATTTTTTTTTTTTCCCCCTAACCTGCAGCCAATTTTCCAAGGTTCTCCTCAGGAGTCAGCACTTCACCCTGGTGGCTCAGGTAGCCCCGGTCAGCCCTTTGGCCACGGTGCCAACAGCATTTTTCTTTGCCAGCCCATTCTGGTTTCTTCAGGTGGTGCTTCTCAGGAGCTTCTTGAACGCTCTCTGCAGGCAGACTGAGCCTTCAGCAATGACTCTTTGGATCCCCCTTTGGAACTCTGCACTTTGGGCAAGGATTTTCCCAAGCTCTGTCTCTCGTCTGGGCCCAGCTGTGCAGCAGAGGCTGGCTGGATCCATAAGGCAATGAAGTCCAGGGAAAGCCCCACAAATGGGTGGTGCCAACCCCTGTCTGCCTGCATTTGTCTGCAGTGTTTCAGCTATGAAGATGAACAGACAGTTTTTTGCCTCTGGACGCCCTGAAGCTCCAAGTCCCAGCTTTTGCTCTTCAGATCTGGCCAAAATATCATTTGCAAGCTGATGCCTGACAGACAGAGCCCAGCAGCCAAAGATGGGCAAAGAGTTCAGGAGCATTCAGCCTTCCAAAGTGTGTTGCTCACAGTGCTGCCACTGCTTAGAAAGCTTATCCAGCCTTGCAAAGCTGTCAGGAAAATTTACCAGCCACCACACAAAAATTACTTGCCATTTACCAGAGTGATTGATGGTAATGCAAGAAACTAATGGCATTTTACTTGCCTGTCGAAAGAAATTACTCAGCCTGGACCAGCAGGATTGGGGAGAGGATTCTTTAATCCTTACAGCGATTTTTAAATTAAACTCCAGTGTTCATAGGGCTGAAGATCAGTCACAGACAGCAGCTGGCTTCAGGATGGATTCCAGCATGATCTAGCATGGACAGACAGGTCTGGCACAGCAATAAGCAGGGTGACAGGCAGCTGCACACTCTGCTTCTGACTTCTTCTTACATTTGCAGATTTCAGGAGGCTGAATCCATTTCCAGACCATTAATCTCTAACAAAGGCCTAAGTCCTGGCACTGTACAGGTAATAAAAAATTGGGGACATATCAGGACAAAGAGGCCATAACCGAAAACTGGAGCTTCAGTGGCAGAGGAACGTGCTCCCATTTTGTGTCTGTGTTCAGAAGAGTATTCCAGAATTAGGGATTAATTCACTTCCCGAATCAGCAGGGCGATGGGACCATTCCCTCTGTACCTTTCCCTGTCCTTCCTAGCACCATCCTAAAACCTCCCTTATCTTTTAGCACTTTTCCTTTTCCATTGCAGCTGTTGCCACCAGGATTTCTCTGTTCTCCTGCAGAACCAGCATTCCCCCAGGAAGGACAGCAAATCCTCCACCCCTGCTCAGTCACAACACCCTTGTTAAACAAGCTGCTTCTCCAGTTTGGAGGAAAACAACATTCATTCAGGAGATTGCCACGGGGGAAGGACTAAAAAAGGTCCTTGAGCAGCAGCTGATGCTTACAGGCAGCAGCACAGGTGGCCCCAGCACTGCCCTAGAGAACTTCTGCAAGACAAAAAGCAAAGGAAAGCCCAACTTTTGAGGATATGAACGAGCCACTCTCACAGCTTTGATTTTGGATAGCCTCTTTTCTTGACCAGTCTTTACTCCTTACACATCCCCAGACACCAGATGAAAAACCACCTCTGCCAAAAGTCACAACAAAAAAAAGGGAGAGGAGGAACAATCTGTGTTTTATGAAGATTACACGGGCCTAGGTGTGAGATACCAAGAAGCCTCTTAAACTTTCAGCATGTCAAAGAAAACACTGTGTTTGCAATAACACTCCAAAACCAGGCTTTCCCACTGAGGAGGGTTGTAGGGCACAGAATCAGCTACCTCCAAACGTAGCCCCAATCCATTATAACACATTCAATGATTTTCAGAGAAAAACACTCACAGTGAGACGCTGTATCCAACTGAGCATTAAGCACTTCCCATTCCTGTTCTGCTTTCCCGATTCTACTAGTCCCTAACCCTGTTAGTCATGAATTCTTGATTAATGAGCCTTGTTTAGAGGATGTGAATACTGAAATTGCTCTGATATACAGGCTCTAACCACAGAAAGACAATCTAATTTAGCGAGGGAATCTGCTGTGCTTAGGGGCGATTCCAAACCCTCAGTGAAGGAAATCAGCTGTTAAGTCATGCTAACAAGGGGCAGCACGCTGTGCTCCCAGCTCCTGGTGCCATGTGATGGCCTCACAGCTTGGCATCTGGGGGCAAAATCATCCCCGTGTGTTAAGGATGTTTAACATCTACTTGGAAATCTGGGGCCGGTCAAAAACCGGCTGTGAGTGAAGAGAGGATGGTGCCAGCGTGGTTTTACACCAGAATCCTTAACTACGAGGAACATGAGCACACACACATCTCCTGAGCTTGTACAGCAAGGACCAATAACCCAGGGCTAAACTAATTATGGCTTGTTATGCTTGAGCAGGAAAACAGCAGCTGCTCCTCTCCTGCTTCAAGGGGACGTGTAAAACAAGTGTCTTCGTGGCTCTCCTTCCCTGTGCCTGCCAGGGAAGAGCTGCCTCCAGGGAATCTTCAACTCCCAGGGCGTCCAGAGGAGCAGATTTCCTCCACAGCTGGGGACACGGGGACAGCTCTGCTCTCCAGGCTTGAGAGCAGGGCTAGGCAAGGCCTTCAGCAGCTTTCTTGTTGGCTCTAACATAAAAACCTATTTTCAAACGTGGAAAATCTGATACAGCGGCGCAAAGCAAAAGGAGAGTATTTTTCATTCAATAATATCACTCATCACGTGCCCATGAATATTCATAACTATTTGGGAGTTGGAGGGGGGGATGTTAATTATACTTGAAATGGTTTATAAAATGCACCAAGATGGGAGAAATGTTCCTTGCTCTCCTACAGCAGGCACTTTCAGAGGTGTTCCAGGAGCCCAATCCTAGAGACTGGGGGATTAATTCCCGAAGACAAGCCCTTTTCCCTCTGAGCTCCTCCCCAGCTCTTCTCAGAAAATGACCTTTTCTGATCTTAAAACATCCTGAAAGAGACAGAAAGATTAGTTACGCTCCTCCCCACTTCATCCTCACAGAACATCTGAGTGGTTTCTACAGCTGCCAAACTTTTATGTCCACGGTCCTTTTGACTGCAGTGCTGAGATATTCAAAGACCCATTAAACCAAAGGGAAAGACCCATTCACTGGGACTTCACATGGAAAGGAGGTGAGGAGGGAGGCTTAAAATTATCTTCTGCTTAAGTTAGACAGAGACAGCTGGAGAAGATTTATTCATAAATCAAGTTCTCCCCTTTCAAAAAGTCACCCGTTCTCATTGTGCTCTGCACGCAGGAGATGCTGTTGGGACTAAAAGGTTGAGAAATGCAGCCAATGATTCTGCTTGCTCCTACAGGAGATCCATGTGATGAGGAAGCAAAAGCACAGCAATCTGCCCTGTATTTTTATGGACACAGTTTTGCACCTACAAGTCACAACAGTTTTCCAATCACGAGGTTAACACCGAGCTGGAGCTCACCTTTCAGAGCAGTTTCCTGCATGGGTGGTGTTTGTCAATTCCTGCCTGATTGTGGTTGTAATTTTTTCCTCCAGCAATTATTGTCACTGTATCAGACCTTATCCTACAGCCAAGAGCTGAGGCATTAAGGGACAGTGTCCTCCCAACAAGTAATTACTGACACAAAGCCCTATTCTCAAGTACCAATGCCAGTAACTTGTGGATATTAGAAGTGCAGACAGTGTGCTACTGGGCTGAGACTGCCTTCTAATCTCATATCTGGGCTATAAATGATCTGATTTGCTGAGGAACAGCTCAAATTACAAGGGCACCATTCAAAAAATCACTAAATATAAAGCTGACATCTTTTGATTTTCAGTGGTGTTGAGAGCGCTCCGTTCCTTCCTGCTGGTGTTGCCTTCCTGACTTGAATCTTCACTGTCAAGACATCATCCTCAATTAACTTCAGGCACAACTATTCTCAGTTTTAACACTCTGCCCACCAGACTAGCAGTGGGTTTCAAAAGTGGGTCTGCAAGCTGTGATCTCAAGCTCATCTCTCAGAAATACCAATATTATCCATTTTTCTACTTTTTTGGAACAGTGAAACCTCAGAAATATCATTACATTCAAGTTTTGCCTTAGTCCTGGGAACATTTTATCTTATTTTCACTTGGGGAAGCCCTTTCCTTACTGAATATTCCTGCAGTTAAGATCTCTCTGCAGCTGTATGTGAAATTAAGTAGCCAATGTCATACAAAGACCAAATCTTGATATTAAGCAAAGTCAGGGTTTAATTCCCCTGCTTGCAGCACACAGCAGGTGAGATGGGGAAAGGCTAGATGTGGAGAATGTAATAAGCAGTCACAGGTGAACATAAAATATAAATGCAAAATGCATTTCCTCATATTTATTGCATTTTTTACATCTAAATCAGGCAGATTTCATTCCACAGATTGAGACTGATCTGAAGTAATTTAGTGGGAGGCTGGTAGTTGAAACACATAATCACATTTCTAGAACAATGTAATTACATTGAATTTAATGTGATTTCCTGCCACAGGTTTAAAAGTGCAGCCTCCTCCACATTCTCAATTTATGCTGAACATGACACTTGATGTAAGACTACTCTTACACAGCCAGGTAGAGCCCTGCATAAGGGGAGAAAATACTCTGTGACCACTTGAATTCCCCAGCACCATCAGAAAAAGATGCCAGTCATGAGCTAGCAGTAAGCTCAAATCTTAAATTTCTAGGAAGATGCTGTTTCAGCAGATGACCATTGATTTTAGATTTCATTTTCATTAAATGTCTCACAAGGAACAATCATGCCCCCCTTAAGGACTTGGGCACAAGTCAGCTCGGCCCTGTGGAGCAAAGAAATCCGACTGGCAATTCACAGCAGAGGAGTTTTCAGGATTTTGTGGGTTGTAGGTGTTTCAGAGAGTGCGATGATAAAGACTTTTTATAAAGAGCAGGCTAATAAATGGAGAAGGCAGGTCATTAAGAATTGCTGGGAAGTACTGGGGGGAAAAACGAATTGCAACCTGAATGCAGACCAAGAGCTTGAATACTAAAATAAACACAAGGACAAAGGGCTGGAAATGTATCAGAGCTGGGAATAAAACAGCACAGTCACTGGTGTTCATTTAACTCCTACAAATTAGAGGTTGATCTGGAGAAAGTGTGCAAGCCAATGCATCAGGACAGCCCATGCTGCCAAAGCACTGCACAAACAGGAGGGTTACTCTTAAAAATAAATAACACTAAGTTACAGCTGATCAGATAAAATTCTGCCTGCTATGAGACAACTCATCTCTTTGGAGAATAATTCCAAAGTTGTACAAATGGAGGCATATTTACAAGCAATTTGCAAACAGAAAGAAAAACAAATAAATTGATCAAAAATGCTTTTTATTGCTGGTTTTCTACAGAATGATTCAACATTTATATTCCTTCATTGGAATAAATAAGTATTGAAATGTAATGGATAATGAAGCAGATGCTAAAAGGCAAAGTGCACAGGATCTTTCCTTTTTCCCCAAGACCAATATAAATCTGAATGAAACAAAAGTTGAAAGGTGGGTTTTAAAGCTGGGGCCTTTTATGAAACAGTTGTTTGTTTTAAACAAACAATGGATTTAAAGCAGTATAATTACTGATGAACCACAGCACTGTGGAAATGACCTCGGAGAGCTCCAAATGCATTATACACTGTCCAGGAGGAGGGAGAACAAGGGAGAAAAAAAGTCCCTAAAATGAGACAACACTGAGCCCTCACTCAGCTCAGTCACCTCCTGTACTGATGTCCCTAAAATGAGACAACACTGAGCTCTCACTCAGCTCAGTCACCTCCTGTACTGATGTCCCTAAAATGAGACAACACTGAGCTCTCACCCAGCTCAGTCACCTCCTGTACTCATGTCCCTAAAATGAGAGAACACTGAGCTCTCACCCAGCTGATGTCCCTAAAATGAGAGAACACTGAGCTCTCACTCAGCTCAGTCACCTCCTGTACTGATGTCCCTAAAATGAGACAACACTGAGCCCTCACCCAGCTCAGTCACCTCCTGTACTGATGTCCCTAAAATGAGAGAACACTGAGCCCTCACTCAGCTCAGTCACCTCCTGTACTCACGTCCCTAAAATGAGAGAACACTGAGCCCTCACTCAGCTCAGTCACCTCCTGTACTCATGTCCCAAAATCGGCTGCCTTTTGGTTATAAAGCCAAATCTTAGGATTACCCCATGCATGGAAGTTTTCTTTGGCTTGAACAAGAAACATCTCAAGATGTGCAGGCTTGAGGCAAACCAAGGGGAGACCTCAATGTCTCTGAGTGGCTTTTTGCCACTCCCTGCAGAGCCCTGAAAGGCTCCCACAGCACAGAGCCCTGAGGTGGCAAACGGGGACCTGTGAGAAAACCAGGGGACAGGAAGGCTTTGTCTGGGACGTGACAAGGTGTGTTACTGATGGCTCAGCCACCTGCAGACCTCAGTGCTCGGAGAGGACAAGAGCTCTGTCCCAGGAAGGGCCTGAGGAGGGTTGGTGTGAGTCAAGCAGGCCACCCACTACCGACACAGCACACAGGGCCCAGCTCTTCCTCCTGAGCCTGACAAGCCTCCCAACAGCTGCAGCAATTCCAGACTTCAAACCCTTCAGCAGGGTTTCTTCAGGGAGCAAATGCATTTGCTGAAATTAATTTTGGGCTGCAGCTTGTTGAAAGGTGCCCATTTCTACATCAGGCAGATTAGCGCCGGGGCCGGCTGGAAGCTGCAGCCTTCATCAAAACCAAAAATGTGCTAAGCAGATTTTCCCTTTTGTTTACTGGAAGGCTACTTTCTTCAAGGTGACTCAAGACAAGAGGCAGTTTGCTGAAACAGTAAGAGATTTGCCAGGGGTCCTCCTTTTCATCCCTGATCACTTCCTACTGCTCAGGAAGAGAATTCTGCAAAGATACCCAGGAGTAGAGTCAGAACCTTCACTAACCTCAGTCATTCTGTTGCAAACCAGAACCAGACACAAACACTTGGATTCAAACTTGATCAAAATAGGAAATAATTTGGCTGCAGCAGGATTACCACTACAATAACTGGGAGGTCAAGCCAACTCTTCAGAACTTCCATTATGAAGCAAAAGGAATGCAAACCTCTGCTTACCCCAACACTTACGTATTCAGATTTCTTTCTGGAATAAGTGCAAATTTGCTTTGATTCCATGACATTTCATCACTTAATACATTTATAGCATGTCAAGGGAAAACTTGACTGAATTCACAATGCTGTACTGATTGAGTTCCTAATAGGAACAGCTGCCAGAAGGACTTGTAAGGATAAATTTCAAAATCACATTTCCTACTTGGCAGAGGACTTCCTGCGCTTTCTGTACCTATGCACGGACCTTTGTGGGACACAGAGATGGGACAGCCCCTCTCTCCCCAGTTTCCATCAGCCCATGACGTGGCAGCTGCTGCAGCCACACCAGTGCCTGCACAAATTTCTCCACTCCTGCACTTGAGCCTCGGAGTTGTGGGGTCAGAAAAAGCTTTGCTGGAGACTCACGAACCAGCTGTGGGACAGGAGCGAGGGAACCCACCAAAAGGTGCCCCAAGTACAAACTACCCAAGCACAGAGCTCAGGTGCGAGCAGAGAACACAGGAGATCAGCATCCACCTTTGCCAAAAATGGGGAAAGATGACACAGAAAAGCTCAATTCAAGTCTGAGCCCATGGCCAGTGCCCCAAGAGCTGCCTGCCCCTCTCAATCTTTACCTATGGATGGAAAAACATCTGGGGAGTTTTGCTCTGCTCCTGATCCCTCCTCGAAATCTTCACATTTGTTTAGAAACATCTTCAAAATACAGCTTCCAAGGGAACACAAGCATTTCCAAATTCCTCTCCCTCTTTGCAGAGACCTGCAAGGCCCTGAAGTGACCCACCTTGAGCACTCAGGACCTTGTTTTGATCAGGCAAAGAGGGGGAAAAGCAACACTTTTCAATACTTGAAACCAACCAGTTCCAAGCAAATATTTAAAGTTGTCCTGATTGTTAGATAAGCAGCTTCTGCAAAGAGATTGCAAACGTTGCAATTGTTTTTGCCATACAGTTGCCAGCAGCTGGAAGCTCTGAGGTGCCCATTTCAATCAGAAATTTTCCTTTTCAAACACATTTGGCTGCTTGCTCCTAGTGAGAAACGCTGCCCATTACAAGAGCTTTCAGAAGACCACAAGGAGTGAAGCAGAGGTGGCTTTTCTCAAAGTGGGGGCAAAGCACAGCTTTCTGTAAACACTCCTTTTGATCAGTAAATAAGTAAGAAAAGGTGCTGTGCCACACTTTCCTGCACTGCTATTAGGCAGCTGAGAGGCTCCTGCCAGACCAGACAAAGCCTTCAGTCAGTCCCACAGAATATTCCCCAAGAAATGAAAAGAACGGTGGGAGGAATTCACTTTAAAGTGCATTCACTGTGCTTTCCTTTTCATTAAATATAATAATATGCAACAGCTCCTTGTGTTGGACAATACTCTTCACTCTTTTTTCGTGCCAGCACTTCAACCACTTGTACTCACATTCTTCCACCTAATCACTACCTCACTGTTGTTAAAATCCATCATGCACTAGGGGCCAAATCTTGAGGTCCCCACTCAAACCCTCTCTTAAATGAGCTCTTAGGAGGATTTTTGCATGATTAAGCATCACAGGTTTTTTTCCCCTAACTGATATTTGAATAAAGAGCACAAGAATTGGCCTTGATCATTACCATAATGCTTTCATGTTTTCCACAATGCCACTCAAAAGCCTAAAAATATGGCATAGAAGCCCTGCAGGGAATTAATGCAAAGTGTCTATATTTGCACCAGGAACCAATTGCTGAAAGGGAAAAAAAAAAAGAAAAAAAAGGATCTCTGAAATAAACCTGGAGGACGCATTAGCAGAAGCACTTGTGAGCAACTTGCCCTTTAAAGCACGCATGGGACAAATTCATCTCGAGAGTCACTTCAAAGGGAATGGTCTGCAATCAGAATTAATCACAATTAATTTGGCCTCAGGTTTGTGCCACAGAGAGCAGGCTCCTGCAGTCAGCGCTGCGGGCAGCGGATGGCAGGGCTCACATCCACAGCCTCCACCTCTGCTGATATTGCCAATTCTGCTCTGCTGGTGCCATCATCAAATGCTGCAACAGGACTCAGGCCAAATCTGCTTATCAGCTCTGAAGCACGAGGCCAGGCAGCAATATGTGCTGAATGGAGCTCTTCTGGAGGATGTCATCCTTCTATTTTTGTTACCTAATTCTTCTCCTCCAGCTCCCTGTGGCAAACCAACAGTTGAAATCAGCCAGCAGAAGCTAATGGGGTTATGTAAGTGTCCATTTGCTGTACATATGCTCTCCCCCCTAAAGGCAGGCAATCACATGAGAGAGGTGCACCTTCCATTTTTGATGTCTAAGCACATCAGAGCTTTGGAGATCCTTCACAGTGTCTCCACCCTTGCTGGAGGAGCACGTGTGGGGAGCTGAGCAAGCAGCAGGGAACTGTCAGGGGGGCAGACTCAGAGCTCAGCAGATGCTCCTGGGCTGGATGTGGATCCTGGTCTGCCCAAAAAACAGCCCCACTAAACCAGGCAATGTCAGCTCCACACGTGGCCCCTCTCCAGGTATTGATGAGTAGACACAACCCCTAAATTTTCTGCCCAGGCTTAATCCCTTGCTCTGCCAGCACAAAAGCAAAACATTTCCTTGATATGGAAAGATGCAGCTTCCTTGTCTCTTCATCCCTCTCAGTCTCTACCATCTGTTTCAAAGAAAACTGGGTTTATGGACCTGGATAGTTCTTTTGTTTCAAAAATATTTAACTTACACTTAAAAGAAACAATATGAATCCCTCTAATCCATTAATTATTGTACCTTTCACTCCAAGGTATGTAAAAATGGCACAGGCTCTGTAATATGAGGGACTGTTGGCACCAAATCTCTTGCTCTCTGGAAGTATCCAGGGTTTGAAGCCTCAGGAAAACTGTCCAGGAAAGCTGAACTCCTTAATACCAATTTAGTGTTAAGAATATGACATGAAGTTTAAAGTAGGTTTTTTAATTATGCATATTCACATTTTTTTGTTTGCTGTTCTACCCTGAAACTTCATCCGAACAGAACTCGCCAATACAAAGCACTAAGGTTTTACCCACAGTCAGAATCTGTGAATTCAGTTCCTCCGAGTGTTCGGTCACATGAAGACAAAACTGATTCCCTCTGCCCCTTCTCCTATCTTGAATGTGCATTTTGGGAGGTGTACCTTCCCAGAACACAGCAGTATCACTTCAAAAACACCCCAAGCTTTTGAAAATTCCTGCGACACATATCCAAGAGACACGAAATTCAGCAACAGCAGCTGGAAATGCTGGATGCTCTTCCACAGAGCACTTGCTCCCTCCTGCCAGCAGATGGGCTCTGCTGAACCCAGAGAAGATGCTCCCAGCCTGCGTCAGGCTACAACACGGCAGAAAAAGAAGGAGCCATCACAGCAAATGAGGAATGTGTCACTTTCCCCACCTTTTCTTGGATGGTGAAACAGAAGCACAAGGAAAGCAAGAGAATCGCTCAGGACCACAGCAAGAATAGCACCAAAGTCCCCGAGCACAGGACACGCTACATACTTGTAGTAACAAAAAATATATCTGTCACTGCATGTCACACGAGCTCATTCAAACTAAAAATTTATCACTTGCTTCGGACTGCAGCCAGGTGACAGCAAATATATCACGGAGCTGTCAACAATCTGCTAATCTGGGCTGTGAAGTGTGGGAATACAAGAAGCTTAAAAATATACTGCTCCTTCAGAAACCATAAATTTTTCTGGCTCTTTCTCACGTACCGCTGGGTATCGGTCTGCTCCAGCACCTTCAACCCCCTGCAGTTAAACAGTTTCATTTGGCGTGTCTGTTTAGAGAGTGACAATCAGCCACAGGAGGCAATCACCCGTGGGGGTAACTGCAAAGCAGCACAGACCCTCTCTGGCTCTGTGACTGAGATGAATTACCAGCGGCAGATTTAACTGCAAAGCTGGTGCAGAAATCCCAGGACGGACGCAACGAGATTTTCAGAGACAGCTGCAGTAACATTCCTGCCCATCTGGAAACCTGAGCTGTTGTGCTCTTTGGAACAGAGAAGAAAGCAGAAAGAAGAGAAGGAGGACCTTTCCTTGCCCATCTGAAACCAAACCACGTGTCAGGGCTGTACCTTGCTGGAGACAGTGCAGAGGATGGCACAGTCCCATGAGTGAGCACTCAAGGACTTCAGCCTCTCCCAGCTCATACATTGGACAAAAATTCAAACCGAGGTGGGGGAAGGAGCTTTGATTATAAACACAGGAGAAGTTTTCAAAGTTTTCGATTCTATTTCAAAGAATACTTCACAAATAACAGCTTGTGCCATTTCACACTGGGAGACCACAAAGGCAAACTTTCTTGTTGTCCAACTCATGATGCTTAAGGACTATGTTACCTGCTCAAACACTCCTGCCCCTCCAGCCCTGTGACCTGGCCTGGCTGGAGAAGGCACTTTGACTCACCGTTCTTGGTGAAAATTCAGTTCTTTAACTGCATTTCTCTTGTGCCAAACACCTTGGTGTACCTGCCATTCTTCATTTCCTCCTCCGGCCACAAACTTCAATTTTCTCTCCCCGGCTCTTAAACAGCGCATAATTACAACTAATTATCGATCACTGAGGGATTACTAGTTGACAAATCCAATTTCCACACTGTTATCAAGCATGACTGACTGGGGAAGAGGGGATAGGAGGTACCTGTGCTGCTGTAGGAACCTGCAGGTGTCTCAGCTGGGCGGGACCAGCGTTGTCACTGTCACCAGCACTAAACACAGCGCGCTGCAGTGGCAACACAGGGCTGATGTGTTTAGGGACCTGTTGCACAAGATTCTGTAATTCTACGCCGAGTGACAGCCCTCACCCCAAAGAGATTTACAAGCCTGCAAAGCTGAGCCTTTTACCTCTATAAATCTACTCGATTTGGCTGCCTTTGTGCCACTTTTGCATTCCATTTCTGCAAATATCCTCGCAGGCAAGCGAGCTGGCGGCGACGTTCAGAGAAACAGCTCATTTCAGGGCGAAAAAAACGCCACTCCGTTCTCCTCAAAGCAAATTTTTAAGTTTGCATGCTTTGGTGCACCTGCTGATCTCCAGGGATTGGACAGTGGAGCACGGTGCGACCCCTGGAATGCAGCTCCCACGCAGCCCATTAATGGCATTTGTGAGCTGCAGCAGGCCAGTTCCCCAGAAATCAGGAGTCTGCTGCCACGTGCTCTGGGTGTTGTACAATAGAGGCACTGTGCACGCAGAGCATTCAAGAAAAAAAGAATTAAAGAGAGAAATCTGAGGGAAAAATACATGGGGCTGCTCGAACGTCATTGAACGGAGTAAAAAAGCAATGTTTTAATAAGAAGTCACGTGATGGGGTTTTTTCCCAGTTGTACTTCAATGGAGTTATTCACATAATTCAAGCAGACACAAATCCCAGTGTGAAAATATCTGGGCTCTTGTAGCCCAGTGGCAGCCCTTCCAGCATGACTTACAACAAAAGGCTGAAAAAGTCCACTCCCTTGGTACACACAAATTGGTTTGTTATTAGAGCTCATCCAGCACCATTATTTTCTGACAGTAAATGTGTTCTTAACAGAATTGAAATTGCCGTGAAGAACATTTTTCTTTCAAATGTTTAACTTTTCTTTGGGGAAAAACCACATTTTTGTCTCACGTCTGTTTAACATTAAGATACATTTCCCTTTCCATTCTGTTCCAAAGGAAGCACGACACAATGTAGAAAATGCTGCACTAAATCTTCCTGGCTCCTAAAAGAAAGAACCTGAGAATGAGCCTTCCATAAAGAAAGATTGCAACTGCCTTACTAAGGACTTTATTCATTAAAAAAGACTCAAGTCTATTCTGCTTCTTGTCTATGGAAGTGAAATATGATTTTATTAAATGAAGCCCTTAATATGTTTGCTAAGACTCTGTCGGCCTGAACATTAACTACATTTCCATTGTTTTTCAAGTCTGAAAAAGAAAGTTGTTCTGCAAAGAGACAACCTCACTTACAGCTTCTTAACCTTCAGACCAGCAGGGAAATTTGCTTTACGAAGTACATTTACAATATCCAGCTCACACACGGGGCTCAGCACATTCATAAAGAGAAAAGGCAACAGCTCTCAGAAATCCTTTAAGGAAGGGAGGGGGGCGGGGAATAAGAAGGAATAAAGCACAGTAGAAGCGTTTCAGTTCGGGGTAGCAGATGGCAGCAGAGCCCTCACCACGAGCCCATCCCGCAGGCTGCCGGTCTCTGCCCTCCGCAGGGAATCGCGCGGGTGGGACACTTCTAAATGTCCCCCCATGGAGGCATTTTTGGGGAGGCGATGCTCTGAGTCCTTTCCTGGGGATCGCAGCCGAAGTTGCCATCGAAGCTGCTGCTTCTCCCCCACCCTCTGCTGCCTCCCAGGACAGGACAAACTCCTCAGAGCGTCCCCGAGCATCACTCGGTGCCATTTTATCGCCGTCCTCCTGCAGGGATCAAAGCGCTCGTCCGCGCCGCATCCTGCGGCTGCCCGGCACAAAAGCCACAGCTCCCCTCTCCCAGCCGAGCCCGCAGCACGCCCGGTCCTTCCCGAGGCTCTTCCCGTCCCTCCGAGGCTTTGCGGGGCTCCTGCCGCAGACACGAGCCCGCTCTGCCCTCTCCTGGCCTGCGCTCGGATGGATGCCCGCGCCGGGATGGAGGGGCCGGGCAGCGCCGGGCATCGCCCCTCCCGGGGGGCGCCCCGATGTCCCTGCCCCTCCCTGGGACATCCCAAATCCTGGCGACAGACCCGAGGGTCCCACGGACCCCCGGGTGCTCGCTGGAAAAATAACAGTGCGAGGGTAGAAAAGGCGTCGCCTTCCTCCTTTTGGAAACCGTGCGCTCTTTGAGGTGTATCGGTGGAACGGGAGCAATAAAAACAGTGATTTGTACAACGAAAGCAATGACAGACGTTTCTTGTACAAACGCCGTGAGACATTGCAGATAAAGTAACGTTACATAAACAGGCAAAGCATTACAACTATTATCACCAACAACGGCACGGGGGACGCAGCAGTTCAGCAAAGGAAGCGAAAAATAGCGGATGTGATTTAAGAGGCAGAGACGATCTGAGACGGCAAGTTGTAATTACTGCAGCTGAAGGCCGGCCAGGATCCCGGTCGGCTGCCTCCAGGCTTAGGAAATGCAACCCGCAATCTTTAAATGACCAGATGATTGGGACCTGGGTTTCATGTGCCCGGCGAGACACTGACATTGATGTGGTCGAGGTGCAGCTCCAGGAGAGCCACAAACACCTGGCACTGCTGGCTGCAGACCCTACAACCAAATATTGACCTGAACCACATCTGCTCTGCAAGGTCATTTTTCTTCCCACAGTGGTACAGCTGCAGGGCTTTTTCAACCATTCTTCAGCTTCAGCAGCCTGTAAGCATCTAATGTCTAGTCAAAGGACATCATTCATCCATTTTATGGTTCCCAGAATGCAAAGATATCTACCCAATTTCCTAAGAAACATTAATATTAAAGGATGGCTTTCTCAGCCCAAATCATGCAAGCTGAACAAAGTTCTCCTGACGTTTCATGACAAGGTGATTAATAATACCAAGAAGAAGAATGAAATGATACCAGATTATAAACTATTGTAAATCTTTCAGTCATCCCAGGAATAATGAATGTAGATTTCTTAGGAGAGCAGTACAGATTTAAAAAGAATCATTTTAGTTTCCTTGTCATCCAAGAGGCTATTTATGTAATACCAGAAAGAGACAATGAAACTCATGTAATCTTAGGAGGAGAGTGTAGCATATTTCTTTAAAAATAAAGGATTCCAAAGACCATCTTAAGCTAGAATTTCCAAAATTGTTAAAGAAAATGTTGCACTTTAACCACTATCATTGATCACTGAGCTTCCCTTCCCCAAGCAGGAGCCACAATGACGAGAATGCAGTTGGACCTAAAATGCCTGATCTGACGTGACCAACCTTCTTCAAACACTTCATTTAAACGCGTGGTCAAATCTGTACTGGCCCAAGAATCCACCAGACCAAAATATCCCAGATTCCCTCGACATGGGTTTTGCAGTGAAGAAAAACCCAAACTCTCACAAGTTATTCTACAAATGCTGTTAAATGTTCAACCCCCACCTCGAGACAAAGTTTATGGCCTCGCTCTGCTGTTGGCTGCGTGGGGAACCCGGTGCCCTCTGACCCCTCGAGGCAGTCTGTCCTAGACATTACCTCAACACAATAATTAATAAGTAATAATACTGAATTTGAGCTCGTGGAATTTGCACAGGCTAAATGTTCCCAAGAAAAATGAATAATGCATGCAGAAGAGATTCATTTGGGGGGAAAAAAAAAAAATGTAACTTCAGTTAGAAATAAAGCCCTGGTTGCCTTGGCAAAGAGGATTTAATTGCTGTAATCGCTCCATCTCACATAAGGTCGCTGTTTGAGGGAGTCCACAGTGCTGCTATTCATTCTGTGGCTGCTGTATGGCAAATAAAGGACTACTGGTCCCAAGAGCATCAGGGGAATAATTCTGAAAAGGTTTAAATTATTTTTAAAGGGTTATTAGCTTTGGCAAATGAGTCAAAAGTCATCTTAGCTGAGGAGCATAGGTACTTACACCACGTTATGGAGATGACAGCAGGAAATGCCCCAATTAAGAGTGTTCTGCTGGTGTTACTGTGTGGCATCAAAGACAGAGCTCCAAACATGATCGTTCCCTCTCCATCTGTGTCCTGCCCACCCACGCAGGGTTGCCACTGTCCCTAACAAATTTCCCAGGGAAACATGAAGCCAGGACACTGGCACACACACACACACACACATGTGCCTCCACACAACCAAATTCAAATAGTTTTACTGGCACACATCCTAAGTAACTCTACGGAAGTCAATTAAATCATTCCTCTTTTCTGGGTAAGACTGAGAAGACTCTGGCCAGGCAAATTAAATTAGGGATGGGCCAGAGCCAAACTCCCAGATCCAAACCAACCCAAAACTCACAATGCATTTGGATCCAGATTCTCACAGTCTGCTACTGCTTCTCCCTCACCCTCTGCTGCCTCCCAGGACAGGACAAACTTCTCAGAGTGTCCCCAGGCATCACTTGGTGCCATTTTTTCACCATCCTCCTCCAGGGATCTGCATCAAAGTGCTGATCCGTGTGCTCCCTGTGGCTGCTTGGCACTTTTCTTGCCCAGACCCTCATTAACTTGAGCAGATGCTTAGAAAGCTCTTGAAAAAGGCATTGCCTGTCCCACACTTCTGCTTCTCTGCCTTTCCCACTTGCTGTCCCCTAGGACCAGCGCAATTAGAGATGGGGATTTAGTGAAAATGCTTTTGAGGACTTCATTAATACCACAGAAGGTTGGGCCACACAATGAGGAAAAAAGGAACCGAGAAAGTTCACTTGGCAGGAAAATTGCCCAAAGGATGTCGTGGGGGGACAGGAAGGCACATTCTGGTCTTAGTGAGCCATTTAAAGGAAAGCATGGTGGGGCAGAGGGAGGGTGACAGGTCTGCCCCACAAGCATGGGGCTGCTCTTCCAAGAGCACCCTCCTGGGTGGGATACCATTGGAAATACAGCTGCTCAGAACAATCCCCCCTCTGCTGGGAATACCCACAGCATCCCCCTAATAATAATCCTGAAAAGGTTTAAATTATTTTTAAGGGTTGTGAGCTTTGGCAAGTGAGTCAAAAGTCCTGAGGAGAGGAGATCTGAGAGACATTTCCCTTTTGTTTAGGTGTCTGTAACCCCACACAGCGTGAAGCACTGCTGCACCCAGGGCACCCAGCTCTGCTTAGGGCAGGGGGGCAGCTGGGGGGACAGGAGAGCCAGAGCACTCAGGAGCAGCTCCCTGGGCTCTGGAAAGCTCCAGGAGAGCCCCTGCCACGGTGTCCCCTGTGTCACCCAGCACAGCCCCACTGCAGGGGCTCGGGGGGCTCTGCCAGCCCGAGGCTTCCCTGTCCTGGCTCCAGGGCTGGCAGGGAATGGTGCAAGGAGTGAAATAGCTTGAACTGTGAGCACCGTTTGCTGTGCCTCGGAATGGCAGACTCATTTGTCACTGTTTTCTTCTCCTGCAGCTCTTTAGATTCCTCTGGGATCCAATAACTTTGTTAATATGATTTCTTTCATAACCTGGCCGAGTACAGCATCCAAGGCAGACGTGGCAGCTGTTTGAAGCATTAAAAACCTCACACACAGCACAGCTCCCTCGTCCAAAACCATTTCTTAGGAGTCTTTTACTGACATAAATTGCATGGGGAGCAGGAGCAGCACCCAAAACAAGAAGGTATGTTGACAATTTTCTTGCAACATTTGGTTTCCTGCTCGGAGAGTCCTTCCTCCCCAGAGCAAACTACCACGCTGGCCTTCTTCTATCAGACCATGCAAAAAACTCATGGATAAACACAAGGACAAAAGCAACTCTCTGTTGCATCAGGGGGAACGTGAAGAAATTGAGATCAATGTGCTCCCTCAAAGCAATACTTCATCAGCTTCACAGGAGAGTAAGCTGGTTTTTTACCAGGATAAAATGACAGCAATGCATGGCCTAAAACATCTCAGGAAAAAAGGAAATTTCAAAGTAGTCGCATTTTTCTACTATTAATACTATTCATTACTCTGAATGTAATGAATAGAAGGAGAAGTAACTGCATCAACTGCCGAATCACTGTTGTGTCTGACTTGTTTAAACAAGACTGTGATTTACTGCACTGCCAGCTAATGAAGAGCTGTACAAGGAGCTGATCAATGCCATCATTGTCTGGCAGCACAAAGCGGGGACTACTCAGCATATTGTCCAAAACAAAGGCTGCCCCCAAGCTCCCCGCCAGGGACTCGTTTAGGAGGACACACAGTTTGCAGAGAGCCCACGGGGTGCCCCAAACTTGAAATGATCACTCAAAGACAGCAACCTCTACTGACCTGTCTTTCCAACCTGAGTACAAGGTAAAAAATAAAAGAAATGGGTGAAGAAAATGTTTGTCTTACAGCTGTCTTCCTTAAACTGCCCTCTGTGATACTGTGAATTTAAGCAGTTTTGTCACCCCAAGGCAGCTTTGTGTTCATTAACGGAGGGAACTGAACTCAGAGCCGGCTGCTCACAGGCAAAACTCAGCTTCTAATTCCATCTTCTGTGGTTTCCCTTCCTGTTTCAGAGCTGCACCAACATTAATCACAGCCAAGGTAAGACAGGATAGCCCCCAGCAAAAGCACGTTGTGCAGAAGAGCAGCGGCAGTGCTGGAGAGGCTGAACCTTTGGGGCCCCTCTGAGGCAGCTCCTCATCCAAAGGGATCCCCACCCCACACACCCTCCACTGGCACAGCCCAGGGGTTGGAGATGCCTGCAGAATCCCCACCGCAGGCAGGTGAAGCAGAGCCCAGCCCTGCTCTCAGCGCAGCCCGGCAGCGCTGGCAGCGCTCTGCAGATCCACGCCCGGCCCCGCAGCATCGCCCAGCTCTGCAGGAGCTGCCTGGAGTTCATTAGCAGGAGCTGTCACGTCGAACCTTTTGGAGATGGGGTTCAGCTTAGAACAAGCTTGTAGGTCCAGAACCATTTAGAAATGTAAAATCTCTTTCCATTACCGTCGACAAGGCAGAGTTTGTGTCAGGTCACCTGGCGTATTGGCACCTTCCAGCTCTCTGGGAAGTGCTTTTCACGTCCTCTCCCTTTGCAGAGCACAGCAATGCCTGCTGACATCGGCAGACACGGGCTTGTCAGGGCTCCTCTCACCGTCCTCCCGTGTCACACTGGTGCCAAACAAGAGGCAGAGCCACCAGTGACACGCAGCATCACGAACCCACTCCTAGGGCAGCCAGGAGACGCCTGCTCGTGCGCCAGACAGCCTGGAATCAACAGTTCCCTCTCTTTTTTCTTGCTTTGTGGTTCTGGATAGGAGATACAGCAAATGAATTGGCATGGCACAGCCACATCCTTACTGCTCACAGGTGCAGATAGCAGAGGGGCTGGCAGGGCTTGAATGGAAGGAGAAGTAGGGTTCAAGGCAAACCAAACACCTTTTCCAGTGGGAAGTGGATCCTTGGTTCATTCCAGCTGTACTCAGTGTTCTAGCACACTCATGAAATATTCCCCACAAACCACCAAAATTAGAAATAACTGGCAAACTCTTCGCCTTCTCGGTGAAATAACACACACAGGCTAAATATTTGTAATTAAGCTAATTCTGCATTTTGTTCCACCCTCCCCTCCAACTCTTACAAACGTTTCCCCACTCCCACGAGAGGAGAACATCCCTGAGCCAAGGCTGTGGAGGCCAAGGGAAGGAGCAGACAGTGGGGACACGTGCCACAGTCACCAGGAGCCTGGCCCCATCCTCCTTCCCCTTAGCAGCACCTCCACAGGAGCACAGGAACTTGGTCTGTGCACAAAGCAGCACGTCCAGGACCCCTTTTGCAGGGCAACAGGAATTTCCATCGGGAAACATCTCAATTAAAACCCCCCGTTTTATCTCCACGAGGCTGCAGTCCCATCTGGAAGCGCTTCCAAGCCAATATCCAACAATTCCCAGGGCTTCTCTCTGTCACTGGAGCTGCTGCTCTGCCTGTGCAGTGATCATGGACAGCTGATTACTGCAGCACATAGTTGACCTTTATCTAAAATTCCATTAAAAAGCTTTATTGACTGTAGTCCTGCAGGGTCTTTCAGGATTCTCTGGACCATTTATTCCCTGTCAGAGATCCATTGCTTTCTAAGCTCTCAGAATTGCTCGAGCTCTGAGGAGGAGTTTTTTTTTTTTGAACTGGTTTTAAGACTGTGTGAGGGGGTGGTTCCTTTTCTTCTCCCTCTCCAGTGTGGCTAGGGCAGAGGAGGTTATCTTCAGGCACGTGAGAAGGAGAGAGGAGTTGCCAGTGTGGAACAATTGATTATTTCCAGGTTGGCTTATGGATATGGATGCAGCAGAGCCACGGACTGCCAGCAGCTGCCAGGGAAGAATCCTTTTTCCCTTCAGCCAAGAGAGATTCAGGTCTAACTGCTTCACGCAGCATCCTTGTGGAATTTGTACCTCCATGTCAGGTTTTCATCAGCTACAGCCAATCTTTCTGGGCCACAAGCCCGTCTCAAACAGAAATAAGAAAAATAAAATTATGGTTTAACCTTTCCTGAAAGAGAATTTATAGAAATGGTTCATTCAAGCCCAAAAAAACCCATTCTGGTGACAGCTCCCCCAGGCTTCACAGGAGTGTCCTGAAAGGATGTTACTCCCTTTCCCATTCAGGAACAAAAGGCAAAGAAAACAGTGGGAGGAAGACAACATAGGCATCAAATGGAGCAGGAGATCTGGGGAAAAAAATGTTGTGAATCTGTCTTGGAGGAATATGAAACAGTGCATAAGTACTTGGGGACTGAAGTAAGGTTGCACAGACACATCTGGCATTTCCAGACTCAGCAGTGCTTGGTATTTTTATTAATATTACGTATCACGATTTCATGGTTACATTTAGTTCCATTCAGAGAGAAAAGAGGAACCAAAAATTTCAACATTCATCCTGGGTTTAATAAAATTTTGGACTAAAACCCAAATTATTCCCAAGCCACCAGTAATGGTTTATTACCATGATTATTTCTAAATCTGAACCAGCATTTCTGATTTCAGAGGAGTTGTTTTGTTTTTTTTCCTTTCTCAACGCTTGGATTTCTGCTGAATGTTCATCCCAAAATGATGCTTCAGTGAGTGATTTCTATGTCTCCTCAGCAATAATCCCAGTGACAGTTCCCATTCCCAGCAGCTTGCTTAGGAGTGATGAAGGCCATGTGGAGCCTCCTCCTCACAGGCAGCCAGGCTGCATTCCCCACAGTCTGGACTCTCTCATTTTCTATGCATTTCCAGATCCAAAACCTTCTGTTTTCTTTCCCTTGTTTGCTCTTGGCAGCTATTGGCAGGAGACATCCTCTTAATGATCTTTTTCTGGCCTTCTAGACGACTGCTCAGACTTCTCCAGATCTTTCATTATTAACGCAGAAGCCTTGTAAAGTCACTTTTAATGGTCTGTGCAATTTTTATTCCTTAGCAGGAGCCATCACCTCCTCCATATGGATATGTGTTTATTAATATAAATCCTTAATATCATTTTGCCTAGTGAGAATAACCAGGGAGGGTCTCCTGGCATGGATTACAGCTTGTCTTGGTTCATCCCCCCCCGATCCAAAGGCAATCTTTGTCCTGCCCTGGGTGGAGCAGCACAGCCAGGAGTGGGTAATGCTGGAGATGCCAAGGCACAGAGAGGTCCCTGAGGAGGGTCCTGCCACCCCCTGCAGCCACAGCTGCTTCCATGCCCTTCCCAGGCATTCCTGACCTGCCCTCGGCCCCTCGCTGTCGTCCCTGGGATTTCTCCAGCCTCCAGGTCTGTTCTGACCAACGTGTGAAGGATGCCAACAGACCCACCTTTTGGGGGTGACAATTTGCTTCAAGGCTCAGCTTTCAGCAGCAGCACATCCTCACTTACAGGGGAAACTTGGAAAACAGGCCAAAAACCCATTGTTTACTCCTAAAGAGAGTGTCCTCATTTCTCTCCTATAACCAAGGGGCAATTGTCCATTTATTTCATTAAATGTTCTCCTGCTGTACAAATTGACTCCCATTTTTCTTTTAAATACATCTTCTGAGTCTCAAGATGGAGTTAAATAATAACAAACACCACAGAAGAAATAGAAGCCATTCCCAGGGCTGTTAGATGAGATTTCTGTTCTTCCAGTTGAGCAGGAATTGTTTTCTCTTGTCTCTTTTATAACTCCTCCACGTATCAGGAGAATTCTTCTCTTTAGCAATTAGCACTGAAGGTGCTGTTACCCCTTCTGTAGTCATGATTTCCATCCTTTCTCCCCTCATTTACTACATTTCATCTCATTTCTCAGTGAAGAAGGGAACAGAGATACTCCAGCACATCAAAGGACAAAAAGTGCCTGAAAATTTGTGACACTGAGGTATGCACGAGTCCTGCTGGAATCTCAAAGCTGTTCTTCATTTTTACCCTTTTCTCTCTTTTTTTTTAAACAAGGTGGCCCATAAAAGAGTTTAATCATGGCAACATAGCCCATTTCACCTACCTTTACAGTTAAACTATGCTTAGTGACAAGCCACCAAACATAATGGGCAAAATTTATCTTCCCAGATGGTGAATTCTGCAGTAGAGATCAGACCAGCAAGGCCACAAATTCATCTCCAGTGTCACAAGCATCCCATCACACACATGTATAGATCATCTGTCAACAAAGGCAGCAATAGGAGAGGCAGGCACAGCAAAGGCACTAAATGCACATTTAGCCCCCAAATTCTGCCCCTTGACACATCCCTGTCCTTCACTGACACCAGGCCACTGGCAGGATTCCAGCAGGAAAAGAAACAAATGTACTTTATTTAAAACACAGCATAGTTAGAGCCCCAACTCCAGCCGAAATTCAAGTTATTGAATGAAAACAACCAACCAAGACTTAGCTCAAGCCAAGCAAAGCCAGTTTGGAGGGATGGAAGGGGCTGGAAGTGATGGCTGGAGCTTCACAAACAAAGCTGCAGTGTCGTGCAGGGGACATGGGAATTGGGTGTCTCTCAGCACAGCACATTGCTGAGGGAAGGAACTGCTTCCAGCTGCCTCTCAGTCTCCCAGCTTGGTTAAGAACCACAGATTGCACCAAAACAAAAAAGAATCAGCTCCCATATGAGAATTGAAGGCAGTTCTGCTAGGAAAACTCCAGCGTAAAATGAAATACTATGCAACGCAGCATGAAATAGTAAAGAGGTGCATAAAATTGAGCATATCTGCTCCTTTGTATCCTGTCAGAGCTCAAGGCTGGCACCAAATGCTGTGCTGAGAATGACTTGGTTTTGATCTATCCTCTCATATGAGCCAGACCCTGCTACATTTACAACAGATCTGATTAAAAACTATCAGTTATATTAGGCAAAAATATATTTCCCAAGGCACACATTCACTTCAATGTACTTTTCTCTGGCTATAACACACAGAAATTCTATATATATAAGAACCTTCTGGGTTTTCACAGACATTACCATTGAGCAGAAAAACAGGGAATGCTGGTGGGGGAAGCTGCATAAATTAGATGTAGGCCCTGTAGTGCTTGTATTTCCCTCAGCATCATTCCCAGCCTTCCATGGAAACTTCAGCTGGAAAATCTCTCCATGGACCCAACAGGTATCATTCAAAATAATCATAGCAACAGTCGCAAAGGTGAATGGAACAGTCCTTCACCCTTTCCATTCCAAAGGACAGGTGAACCACCAGCAGAACTCCATTCTGCCTCTCACTTTCAGCATTCAGCTGAAGGGTAAATAAAAATACTTTCAGTTTCTCTGATGAAAAGCACAATGCAAGCAAAGCCAAATAAAAGCCCAGACAGCCTAGACTACAGAGAGCCAACAGTGAATTTTCCAAGGAAATATTTCTGGGCTCGTAAAAACACGCTGATTTATTGTAACAGAAACATTTCCTGGGGATGAGCAGATTCCATCCACTTTTCAGAGAAGGAAATCCCCATGGAAACGTGACTGCCTTCCCAGCAGCTCAGGAGCTCTGAGATGGACGTTCCACATGTTGGGAGAACATCTGGCAGCTGCAGCCATGCAGATCCCATGGGACAAGGGCAGCTCTCAGCAGCAGCCAGGCTCTTGTGGATCATCATTTTCTGCTTCCCTGAAAACCCAGGTTAGTCACTTGCTCAGTGCTTCCAGGATCTCTTTTGCTTTTGAAAGACAGCGTTTCAGAAGTGTCTCTGCAAGGAGTTTTTGGTTATTTCCTGGCCAGCAGAAATATCAAAACTCTACCCTTGCACCATTTGTTACGAGGTAAATGCTCTTTTAGAAATTCCAGTGGAAAGAAAACATCCTCGTCTTAGGTTGTCTCTAAAACCTTGGGAATTTTATCTGTGGTGTGGGGAAGAGAACAAAACCCTGAGAATTAAGAGCTGATGTTAAATCCTTGCAGAGCCTTAGGCAAATTCTATAATCTCTCTGCTCTAGCAGCGAGGATCAATACACGCCTGCTGAAACCCCTCTGCTCCGTGAGGCCAGCCCAGCCACTGATGGTGGATGCTGGCCAAATTCACATTTAACAAATTAAAAACACGAAATCCGTGGAAAAGCACAAATAAGTTGTGTTTAAAGGAAGACCCTTCCTGACCCAAACCTTTTAAAGTTTGATTAAACCTCATTATATTTCTCACACATTTCCCCCCCGGTTAGCAGCGCCGTGCTGCGAGCCACTTGTTCAATCTGTAAGTTTATTGATAGGATAGGCATGTGCTATTTCACAAGTGCTGAATGATTTGAAAGTGCTGCATAAGGTTTGCTGTCTGTTTTCTCAACATCTGTCCCAAAGTGCACTTCTGTCACGTTCTGCTCCCAGCGTTCTCGGATCAAGAAGTTGGAAGTAAGGCACGGATCTGCTCTGAGGTTTCCTTGCTGCAGCTCCTCCTTCCCCAAGAGTCTCACATCCTTACAGCAGATGACACTTCCCAATTACCTTTTGGCCCTTTTATTCCCCCAGTTTGGCTCACATTTCTCTCTGAATTTGGTCCCCATGCAGCTCTGAACCCAGATTCTGACAGCTAAGGACATAACAAACGTGCAGCACTAACCCTGGGGGTGGTTAGAAATGCCTGAATTCTCCTATCACAGGCAGATTCGCAAGGAAAGGTCAAAGAGAGTCCCCAAACTTAAAACAAAAATTGGAAACGAGCAGTCAAAAGCTTGAAGAGGCAGGATGGGCTGATCTTAACAAGAAAACTGAAGACAATTTGCAAAGTCTGGCCCCAAATCCTGACTGTGCCAAAGGATTCCTACAGAGGCTGGGCTCATTTTCTCACCTCTCAGCTCCCCTCTGTACAATGCAACAAAAGAGGTCTCACCACATTTGACCTGTGCAAGAAGTAGCCTGTGCATTTTGTAAAGATGATGATGATAAAGTCGATAAAAACAGAGGAAACTTCACCAAAGAAACAGCAAACCCTCCTTCAAACTCTTTAGCAAAACACTTTGCAGCGGTTACCCTGGCTGAATTTACAGAGGCAGAATTTAAGAGGCAGAATTATGAGTAGAAGCAAACAGAATTAAAACAAGAAATAATCAAACATTTATAGCCCATACTTTAAAATCAATGCCCATGTTCCAAAAAAGTGTCATCCACGCAGATAATTCAAGACTATTTAGAGTTTTCCCTTATTGAAGAGGAAATGCAGAAGTTCTCTCATGAAAACGCTAAATACAAGCAAAGATTTACACTCAGCATTGATGTGCCCCTATTTGTTTTGCATAGAACACTTTAAAAATTCTCTTACCTTAATACAAACTGGTCTGCTAGCGAGTAATCAGCCAGGAAAACATGGAAGGTCACAATGTCACCCTCTCTGACCGGGCTGAGTGGTAGCTGAATAATGATATTTTCATCCACCCTCAGAGAAGACTGCTTTAATTTGTCTTGATTTGGGTAAACAACGATGCTCCCAATCCTCTCCATGGCTGACAAAGCTTGGTGTTCATTCTCTTCACCTGCATGAATATTGTTTTCCCACTTTTCATCCTCTGGAGAACATTCCCCATCCACTGTATAGATCTTATAGAAGAGCTCCACAGTAATCCCTTCCAGGGAGGCTGTTTCCTCTGAAAGCAGGGGCGGAGGGGAGCTGAACCAGCTGGGAGACAATTCCAGCTCCACCACACATAATCCTAGGTGGCCTGTCAACCTACAGCTGGCCACCACTTCTCTAGACTCCAGGAAAGCAAACATCTTCACGCAAGGCAGCATCTCCTCGGAGTCGTAGTCGTCCCAGTCCCTCCCCGCAATATAGAACAAGGTTTGGATTTTGGGTTTGTTGGAATAGATTGAGCTGTTGATGATGTGGGATTTTAATTTCCAGTTAAAAGTGAATTTGTTTGTGAAACCAAAAGATGCAGAAGTCAGCATGAGGTCCAAGGGAACGGGTTGTTCAACAGAAAAGGGTCCGTACGTGGCGTTTAGGACAGGTGGCTGTTTGGCTTTGTATATAAAGAATGAATCCACCCTAGACTGCAAACTGGAGTTCCTCATGATATCCTGGTTGGCTTCTTTGAGGAAGAAGAAAATCTCAGCATTGGAGATGTGGGGGCTGGCAGGGAGGTACGTTGGCAGGTTTGAGAATCTCTGGATGCTGTCCATGATCCCTCCTCGGCTCTCCACCACTGTGGGCCAAAGAGAAAAGGAAACAGAAAGACAACTCAGGTGTTTGCTCAGCTTGGCCCTCAGTTTCTGACAAAAGCAATGGATTACAGGAGGTCAACTCTGCTGGCCACAATTAGGGAACAATCTGACACATGTACCATGGAATAACACTTCTGTTCAAAGCCCAGGCTGGAAACATTGCATCAGCTCCCTTCTCACCTTCCCCAGTGTGTTATCTGCTCAAAAAACATTAATCAAGTACTGCCTACCACAAAGAGAGGACTGATTGGCCAGACCCCAAACTAACTTCCAAAACTTTTTACTGGCAGTCTATTTTTTTTTTCTTTTATCATCAGATCAAACTTTCAGCTTCTTCTCACCCATGTTTCAATGTGCCTAAGGAACTGGCATATTGAATATTAGTAGCAGTAAAACAGAACAGTTTAAGCAGTAAAAACTGAACATTTTCTTTAATCTGCCATCACTAAGACACAAAGCAACGGGAGTTGAACATCTGCATCCCTCTCAATCCATTCTGCCAGGTCAGCAGCTTGGAAGTTTGTGAGAACCTGATAAAAGCTTCATGTTCTTGAAAGCAAAACTTTTCACACTAAAATATATGGGGTTTGATAGAGGTCTCAGTGGCATGGATTTATAGGCAAGAGTGAACTTGAGAGAAGGAGAAATCCTTTACACACAGAAGGTTCTCAGACACTTAGAAGGATTTTTTGTTTAATTCCTGAGGAGAATGAAACACATTTGGAAACCACAGAAGTTTCTCTACAGCACAATGGTCAATCCTTCAGCCAGCGCTGAGTGATCTCTCCCAGGAAAGAAAAGATTCCAGAGGGAGGGAGGGATCAAACAGACATCTTTGGTTTGGGCTGATCTCTAATTAATAGTGAGAGATATTCAGAGTCTGGGCTGTGATTCTCCCAGAAACAGTGGCTCTTTCAAACTAACAATTCTTACGCTCCGACAAAAAGCCGGTGAATCCAGTGAATCCAAGCTCCTGGGACTGCCCCAGAGAAAGCAAACAGAAAAACCCAAGGAATTAAAATGCAGCAGTTCCATAATGCCCAGAGATAACAAAGGCACAGTGGCAGAGCCTAAGGTCAAAGCTCTCGTTGTCTCTCTGAAGCTGAGTGGTGATTTCAGTGTTTGTCAGGGCCGGGCAGAGCAGATACACAACACACAAACAATTACACCTGTTCAAGCCAGATGACTCAGATACTTGCAGGCACAATTTAGCAGAGATAAAAGCTCTAATATTTAAGCTATTTTTTTTTTCAAGTTGTTTATTTTTAAAGCCTACATTTATCAGAGACAGATTCTAGGGCAAATCCCATCCATTTGACTTTGTCCCACTCTTATTCTCAGTAGAAATTGTGGTCATTTGTTTTTCCATAGTTTGATATTATCTACACTTGTTTAAATGCCTCTCATTTCACCACAATACTTTTGCTGTATATTTTTTCTTGTGTCAAGGGGTTTTTTCACCCACTGGAATATTCTTTGCGGGAATGAGTAAACATGTAAAAATATACAAAAAATTCTCAGCAGGGAACACTCGACCGACAATCTCCTCTCTCACCACTGCAGGTGGGGATCAGGTCAGGGTTTCCTCTAAGCTCCAGAGGGAAGTGCAGCCCCAGCCTGGTGTGCCCTGCCTTGCTCTCATCATAAACATCAGCCCAGCTCTGGAGCACACCAGCACAGCCCAGGCGAGACGAGAAACCCCGGGGATGAGAAACTGGCAGTGGCATCACACACGGGACAACCAAACTGGCAGTGGCATCACACATGGGACAACCAGATTTTCTTTTTGGGAAAATTGACAAGACTTTTTGTCTTTTGGTCCTTCCCCTCCACATCTTTCACCCACATGGGGATGATGGGCAGTGGGTGCTCTCCCTCCCCAGGCAGAAAGTCACCAAGGGATGTTTCAGCAGCCCCATTTATGCTCTGTGGTTGATTTATGGGGCACTTTGACACGTCCTGCCATTGGGCAGCTTCCCAACTCAGGAGCAGAAAGTGAACTTTGATCCTGGGAAAGCTGAGGCAGACAGGGAAGGAAGGATATTTTTTCCTTTCAAAAAGAAAATTCAAATGCAGACAATCCCCTTTCCGGATTAATTGTAAATAAATGGAACTACATTTGAGAACTTGCATTTATCATAAAAACTTGGCAGCCGTACAGATAAGCAACCAAGCAGATAAGCAGGGAGCCAGAGCAGCAAGAGTGCCCCCTGATTTCTGGAGCAAGAGCTAAAATCCTTCTCCCAGGGCACACCAGGTTGCAGGGGAGATTTAAACACTGACATAGTTGCAATCCAAAAACAAGACAAGGCTTAAATGCATTTGTGTTTACATTACAGGACTCCCACACACACTTTATGCAGATATTTTATCTCTCTCTAGCAGTGATTTACAGGAAGTTTAAAAGGGATGTTTTTCCTTTTCCTCCATTTCATTACAGTGGCAACTTTTCAGTGCCTCTGCTCAGAACTGGCACGAGGACTAGGATATCATCCCGCTGTAACTCAAACAAAATGAGATACAAATTTTGTCTGAAGGCTTATATGGGAAGCCATAAACATCAGCAGACAGGGCTGGGCTTTGTCCTGGAACCAGCCTGCAACAAAATATGATATCTGAATTTAGCAGCATTTTATGATGCTGTAGGAAGATCTAAAAGGAAATACTTCATACGATGGCAGGCCAGCACCCCACCTTTTTAATTCAGCACATCAGCACCGCAGCATCAATCTCCTTACAGCAACAATCAGAAATCAGACCCATCTGGAGCTTTCTGGTGGGCAACAATGCCATGAAAAAAATCACCTGCTCCTTTAACAAGCGCTCCAGCAAGATCAAAGAGGGCAGAACATCAGACCAGAACGTGGGTTAGTTCTAATTAGGAACCAAAAGAGAACAAGAGCTGAGGAAAAGTGAGTGGAGACCAAATGAGCATCCCCAGAGCCCAGTGCTTCCTCAGACAGAAGGGTCTCTGTGCTCAGACTGCTGGGGCACTGGGGGCGTTGAGGGGAGATGTGTGGGAATAACACACTGCTGGGTGTGAATTGAGACATTTACTTGGAATTTTGGAAAAACTTTTACCTTGTAACAGCTTCCCTGCCCCTTCAGACACTCATTTGGATTAACCCCTAGAGCAACAGGTGAGCTGTTAAAACATCATCACTGCAAGCTGAGGCTTAAAATCCTTCCCTCCACAGTTGGGCAATATCCTCACAGCCCAGCTCATCCTGCACACTCTGAGTACGGATGGAAAGAAAATAAAAATACCCTTGTGACGTTTGTGAGGGGCAGAGAGAGGGGAAAGCAGCAGGCACAGGATGGAGCATGCAATACTTGCATGCTTGCAATACTCTGATGCAATGCTGGCCCCCAGAGATGTCCCTTCCTGGTCCTTACCCAGCTCAGGCCTCAGACAAAGTTTCTGTTCTGTTCTCTTGATAATTTTTTATCTAACCATAAAATTATCCATCGTTTTTGGTTTTGATCTCCCTCGACCCTGGACTGCCACCACAAAAAGCAGCACGGGGCTAAAAGAGATGCAAAGCCACAGCTGCAGGTTGGGATGTGCAGGAAAAATCTGCCATTCATGGAAGATTTCATGGAAGCAACATTTCTTAGATTTCATACTTTTTAATAAGAAATAAAACAAGTATCCTGCTGGGAGTTAGTGGTGGCAGTGGCAGGCCAGTGTTAAAAACAATGCATCTATTTTAAATTGTAGTAAGAGGAAAATCTTTTAAAACCATCATGTCGTAGCTAAATAGCTCCTGATGGAATATAAATCCAAATTTCACATCTACATCTTCTCTCTGCTTTAACAAACTACTTAACAGGAGCCAAGTCTTCCATAAGCCATCAGTAATTCTGAAGCTGGAGGTGCAAGGAACAACAACTGTTTAAAATTGCAACTCTTTCAATATCCCTTTTCTCTGAAAACAAACAAGAAGCCAACCCTGCACCTGTGGAAAAACTGTGAAAATGTTAAAATTCATCTTTCCTGCTGCATCATCAGAACTGTAGAGAGAGCTCATACAGACACTCCTCTTTGTAAAAGAGGAATAATTTCAAGTAATGTGGTGCCAGTAAGTGCTATGATGTTATCCATGACTCACAGAGGCAATCAATGGCTTGTCTGTACAGGAGAAAAATCACCAGCCCCTCCCAGCAGCCCTCACTGAAACACCATAAAGATCAAACTACACATGTACATTATTCCACTATAAAAATGGCTCTGTTCATAATAACTATTTTCTTCTGGGATTGCAGGCATTAGCCTTGAATAAAAACACACTGTACCCCAGAATAGGGTGTCTGCACAAGGAAAGCTATTCTGGAACTCAGAAATGATGGGGAATAATTAGAATAATAAATAAAACTGTGTGGGTCAGTGTCTCATATAGCCAAGGGATGCTGTTCAGAGCCCCAGAGGTTGGTCAAGGTGATCTGGCCTGGCCACAGCTGGGAAAACTCTGACTCCTGAGCCTGGCAGGAGGAAAAGGAGGAGGATGATTACAGCGTGGAAGTCTACTAGGAGTTTATTCATCATCTGAGCACTGTGAGTAGGCTAAGCCTGCGTTGTGCTGAGGGGATTTAGGGAGCCTGGATGAGCACTCGCCTCGTGCTCTCCCTGACTCACTCAAAATGCAATGAAACACCCAGGAAAGGAGGATGTCACTGTTTACTTCCTACATTCAGAGCCCATCCTGTGACTCATCTCCTCAGTTTTACATTCATAAGGAAAATGAGGAGAACCCTCCACAGTTTCCCCCTAAGGGGCAGAATTCCAACTCAAGGAGGGAAAAATTCCATCACTTTCCACTCACAACAAGCCTTATTCCTTTAGTGCTTGGCTTGGTTATCCAGTGAGCCCCACAGAAAAAGAGCCATCGTGGCAATCAGTGCTCTCAGCTGTAAGAGAACGATTTGAAAACACAAATGTTGCTGCAAGAAAGAGTTAAGAAGTGCTCCCAGTACATTTTTAACATTAAAGTCAGATCAGAAGCTGTCAAGATATAAAAAATAATAGCGTGAGAAAAGAGGATAAAATCCCTTAAATTTCTCATTCTCTCTTCTTATCCTAATTTGATGTTAGGATAGAACTTGATGTAGGACTTGCAAGCAGTTCACAGTCCTTACATTCAATCTTGATTACACATCTGTGGAGACAGAGATTTGCTTTGCAAAACATTGCTGGACCAGCAGCTTGTTTGGAAAGACAAGAAAAAGGATGCAAATGGGAAAAAAAAAATCAAATCAACTTAATCCAAACATCTAAAATGGAACAGAGGTTAATTAACTTTTGTTGGCTTGGGACAATGTCTCACATCCTTATCTCCAAATGTCTGTGTCAAACTTCTGCTGCCTCTGCAGCTGCACATTCTGGCCACTCCCTGCTGGAGCTGGCCCATCTCACTCCAGGAGGGTGTAAAAGCCCGGCCACACTCCAACCTGCCTTCCAGCAAACCAGGAACGTCCCGAGTTCAGCCTCTCCTGGACACTGACAGCTGCAGGGTGAGAGGGGCCCGGGAGGAGCCCATTTCCCACAGACTCTGAGATTCCTGGAGGGGGCCAGTGCAGAGCTCTGTGCGTCCACGTGTCTCTGTTTTACACCACAAGGACACAGACTCTGAGATTCAGAAGGCTAAAAAATGATTCTTTATTTTGGGAGGCCTTTCCCTTATATACTATTTTACACAGACCAATGTGATTGGTGAAACAAAGGCAAACCTCTTCAATCACATTGGTCAAACCAGAGGGACATCAAGGAGAAATCCCTCCTGTCAGAAGGAATGAACAGCACAGGCACAGTCACAAAAACATTCCTCATGTTTGCACAACTTGGGAAAGGAATTTCAGCAAAACCAAAACAGCTGAGGCCTGGAGCCAGGGCTGCATCCACGGGCAGAGCAGCCCTGCCACGTCACAGCTCTTGGCTCCCTCTTCACTACAGCTTCTCCTCCCAAAAGTTTCAGAGGCTTTCATTGCTCCTCTGAGCCCTGCACAGCGGGAAACACAACTAAGGCACCTGCTTTTATGGGCTGGAGTAACAGAGGAGTCACATGCCTATGTTTACCCAGCACTGTGCTTCCAAAAAAGCTTTAAAGCAACATCTCTGCCCTCATAAATCTTTTGTCTACTAAAATACATTTTTAAGTGCAAAATTAAACCATGCATATGAATGAAATCCCTGATCAGGCCACACGTTCAGCCATAAATTGTGCTCCAAAGCAAGGCAGGTGCTTTGCCTGCTTGCCACTGCCAGCAGATTTAGTTGGGTGGTGAAGTTTCTGAGCTGGTGCTTTCTAGAGTTTTTTGCTTGCCTGCATTTTGCCCAGTCACCCATACTGAAAGACATATGTGCAGCAAGGCCACCTACAGATAGTAATAAAACCGTGCTGTCTGAAAGGCTGCCTATAAATCTTATTAAAGTAATCCCTTCCCTGAACCCAGATTATTACATTCACCTTTATGGTAGAATAAAAATTAATTTTCTCAGCTATAATAAGTGTATGATAAGAAGGCATCGCTTGGGACTAAATAAAGATTATAATTAACTCCAACTGAATAAATCTAAATTTAGCTTGGACTAGCAATTGGCTTTCATGCATTTTCCTCTACGACTGAGTGAATAGGTACAGAAGGATTAGCATCCCATGCCAGTTCCAGCACTGCTGGCACAGAAAGGACTGGGACAGAGTCTAATCCATTACCCAAAAGGCCTGAAGATTAATTCAGGATTCTCTATCAGCAGAAGTTTGGAAAACTGGAGAAAAACAAAAAAGGTTCAAAATTGCCACTAGCCTGGCGAGGAAAACGTGAAGCGTTGGACTGCAGAGGGAATATTGCTCCCTAAATTGGGGTTAGGCAAAGGCAGGAGCTGTGCCCCAGCTGCTGGGAGCACATTCAGGGGAAGCACCAGCTCTGTCCTGCCAAGCAGCTGCTTTTGGGGGCTGTGGGAAAGGGGCTGCTGGGCCAGCTGGGTCTGTGCCCTGACCTGGGACAGTCACTCTGCATTTGCTTCTCCTCACCTGCAACACGCCCCAGGTGACCCCAAAGCAGCTGCAAAACAGATGCCACCACATTAAACAAGGACATTCAAGAAGATGCTTCAGCCAAATGTGCAAAGTTTGCCCTGACTCTTTGCTTAGTTGAAAATAAAAACCCTTGGAGCAGCACTATACCCAGCAGATTAGAGATTTATCCTGTTTCAAGGAAATGAGGCTCTACTTATTAAAGGGTTGAGGAGCTGCCTTGTTAAGCCTCTACCTCATTATTTGTGTTGTCTGGGAAGATGATTGTTAACAGTGTTGTTGCTGGCGAGGAGGAGGTCCAGCTTGTTCATCAAAATGTATTTATGTATTTATCCCAAGCAGGGCACAGCGTGCAGCCCGAGCAGCAAAGCTCCTGTGCCACCTCCTGCTCGGAATTCCCCGAGCTGTGGAACAGAATTTCTCCCCAGATCACACCAGCACAGCCAAGGACACCTTGGGACAGACCCTGACAAAGCTGCTTTGGCTGCCCACACCTCAGAGCGGGGAGGGTGCTGAGCAAAGGGAACCCCCCATGAGTTTTCTCATTTATTGTGGCTGTTGCAATTGCTCAGGTTGCTCTGCTGGGCTGATCACTGGCCTAAGTCGTCTTTTTAGGTTCGATCAGGGCTGTTAATACAGTGGTTAAAAGTCACAGGCTGCTCTTGGCAAGTTTCTCTGCATCTCTTACACAACAGCAACTGGGAAATTGTCCTGCCACTTACAATTAGAGACATTAGTACCAGTGGCTAAAGGTCACAAATTCATCAGCTGAAAGAACTGAAGGGCAGAGCTACTGCTGCAAGTTAAAGTGAAGTTTAAAAAACACCTGATTAACCACGGAGGGGTTTTGTTCTGGTTACCTGGAGAGAAGAAACAACTGCTAATGCAGCTGCCAGCACTGCCAACCCCTGTGCATCCCTCCTGGCACCTGATAAATAAGGTTTGTCACGGCCACTGGAGGTTCTCATTGCTAAAAAGAAGGTTAGGAGAGGGCTCCCTACCATCATCCAAAGCAAAACTCATTTTCCCTCAGAGATATTTCATGAACAAGAGAAAATGAATACATGGAGGGGAGTGTGTGGATATATTCTCCAAATAACAGAGAGGCTTTACAAGGCAAACACATCCACTAAAGGCACCAGGTGATTGCAAAAGTAAATCTTTTAAATATATGCTCTAAACCATTAGCCAAGTGTGAAATATTAGCATTCTGTGTCAAAACACCTACACGTCACACAAAGCCAAGAGACTGACAGGAGAAAGGGCAGGATTTATGTTAGCTGGGGTCTATCTGTCATGGAGATAGGAGAGCTGAGAGAAAGTCCTTTTATTAAAATCACTCTCTGGCTGCAGATATTGATCTAAGCAGCGAAGGTTGGAGAGAAAAGTGCGTCCCCATTTCTCACAAAGTTCCTCCCTGGCACAGCAGGAAAGGACTGGGGTAAATGCCCTCAGCCCCCAGCAAATGGCACCTCAAAAGGATGGGCAGGGAACAGGGGGCACGGCTATAAACAGCATCCCACAGCACAGCTGCCTTCCAGGAACCACAGAGTCCCTCTCAGCTCCTCTTCCCAAATTTTCAGGAAGTCCATTTTGCTCCCCAAATCACTAAGGAAAGGCTTCCATTACTCCCAGACTGAGCTCAGCATTAAAACAACGCAAAGAAACACAGTGCTGAATGCATTTCTTGCATTCCCATTTTAAGGAGCAAATGTCATTTCAAAGGGATCCTTCCCTAAATCTGCTTCAGCATTTTCCATTTTTCCTCTAAGCAATAAATTCTCCCCTGGCTTGGGCTGATCCCTCCCCCTCAGCCTCTGCAGGACACAGAGTTTTGGCTTCACAAACCCCAGCTTGTGACTGTAGTCAGTGGCCTTGAGTATCACTCCTAAACCCAAAATGAAGGAAAGGAACTGGAAGTTTTACACACTACAGACTTTCTACATCCCTGCATCCACCGGTTACACAGGTACATCATTTTAGGGCACTTCTGATTCTCCCCAGGTAAGCATCTCTCTCTGGAGATACTGGAAAACTCCTTGCATCAGCTGAAAATTACAGGATATTAAAATGCTGATTCTCCAGAGGCACTGTCACAAAGCAGGAAGGCTGGTCCAGAGCCTTTCTCCAGAACAATGGGCTTTCACTGGATCCTCCCTCCTTTTATTTCAAAGCTCTTGGAGGCGACCAGCTCGGAACTGATGGGCCCAAAGAGCTGCATGAAAGCACAAAAGCAGCTTACAATAAACCCCTGTAAAGTTATTAAGAACACAGATATGCCTTGAAGGCAGAGAAAATCCTCTGTTTCACCAGCACACGTCCATATCCCACTGTGACTGTAATCCCAGGAGGAGTCTGTGGGGTTGTGGGGTCAGAGACACCCACAGCAAAATCCAGGTGGGGCAGCAGCCCCACAGCCCTGAGCTCACTGGGAGCAGTTCTCCTCTCAGTCCCCATTCCTGCTGGATCATTCACTGGGAGCAATTCCCCTCTCAGTCCCCATTCCTGCTGGATCATTCACTGGGAGCAATTCCCCTCTCAGTCCCCATTCCTGCTGACCCTGACTACCCAGGCTGGTTTTGGGCGCTGTTAGAGTAGGCAGTTAAATTCCTGGTTAAACCTTTACACTGGTTAGGTCAGCTTTCCCTCAGGTCCCTGCTGAACTCCAGAGGTTCAGGCAGTTGCCTCCAGCAAGATTTGTGTCCCCATCCTGCAAACACACACACAGAGATCATTCCAAGTGTGTGCAGCCTCGCTAGGTCAGGGAGTTTTCCCTCTGGGAAATCCAAGCACAAGCTTCAAAGTTCCAGGACAGAGACCTGTGAGGTCATGCAGCCTTTTAGCTGCTTCAAAAAAAAAAAAAAAAAAGCTCTGTGGCTTTACAGACTCCTCACTATTAGTTCAGGGATGTCTGGGCCTTTTTTCTCAGAATCCAGGCTTCAACCTGCCCTTAGCATTGCTCTTAGCCAATATTAAGCTAAGCAGACTCCCAGAGCAACGTGAGCTCTCTGAGTCCCCCAGGAACAACCACACAGGCTTAATTCTGCACTTCAGACATCACTGAGTTATCAATTCATGTCTGCCTCTCAAGGAACAGCACATGAAAACACAAATCCTCCCTTTCTAATGACAGCCTGTTTCTTTTCCCCTGCCCAAAACACCCGGAACAAAAGTTTCTGTTTTGTCTCAGATTTCTTTACTTAATTCAACATTTTATTTTTGGAATGACAACAGCCTCGAGCAACTCCATTAATTTGTTACGGAGCGAGAGAGCTTTGCATTGCAAGTGTGATTGCTGAGCTGCCCCCCTGCTCCCTTTGCTCCCTGAAACAGCCCTGCTCAAGCACAAACCGGTACCAGAACAAAGCAGAATTTCTCGTGCTTGAACGCATTATTTTACTTTATGAATACACATCTGACACATTTAACAAATCCACGGCAGCTGCTGCCAGAAAGGACAAAATAACCCTCCCCTGGCACAGCTTTTCTCCCCCTGCAGTGATCCAAGGCTGCAGGTTGTCATTCACACGTGGGGAGCAGCACAGGGAGCCCCACCCAGAGCTCCTCGGGTGTTTGTTTCTCTCTCTGCTGCCGAGCCGCAATTTAGGGTTTGATTTTCTAAGCACAATGAAAATTCCCAATAGCTCTGGAGGAGGCAGTTCAAGGAGATCTTGTCAAAATATTTGTGTGTAAAGAGAGTGAAACCTTATTGTGACTTTCATGCTGTGAGGCACCAAGTACAGTTACCTTGCTCGCAGACAAATATTAACTTACAGGCAAAGAATAAAAACTCTTGAGCAAAACCCAAATCTGGATGAGGTCACACTTGCTGTGTGGTTCACTCATGTCAAAGTATTAATGCAATAAAAGCTAATGAGCATTAGCTGACAGCATTTTCAAAGTCTCCAAGAGTCAAGAGGAGTAAATTAGACCAGATTTGAGATTGCCTGAGAAGGCAAAAAAGCTGGATCTAATTCTTTTCCTCAATGACAGGGGAATTATAAAATTGAGTAGGAGTCACAGGACATCACTACCACAGCCCAGCGTGCCTGGGGCACAGCATTTGGGTGTGCTGAGAATGCAGCTCCTCCCAGCTCAGCATCAGCACCTGCCTGTTTGAAAATGCCATCATGGGCAGTGACAGGGACAGCAAAAGAGCCGTGTTCACCTTCTGCTTCATGGCATCACCTCTGAACCTCTGTGAGGAAACATCACAAGCGCAGTTCAAGTTTGAGTCAATCCAAGTTCAAGTCAGATCTTATTAGGTCCGGCACTGCTCACCTGCCCAGAGCCCAGAGAATGAAAGTCTGCAGAAATTCAGCATCCAGGTCACTTCAGCACTCTGCTTTGTCTGGCATTTCTATCTAGAGCCCAGCACATAATTCGCACTGCATAATTTATCCATGGGATTTTGCCCGTGGAACAGCCAAAGCAGATAACAATTTCTTCATACTTATTTATTTTTTAGAAAATTCAGTCAACTTCTCTGCTTCTGAACTCTGCAAAAAGATTGTGAACCTCTGGTTTTACTCTTCCAGAGCTTGAGCTCTCGGCTAGCTGTGATCAGACAGATTAATTCACCTCGTGTTCAGTCTTCTGCCTTTAGCAATTCTTGTTTCCTGAGTGAAGGGATATGTGTACAAGCACTAAATCTCAAACATACTATTCTAACGTTTGGATTCCATTATCCTAGAGATAACATATAATCTTATAATGATATGTAATAAATTAACATTTAATCTCGTATCTGAGAGTTCAAAGGTATCAGAGCCAGCTGGGGCTAAAAGAAGCATTTGCTGGAGGCTGCAGGACTGGGAGCTGAGGATGAGATGTGAGATCTGAGCTGCTCTGATGCTTTGGCTTGGCAAGGACAGGATGGAATAAACCCTGGACACAAAGGGAACCACCCGGGCCGTGCCCACTCCCCATCAGTGAAATCCTCTCAGGCCTTTCAGCAGCAGGAGAGGAAGATTTCCCCCCGGAGCTGACGAGCAGGGAAGGTGATCAGGGGATTTGGTTCAGTGCCTCCCTGTTTCTCAAGGTGCCCTGAGATGTGACCAGGCTGGGAACAAGCACCCAAGCCAGGGCTGAGTCCTCTCCAGCTGCAGAGAACCACAAAAACCCAATTCTTCCCCCTGGCACTCCCTTATGCACGTGCAGAACTGGTGGAGGACGTACAGTTTCAGCACAGGGAAGACAAAAGTAATTTTTCATTTTACTTCCCTCTCACATACCTTCATCAGAGAGCTAATGCACCAACCACTGTCCAATCTTCATTAACAATGACAGCTGTTAATAAAGTTTTATCCACAGAGACTTCCTTATTAAATGCACACAGTGAGTCTGGTGTGAGGGATTTGTTTCTCTGGAGACAGGCACAATTAAACCCCTGGGAGAAGCTGCAGCCTCTGATGGTTACTGAGGGCTGCTGACCCAAAAAAGAGCAGAGAGACACCCCAAGGTCTGACTGGATCCCAAAGTCCCTCCAACTTCCACCCAGATTTCACTGTGAAAGGAAGGGGATAAAGAATTGTCTTTGTCTTCCCAGGTGCTCCGTGTGGCACCTCCCTTGTCCAAGCCGCGTCCATGGCCTGGCACATTTTTCTGGAAAACTGCAGACATTCATCTTTGTTTGTGGGCAGCAACAGCGGAAAAAAAAAAAAAGGAAAAAAAAATTGACAGAGTATTAAAATCAGTCAGATTCAGCTTTTGTCTCTGAATCCAAAGACACACTTCACTGCCCCATCTCAGACTGGAACACAGTGTTAAAAGAAGACTCAGATAGCCAAGAGAGGCAAGAATGCATCAGACACAACAGTATCTTTTAAAATCCTGTCAATTCTCTCTGTTGGCTTTTAGTGAAGACACATCAACTTCACTGCCAAATTAACTCGAAAGCAAAGGCAGATAAAATAAAGGAAAAAAAAAAAGAAAATTAGACAGGACAGCCAATAAAAATATACAGTGAGAGGAGTTTCACAACTTGACAGTGACCGCAGTTCTGTATCTGAAGAAAACTTAATAAATAAAAATAACACAAAAATGTGAAGTGCTACAGAGTTATCTTTGCTCTGGCATTTAACACACATTTCTATTACCCTTTCTCGATTAGCCAAATGAAGATCAATGTATCTATAAAACTCAATGACATGTTAATGCAAACCTTAAAAAAGATAAAATGCCTTTTATCTCGGTCTCAGGAAAACCTAATAAAGAATTAACAGTCCATGAAGCTATGGAATTTCACTCAAGGCTTTACTTTATGCCAGGACTTCCTACTCCATTATTTTTTAATGGACAGGTTTCCCCAGGCTTTGGGACATGTCAGTACAATTGTACATTGCTATTACAATTGGTACTATATTTTCCTTCAGAGCTGGGATGGGAAGTGCATTGTAGAATGTGCACTTAAAATACACACACAACACTCACAATGGATCAGAAGTGCAAATCTAGAGCAAGTGTTAAATAAATATGGGGAAAATGCTAAAAAGTAATGAATTGGAGAATGATCTGATGATTAATGAATTTACGAGGTAAAACTTCCACCTGAAGGATGAGCACTTTGGATCAGAACTCATTTGGAACATCAGCACTTCAAATATCCAGGAGAAGCAACTGCCAGGAATCTACTAACACGACACTGGGTGTTGAATCTTTAAAGGGAAGCAGACAAATATCAGTCTAGAGTTGTTCCAGATGGGTTCTGAGAATTAACAAGCCTTCAGTGAGTGGCACAGGGAGCTGGGATCTGTAACACCAGGCACCCCCAGGCTCAGTGGGATGCTGGTCCCTTCCAAATTCCATCTAAACTAATTTCTGCTGACAAACACACGGCAGCAAGATCGGAGATCTCAAATGCCAGCGCTTAAAAAAAAACCACCAAACCAAAGCACATTTAAAAAGTTGCTCCTTCTCAAAAGGGCCTGAACACCTGCAGCTCCCACTGAGAATAAAGGAAATGCAGGTGCTGCTTCCCACTTCTGCTGATTCGGGTGGGCTTGACCTGGGTGCCAAGGAAGGGACCCACTCCTTTCAGACACCCACGGGTGACCCCGAGGCTGTGCCCAGCTGCAGCAGGGTGCTCCTCAGGGGGAACGTGGCAAGAGGGGCACAGCACGGAGCCTGAGCTCAGAGACTCCTCAAGGCTGACAGCCTTGGCCTTGTGAATCAGCACAGGGAGGAAAGAGGCAGCAGCAGGCAGGAAAAACACTCCCGAGGAAAAGCAGGAGGCAACAGTCCAGGAGAGAGCGATGGGAAAAGCACTGAGCAAAGAGGAGGTGGCAGGAGTGGAAGTGAAGCTTGTACACAGACTGACAACTCACTGTTTCCATTGAAAAAAACCCCAAGCCATCAATGACTGGTCCAAAAAGCCACTTTGAAACCTTTCTTTCTCCTCTTGGGTGAGGATGTCTTGCCCTTAACCCGATAAAAAAGCTTCCCTGCCTCGAAGGTCCCTCCAGCACAGCATTCTGCCCCAGGAGCTGCACAGTTTGTGCCAAGTTTACCTGGGACCCTCCTCACCTCCCCTTCTACCCCTGCTTCTCCCCCTGCCTTGGGAGAACAGCTGCTTCTCCCAGGCACTCTGAGACTAATTACTCTTGGCTCTTCTGCACGGTGCCTTGATCTGGAAAATTTATTTAGATAACTTCTCAGGCAGCATATTTGTCTGCTGGCCTCAACATCTGCCTGAGCATGGAAGTCAACATCTGACTGATGACAAATGTCGTGCCAGTTGGGTAGAGACTGTGCTCTGCCAACCTCACCAGCCTTGCTCTGGTAGATTTGGGCCTCGTGACAAGGACCTGAGTGTGTTCCCTCCTTCTCCTTGAGGGACAAGCACAGGTCTCAGCCAGAGTGAGAAATCAGGCACAGGACAAGAGGAGAGAGCCCCTTGTCCCGTCAGGACACAAGGACAAAGCTGTATCCAGCCCTCAGGGGCAGCAGCACTGCTCTGTCAGTCAGATGCAAAGAGATGAGACCAAATTTGGGGCAAGAAGAAAGACCCCAAACACAGCAGGCAGGGAAACCCACACCCTCCCCGTTTCTGCAGTGCCACCCCAAGCACCGAGGACATCCAGGCTCCCTCAGCACCCACACTGCCCCACCACCACATCCCAGCCCAGGCTTAGAGCTCTCCTGTTGGGAGAGGGTGGGAACAATGTTGATGTCTTGACCCACAGGCATTTCTGCCTCTCCCTCCGTGGATATGGAATAACAGCCCTGGATGCGTCTCACACTGCAAATTGAATTGCTGGCAAAAAAGCTTATTTTGCCATCTTTACTCACCCATCCTCTCATGCACAACAAGTACATTTGGATCACCAAGGTGGGATGTTAAATTAATCAACAGGAAGCACTGCCTCCCAAGGGCAGCCTATTCCAGATCTATTCCTGGCCAATCTTCAAGGAATGTTCTTCTACTCATACAGAAAATGTGTAAGAACTGCAAACACAAGAAAATACTGCTCTGTGCAGTGGGGTTCAGACCACTATCCCTTGTTGCCTGATGTGGAAAATCCCATCACCAGACTCCATCTGACAAAAGTCCTTTTCCATGAGCCACAATTTTCAAGAATTCTTACAAAAGCCTACTGCAAGCTTGGAAAAACCAAACAAAGAGTAGAGAAATAAAGACTTACTCAATAAAAAGCAAAATTCCCAGCCCTTCCCTTTTAAACACACTCTTTGAACCTCACCATCTCTGCTGAATTTGGGATGAAACTTGGAGCCAAATATTTCTATGCAGCCAAGTGTAAATGACCCTCCCTTTCGATGTCACCCTCGTGGCCCTCAGTACGAGGCTGGGCAGACAGAAACATGAAAATGGAGGGTGAATTAGCTCAGGAGGGGGAACCTGCCAATCCAAGCTGCTAATGCAAGACCACAGCAGAACTTGGGTTTAACCTCAGCAGCGACCACCTGTCACAGCGTGGCACTTTGCTTGTCAGTGACCTGCTTTCAAAAGCCACAGGTCTTCCTGAAACTCAGCAAGGAAAAATGCACCTGTCTGCTGGGCAGCCAGCAAGGCTTCCCAAAGTCTGCAACCAAGTGAATTCCCAAGATCCGAGGAAGCCACGGAGAGGAAAAAGGTGCAGTATAAAGGATTAATGCAGGCAGGGACTCCACAGAGCTCCCCTGTGCTCCTGGCACATCATTTCTCAGGAAAATTAGAGCACTTCTTGTACAGCCACATCTGACTGGGGTACAAGGCTGCACATGAAGAGATCACGTGTGTTCTTCACATTTACCATCAGATTTAAAACATTCCACACAGGAAGGCAAGGTCCAGAGCCAGGGAGCTCCTGAGCACACGTCAGGGAAACTGGAGGTACCTGTGTGGGAATGCAGGATGGCCCAGAGGAGGTAACCTCCTTCCTCCTTTCTTAACTGAATTTTTGGGGGTTTGTCTCTCCACACCAGGAGCAGTGCAGGAGTTCACCTGGGCTGCAAGCAGGTTTTGTCTCAGCCAGTCTATTTACACCAGTACAGACCTAGAGCTCACTCTGTTTTCCCTGTAACACTCCTGCCTTAGAGGCCCATTGTCTGAACATCAGAACTGCAGAATTCACCAGAGATTATAATATTTTAAACAGAACATGTTTGAGGTTTTTTCAGGAGTATTAGTTTTCAGAAGTGCTGTATGTTTATTCATGCAGTTAATTACATAGACCACAATGAAAACAAAAATGCCTTGTTTTCTCTTCTAAGTTTAGGAGTAAAAAGAAAAAGCTCAATTCTAACTAATCAACAGCCTTATCTTATTCTTTCCTCAGTGCTTAATCAAAATGTTTCCAGCTAGCAACAAAGACCCAAACAAGTTAATTTTCCTTTAAGCAAGAAGCGTTGCAAAACCTACAACACAAGTAAGCCAAGCTTCACCTTGTGAATAGGAAGATTTCCCACAACAGCAGGGAATTGAGTCCCAGGAATTTGTGTTCCTGACTGCACCAGGGCCCAGCACGAAGGTGGAATCCCTGCCCTGCCACAGCAGTTCCCAGCTCTGGGGCTGTGCTGCCTCCAGCTCTTGTCATTTTATCAATGAGAACCAGGCATTTGTGAAGACCAGCTTTCGCTGCACTTCATTATGTTTTTAGCATAAACCAGAAATCGATTGCGTCTCGTTAATAAAATTCCACCACAACAAACTAATTAGAGAGCCTCATTAATTTTTTATGCACGTTCCTCCTGTGCGTGAAGGCGCTGACCTTTCAGCGGCTGGTGTCGCAGACATTACACACTTCATGTTTTCTGCCTCTTTCCTGTGATTTACAGTACTTGCTACACGTTGTCCAAAAAGCAAAGCCTGGTTTTTTCGGTGAAGCACGGAGCTGGCTTCTCCCTCCTGCTGTGTAAATTCCTGATCCTGCATGGCCAAAGGATCAGGAGACGCCTCCAAGCCACCTCCACCTGCAGAACAGATGCAAGCAAAGCACCTGGGCACACCTGAGGGTCCAGGGAAACGCAGGGATTCAGGGGGCACAGGGAAAACCCATCTCTGCAGGGACTGAGGATGTGCAGTCTCTGTCCTGCTCAGCCCCAGGATGATGCTCAGCCTGGTGGTTCCACAACCAGCAGCCCAAAGGGCAGTTGGTCCATCCCAAAGTTGGCCTCAGCACTGCCCAGAGCACAGGGTGCACCACTGCCAGGTGCAAGTGGCCGTTAAATTCATAAAGCAGAAGTAAAAGAATTTAGAAATAAAATGAAATTTCTGCTTGGGTAAGGTCTCCTGGATCAGGCATTAAATCTGCCTGGTATCTCTTTCCTGTGTCTCTGCACACCTATTTTCTCCTTGTAAAGCACGGTATTGATTTTTACATGTTTTCATTCACACTTAGAAGCTTTCCAAGATTGGACTTTATTCTTCAATATTATCTGCTCAACAGTGAAACGCTGGAACAGATTGCTTGGGAGCACCACGAGGTCTTTATCACGGGGAGGCCACAAGGACAGGCTGTCTGAAAGGAATCTCACAGGTAGAGCTGAGCTCTCCTTGGAGCAGGGGCATCACAAGATGATCCTTTATGTTCCCTCCCAGCCCTGTGTCTCTACCAACACTCAAGCACACTCTGCTCCTGGAACAACCAAGGGAGTTCACCTGCCCTTTGGGACAGCAGCAGTGGGGGAAAAAAAAAACAGGTTATCTTCCTTTATGTCATCCCTGGAAAATCCAGCTATCTCAGAGCTTAGCTGTAAGCCAAACTCTGAATTTCTCAGATCTTACCACTATGTATTGAACAAAAAGACCAGCCACTTCTCCTAAGTGAACACCCATTTCCAACAGTATTTCCTGAGCCCAAGATAGTCTCATCCTGATACCATGGGCATCAGTCATGTTTGGAGGGTTAATTTGTTAAAATACAGAAAGTACTAAGAAGCATTATCCAAGTGACAAGTGCTTATGCATATTTTATGAAGCATCTTCAACCTCAGTTCAATGTATCCAAGAATACTTCTGAAAAAATGGCAGATTCTGGAGGGGATTTGGAGAGGAAATGACATATAGAATAGGAGGACAGATGTTGCTAATTTATGATGCAAAGGCCTTCACTGAAAAGTGCACATTTTGCTTAAGATTCTCTACAAATGCTATTTTAATGCTGATTTCCTCCTCTTTAGAATTTCACGAACTCTTGTCTGTAAGAACTTCAGCTTGGCTCAGAAGTTTAGCTTGGATCAAAAGCAGCATCTGTAACCAGCAATTAAACTGGGGCTTCAGTACTGTGCATGTTTTTAAAGCACAGCCACTTTTTAACAGCAGCACTTGGAAAAACACAGCTAAGCTGCACGCTGGGAATGTGAGAGTGCATTCTGCCTTTCTGTCTTCCACTCCTGCCAGGATTATTGGGACTTTTTGACCTGGGACTAAACTCAGAACAGCAACAGAGTAGGAACCAGTGAGATGGATGGATCCTAATACCCAAAGAGGTCAGAAAGCAGAAGCTAGATCATCTGTTAAAAGAAGAAAAGCAGGATATATTGTCAGGCCCAAGTGCTTCATCAGTCATTCCCAATGCCTCATGCACACAGTCTTGCTTTTCTCATCAGCACTGAGAGCATTTCAAACATGAGTCAGTTGCTTCTCCTCCTTTTCTACCCCAAAAGGTTTGGCCTAAAAATGAGGAAGACACAGGAACCTGCACAGATCCTTTTCTGTTTACCAGCCCCTCCAAATGGATGTGTGGCTTCATGGCAGCTCTCCACAGACAACCACTACAGAGCAGATTATTTTCTGCAAGGCTGAGACAGAGGGGTCTGTGAAATCCTCCTTGTCTGTAAATATCAGTTAAAAATAAAAAAAGGGGAGCCATGCACTGACTTCTCCTTCTGGCATTCATTTCAGATACTGCTGGGTCATGCCAAAGTGCAAATAAAAGGCAGACACCATCATGTGCAGACACTGCACTGAAAAACCAACATCAGTCCAGGGCTTTCACTCTATCACAGGGCAATGTTTGCTCCTCAGTTAAGGCAGCATAATTATTTCACATAAGGTGACATTTAAAGAAATCAAACACACATCAAAAAAGCTCCCACAACCTGACAGTTACACAAGTCAGCAAGGGAAAGATTTCAAGAATTGGGGTTCCATTTACAGCCACACTGGGGATGGGAGCAGCTCCAGAGCCGGGACAAGGCAAAGCTCAGAACTTCATCCAGCAGCCCAGGGCAGGATTTGGGGTGCCTCGAGCTCAGCTCTTTGCTCACACTGCACAACAGCACGAGCTCAAATCACAGCCCTGCATTTCACTCCCAGGGGAGCCTCTTGGCTGTGCTGCAAGCCAGGAACGCTGAGTGGGACCCCAGGGAACAAGGAGAGGAGGCAGCGATCGTGGGCTGCACCTATTTCCGTGGCACCACACGCCAAACCCGTGGGGAAGGACTCATAATCCATAATTCAGCAGCAGCCTCTCCGCCCGTGGATCGCTGCAGCCCAAACAATTAATGAGGGTCAGCGTTAAACGCTGCTGACAGCCACATCCTGGGCAGCTGCCTGGGGAAGGCAGTGCTAATTAAAGCAGAGCTGATGTCTGGGCTTCCCAAAAGCAAAAGGGGCTCTCTCTGCTCCTCCATCAGCGCTGCCTGTGGTGCAGTGTGCACCCCCAGGTGACACTGTCACAGCCACAGCCCTGGGGAGGAGGCTCTGGGGGCCAGCACCCCACCAGCAGCACCTGAAGGCAGCTGCTGCTGCCCTGGGCCCTGTGCCCTGTGCTGGCACTGTGTTTTCCAGGGGCTCTGGGAGGGTCCCCAGGCACAGGCTGAGCTCAGGGACCTGGCCAGACCCAGCTCGGCCCTTGGCAGCTCTGGGAGCCTGGCAGCACTTCACGGTGCTGCTGGAGGAGAGTGATTACCCTGCACAACACTATCTCTCCCGTCCCAAGCAGAATTTATTTACCTTTCTTTTTTTTTTGTTTTAATCTGATAAGTTGAAATTTCAGTGCACTTGTCTGCAAAAACACTGCATTACAAAGACATACAACAAATACTGACTGCTTATAGACTCTGTTATTTATTCCCAGTGTATCTTCCTACCTTTTACTGGCCATGTCCTTTATCAGCAATAACCAAGTACCTTTCAAGTTGACAACCTCTTTGGTTTATGGCTAGAAAATGTATCCAAGTGTCTTCCAAGCCTGCTGTGGCTGCACAGAATTCAAATACCTCAATGAATGTCGTTTTTGCAAAGTTTAGTTAAGCTGTCATTCGCATTTTGCTTCTGGGTTGTTTGGGAGTTTGGTTTTTTTTTTGTTAATCAGCATTGTCTTAGGATGGGTTTCTTAAGGCCAAGCAAACTATTCAAAACTGACAGTGTCAGTGCCAGAACCAGTCTACCTATCACCCAAAATTATAGTGTCTTGAAAGGAAGAACAATCATAATCAAGGTCCAAGCAATTCTGAGACAATGAGCCATTTCTGGTCAGCATTAAAGGGACCTGCCACAAGGATATAGGAAGAAAATCAGCTAATGAAGAGTGACAAAAGAAAAGAAAATGGTTAGAAAGTGACTTAGTGGCAGCTTGCAGGGACACCCAGATTGCCAGGACCTGCAAGGCACATGTACAACCACAGGATTTCAGGGCAAGAGGAGAAAGCCCAAAAAACCAGAGACCACACGTGTGTTCTGCCTGGACACTCAGACATGGGCTCCAGCCACGTCCACTGGAACAGAGAAGATGGTTTCACTTGCACATGTGACAAAATCAGCACTGGAGAGAAGGCCAGAGGCTCCTGGGGATGTGTGGTCACTCTCAGACCTGCTCCCCTCCCACACCCAGGCACCAGCTGGCAGGACTCTGCCTTCCTCCTCCTCCTCCCCTGCCAGCCCTCCACCTCCTCACCAAGGGCTTGCTTCACATCACTGTTTCCTTTTGAAAGTGCTGTTTCTCAAGGAATAATCATGCTTTTTTCTTGTAATGTTTTTGATTGTACTCCGTCTCCTGCTCTCCCCTAAGCCCCCTCCAGGTTCGTGGCAGTGACACCTTTCCCTTCAGATTCCCTCTCCAAGAGCCATCATTTCTCTTCCCTAACTGAACTGTTGTCATGGAAATCATTCCTCCTCTCCATCTTCCTGAAAGGTTTAAAAAAAAACCCCATCACAGCCCCCTGCTCTACCACGTCTGCAGCAATCAGCCACCCCAGGGCTCCTCTGGAGCACACCAGCAGCTCTGGGAAAGCCCCTCTCCCACTGCCCCAGCCCACCCAAGGGCTGGTTTTCAGACCCCCTTGTGCTGATTGCCAAGCCTGGCACAGCACTTGGGTTCTCAGAGGTGCAGCCCCCTCCCAGCTCGGGAGCCATTAGCTCTGAAATGCAGGGTGCAGCCACAGCCACCTGTTCCCTGGCTATATATACAGACAGAGATGGGAAGTGTTTGGGGATTTTGTATAAAAATGTTCCTGCTTACATAACAGGCAGAAATTCTGCAGTCAAGAAACTCTGTTTTTTCCAGGCTGGAGAGTTAATTACTGAAAATCACCTTTGATGAACTTCCAAGACAAAGGCTGCTGGCTCCAAAAGCAGAGCATGGCTGAGCTGGCTCCAAAGAGAGAGGAAGAAACGACTGTGCCCAAAATAAAACCATGAAACTGCTGCACTGGGCAGCCGTGAGGGGGGTCACTGTGAGGAGACCAAAGGCCACCTCCTTCATCTGAGTGACACAAAGCCAGAGGTGGGTGCCAGGCCAAGGACAGCTCTTGGCACTTCCTAATAGGCAGGACCTGCACAGAGAACCAGGATTAAAATATCCTAAATCCCAGCTAGGAAGACACAAACAGGCATTCAGCCATGACTAATACCCAAATATTCTCAAGATGGAAAACAAGAAATCTCTTCCATGATCATTCACTGACAGAGTCCCATAAAGCTACTAATTAGAATGGTGTTTACAGTCTATATTTCATTTCATCTGATGTTTTTACTCTGATTAGTTATTCTATCACCTGCAGAGAGCTAGTTAGCTGAATGCAAAGATGTCATTGGACTTAATCAAGTAAAGTAGCATTTCATAGAGGGAATTCAGCTGGCTCCATCCTGCTCAGAGCTGTTACCCTGTTAGTAACTTCTTTCAAAATTAAAGTTTTTAGAAAGCTAAGAAGAGTCAAGTTAGGCCAAGGCTCAGAAGGGTAACTTTAAAAAAATGGGTGAGCTGCAAAAAGAAAGTGCATTACTGATTCTTTCTGCTGCATAAACACCCCAGGCAGACAGCAGAGCTTCTGGAGGTGTTACCAAGCAAGGTTTAGTGGCCCTGTGTTCCCAGACTATCCAGTGCACCTCCTCGGAGCAGCAACTCTCCTCCCAGTGTCTTCTCACCCCGAGCCACCCAGACTCCCTGAACCGCTTTCAAATCTGATGGGAAGGTGTTCCCTCCCTCCCAGACAGGGTGTCAGTGATCTCAGTCTCTCACACTGCCCCACACCCCTCTGAGCCCTGCACACAGCCCTGCAGAATGGCTTGGTGTCATTCCCTGTCACGCTGATGTTGGTGCTGCTGAGAGCCCCCTGGAACCCTGACCTGCTGCCTCCTGCTCTTTGCTCAGTCCTTGCCCCAGGCTCTCACTTGGCCCTTTCATCATCCCCTGCTCCAGATCACCATTTCAATCTGCACAGATTATTTTAAGAAGGAGCTCTGGTCCTTCTTCCCCGAGCATCTGCAGTCTCTCCAGACTTTACATCACCTGTCAGTTTAACAAACCTACTCTCCATTCCATTACCCAGATTGATAATGAAAATATTGAACAGAGATGGACAGAAGCCAGCCCTGCAGAGCCTCACAGATTTTTCTGGGAATTCAAGATAAATGTTCCATAAAGCCCTCCCTGCTGCCTTCCCTCTGTTTTAAACCCCAGCACCACTTCCATCATTCTCTGTCCTCCAGGCAGCTCCCACCTGGCACACACACCTGACACACCGTCCCTCAGCACTCCCACTGCACTCCTGGGGCACCTAAAACTCCCAAACTCCCTGGAAATACCTCAGATCCCAGGGCACGGGGAGCTCTCCCCTTGCTGAGAGGCGCTGGCACCTCTGGCCTTTCCCTGCCAGGGAACCAGCACCTGCCTGCTGAAAAACACAAATAAGCTTTGGCTTTAGAACAAAAATTGGTGCTTTTTTTCCCTCCACTGAGCTTCCTAATCACAGTTAGCCAAGCTTGAAAATGCCATCGTGCATTATGCAATAATCCACCGAGAGCAGGGGATTTTTGCACACACTGTGTGCTCTAATGAAAAGCATTTCCCCCCTCTGCCAAGGGGCAAAATACCCCAACCCACACAAAACAAACAAAACCTCTGTGCTCCAAGAGACTTTTACCAGTTCTTTGTTCTGTTTGAGTCATGCATCCACTGACAATACTTCTGACAAAAGCAGGAAAAGCTCAATTTGCAAAGAGCTGGGCTGTGTTCACCTCTACAAAAGCCATACACTGATTTGGCCCAAATCCACCAAAAAAAAAAACTAATAAAGACTGCTTCTCCAATTGAGGGTTTCTTTTTTGAATGAGAAAAAAAAAGCGCCATTATTTAGTTATTAGAGTGGAGAAATCTCTCTCTCTACAAGACACAGAGCACTAAAATGTTCTAAAATTAATAAACTGCTTTACTTGGTGTATTTTAAAATTAGGTTTCCTTTTTCAGAGAACCTGTATGCAAAGTTGCAGCCTGATGCAAATTGAAACAGTAATAAACACTTCAAAAACACGTTTATAATAGAAATGCTAACAAATCCTTAACTATAATGATAATGGCTTGCTAGGCAGCTCTATAATGTAAAATTAATCCTTAACATGTCTTAATTTTTTTTCCACTGGGTCATTTAATAATGTGATAACTCATTTCTTTCCTCTGCCTTCATCTCTCATATTGCCATGGAGACAATTGTGAATCAGATATAAATAAAAATACTCTAACACTGTGGCACCACATGTTCTTTTGATCCGTTGCCAACACGATTTTAAAATTACAGGAATTTACAGGAGCTCGATAATTAACAATTCATTTGCTAAGAAATCACTTCTTTTTTGCCAGTTTCCTGGTGATTTGCTAACTCAGGAATGCTCACAAACACGAGCAAGAAATTAAAAGTTCTCTATTTCCTTTCAAATATCCACCTTGCATTTCAATCAGCAGCTCAGAGGAGAACAACTATGGCGGGGCAGAGCCCAAAAGACAACACTGCATTTCCTTTTGTGGTCTCATCAGTCTGGCTGTGATTCCTAATGGGAATCATTTCTAAGGTAATTTTTAATTGTTTGAGCTCAGGATTTACTCGCAAGGAAAAGCAGAAGTATGCAGTGAACAAGTTCATTGCTGGCCTCTATTATCTGAGGTGTCAAAACGAGGCCACGGATCCCTGCTTCTGTATTAGTTTGTTAAGTATATACAGCAGTAGAAAGATTAAGATTAATTACGCATTAATGATCTTGACACCCCTTAATTGCTACCCACTGATAGAGGCCACAATCCCTGATATTATCCATGTTCTCAGGAATTGTGATGCAGAACTCTCCTCTGCCACAACATCACCGTGGATTTCACAGGGGCAGGGCTGGGCCAGCAGCTCCTGGAGCAGAGGATGGTGAGCTCCATCCCTGAGCTCCATCCCTGCTGGGAGCCTGAGCTCCATCCCTGCTGGGAGCCTGAGCTCCATCTGTGCTGGGAGCCTGAGCTCCATCCCTGCTGGGAGCCTGAGCTCCATCCCTGAGCTCCATCACTGCTGGGAGCCTGAGCTCCATCCCTGAGCTCCATCCCTGCTGGGAGCCTGAGCTGCATTTCTGAGCTCCATCCCT
>VYXD01006561.1:65431-76530 GCA_013397195.1 Hylia prasina
GTGTGACCTGTCACCTCCAGCACTCACACACCTGGTCACTGTCACCCCGTGTGACCTGCAACAACATGAGGACAGTCCTGGTGCTTGGCAATCAGGGACCTGAGTTCCTTAAAGGACTCAGCTGTGTGCTTAAACCTTTGAAGCCAGGGAAGAAGTCACAGTCTCAGGTTTTACAAAGCCTTTCATGCAACTGCACCGTTTTTATTTGCAGCTGCATGAAGCCCTCAGTTAGGCAGCATTATTGCACTGTTGTGTGGGGCTCTGTCCAGCCTCACCAGGTACTCCCAGCCCAGCATCCCCAGAGGAAATGTGTTTCTCTGCACAGCATTTTCCATTCTCTGCTGCCTTACAAGTGGAAGGGCCAGCATGAGCTGACCAAGTTATTAATCACTGCCATGTCTCTTCCACTAAAATGTAGCAGCTACAACTCTACAAATACTTCTGTGCATCACAGGGAAACCTCACGTACACAAGGTCTTGTAAAAAAGCCCCCAGCTCCAATAACTGTTTTGTCCAAAAGGATTCCAAGTGATTTAAGAGCTCAAGTCTGACTCTCAAGAGCAACATAAGCACCTGAAGAGTTTAAATAATAGTGAGGACTCAATGGCTCAGGGCTTGCCTTCCCAATACAATTGGTGCTCTAACAGCTAATTATGATTAGTGATACACTTGATACCAGCCCCATCCTTTTGGAGACTTACAGTGATCTGCTCCTGGAGCAGGCTGGGGGAGAAAAAGAAAGAAAAAAGGGAGAAATAAAAAAGGAAAGAGAGAAAAAAAAGATCACTCCTTCTTATGACAGCTGCTGAGAGCTGGTCCATGGGGAAATAACATGTCAGCCAGCCCCACCAGCTGCAGAGCTCCAACAGCAGCTGCTCCAGCTTGGGCTCTGCCCTCTGCTCCTCTGCCCTGGCTCACAGGTGGACACCTCCACCAGCCAGGGCTTCCAGAAATGGGGCAGCAGAGCACCTGGGGCAGCCCCCCTTCTTCTGTCAGCACCTACAGGGCAAAGGCATTGAAACCTCGCTTCAATCCAAACCTGAAATAAGTGCAAGAGACAAAAATTGGATAAAACCTACTAGGGAACCTATGGATGGCAACCAGCATGGAAATATAAACACAGAGCACCCATTCTGTAGAAGGTGAATTCAGTGTTTTGTGCCTCCCTGCCACTAGATATTAGTATTTTATCAAGCAAAGCCAGCTGGTGTATTAGTGAGGGACAAAAATAACCCCAAAATGCAGGAAAACTGCCTGGAGTTCAGTTCTGCACAGTGGATAACCCCAGCCCCATCACACACAGACCTGCTGCACGTGGACACACCACCTTCAGCTTCCCAGGAGATGGCAAACAGCCCTGGGAGGGGCAGAAAAATGAAGCTTAACTGAGAAGGCAAAAAGCAGGGACAGAGGGGGCTCTTCCTCACTTTTTGCACAGTTTGACCTAAATTACGTGCTCATTCTAAGCAGCCAGGAGTGGATCTGGGGGAAAATAAGTTACCACAGGGCTTTAGCCTCCTGCATAGCTGTGCTGCAGAAAAGCTGCAGGACTTCCATATCTCTTAATGGGCAGCTTTTGCCTACTGCCTATGTCCAATTTCTCCCTTTGATCTGGCCCAGTAGTCTAAAAATAAAGTTAAATATAAACACTGACATCCATACCACAGTGTCAAGGCAGGAGGGAATTTTTAGTTGAGGGAGAGGGCTTAATGCACAAAATAACTTTGACATTTTGTTGTGCTCGCTGAAAAACTCTTCAACACCTACAGCCTGGCTAAGACATTTGAAAACACAGATGATCTTCCAATCAATACCCAGCCTATCCTTGGGAGGAAAGCAAGGCAAAGCAGTGCCACGTTATATATCAACTATCCCAGTCAGACAAATCAATAATTCATGATTTTTCCAAAGGCCAGGCTGTACCAAAACCTTCTTCCTCCTTACTGGTGCACAGGACTCTCAATTAGCCTGGAAATATTTCCACACCAAAATGAACCAGTTTGGTGACCTGACTCAGCCTTGGTGCTTGCTAAGAAATTTCACAGTTAACCCCAGATTCAGCAGCAGGGACTCAGAATAAAGGCACTCCCTGAGGAAGCTCCCACTGAGGGGCCAGACTGGCGTTGCTTGGTCTGAAATCCCATCAGCTCCAACTGTTGAGCCTGGAAAAGAAAAAACCCAATGGAAAAATGTACCAAGAGCTTTGGAGAGACACAAGAAGGAAGAACCCTCAGCCCTCAGAGTGGGAGGGCTGGAGTAAAAACTAAGTCAATAGGGAAGATAGATGTGGACAGAAGTTTTCCACATCCAAACCACCTCTTCTCCCATTATTCCTCGTTCCTACAGTTTGCTTTGAGAACAGTTGCACAAAATCAGGTTCTAAGTGGGGAGCTGCCATGCCCAGAAGCAACTACAGGAAAGAAGAGACAAATTATGAGATATTCCCCTCCCAGAGCCCCTGTCTCACCACAGGGAATCCCACGGGACAGCAGGGCCAGCTCAGGGACGGAACCGACACAGAAGAAGGGGCAAACAGAGCACAGGGCTCAGCTGGGCAGGGAAGTTCCCACTGTGGAGCTGGCTACACAAAACAACTTTGAGGGAGGGCTGGTGGCATCCCCTGGCCCTGCTGCCCACCCCAGCACTGCCCGTGGAGGCTGGGGGTGGCCCAGCCAGCTGGAGTGCCCTGGGCCAGGCAGCAGCAGAGGAGGCAGCCAGAGCCAGCAGCTGCAGGAGCCGCCTCGGTCTGGCTCACAGGCAGCCAGGCAGGGCTGACTTTGCAGCCTAATTCTGCAAGTGTTATCTCTGCTTTATGACTGGAGAATTGAGGGTGCAGAGAGGAAGCGCCCGCTGTAATTCAAAGCCCAGCCGCTGAGCAGGACTTAACACATCCCTCCTGATCACAGCCTAATAACTTAAAACACAAGAGGATCTCCTGCTCTCCTCCGTCCAAACACCTCAGCAACCATTAAACATTCAAAAGGGAGCAGCAAAGCCTATTAAACCACACCAATTAAACCACGTTTCAGCAAAATACCACCCTTGTGATTGATGCTCTGTGAATATCCTGTGTGCTCCTTCTGTGGGGCTCTGCTTTTCATCAGCTGCTGGAGCATGGGGTTTATAACACACAAATTCTCACTCCTGTTAGGGTTTTGCAGCCTGTGCTCTCTCACAAGGGCTCCCCATATCTATTAGCAGTTTGATAACAGAGTGAAGCACTTGTGAAACTGGCCCCAAGCTCTGCTTGCTGAACTGTGAATTAACTGTAAATATAATTAGAGCTGTACCTCACACTCGGGACTGAGAGGAACAGGAGGTCTGCCCCAGAGCTGTTACTACAGCAGTACGCAAGTCCAGGGCTGATAAAAATAGCAAACCCCAACTAAAAGAGCAGAATTAATTACATCAGCTGTTAAAACAAGCCACACAGAGTGCTTGTTCCTCTGCTTCAAAAGTAAGAGGGAATTCCTTCCTGCACTGTTTGGGGAATGAGCAATGATTTGAGCAGCCACAGTCCCTTCCCGGTGCATGATGGATTTCCAGGAGGTCTGACTCCATAAAGCACTGCTCAGTCAGGGAGAAAAATTAAACCAAAATTTTCTTAGACAGACAACCAAGAGGGTTCTCAAAAGCACCCACCTGGACCCTTTTAGAAAAATCCAGCCTTTTGGTAAGATGATGAACACAGCCATGGTGAGCACCCTCAGGCAGCTCCTCCCCAGCAAGGGGACCACTGCTCTCCTCAGACAAGCAGCAAAAGATGAGCAGGGCTGCAGTGGAAGGGCAAAGAGAGGTGTGAGCTGTGATAGCTGAAAACCCAAGATGTTTTCAGGAAATCATGTGCTGTTGACCCTGTTGGACTGGGGGAGCCTCAGCAGGCAGAGGGAAGGTGGTAACAGGGCAGCAAGGACCAGAGGGAGCAGAATCAGCTCAACTTAAGTACAATAAATAACAGATGGAGTGATCCCAAAAGGGGATCTGTCAGGAAAACTGCAGCAATGGGCCAAGTTCCAGCTTGGAAGAGTTAACCTAGGGGTCAGGAATGTCACTATAAGGCATGAGAGACTCTAAGTATTTCAGAAGGCAAATAGCATAAAGAAGGCTTTATTGTCTAAACCTTACTACCTTTTATAAAGTGTTTCAATATGGAAACACCTGTGCCACAACATGACACAAAAGAACTTCATGAGGACAGGGTGATGAGCAGAGCAGGAAAAGCCCTGAGTTTATTTACAAAACTCAATTTTATACATTTCCAAAGGTGCCTGTGGGTTGGAGGATGAAATCTTGACATTGGTCAAGACAACTGTCAATCAACTTTCTCCTTCTACCTAAAAACAACGAAGAACAGTTAGGAAAACAAAGCTGTTGTTTATAGTACAAAGTGTGGAAAAGTAAAAACTCTGATTCCAATATGACAGACAATTCAGAAGGCCTAGAAAAATCCTCAGAAGCAGGGTGACACACCTGCTCAGGTGTGGGGTGTGCTGCCACAGAGTCCCTTCCCACTCCTGCCGAGGACGGAGGCTCCACACGCCCCCACCACAAGGGCCAGCAGAGAGATTCCCATGGCCCAGCTCTCTGCTCCAGCCCCCAGCCCATGGCAGAGGCATCTCCCACCCCAAGCTGCAGCAGCAGCCAGGGAATACCTCTGGGTAATGCAAATAAAACCAGGACACTGCACCCATCACCACGTTTCTGACCTAAATCTGTGCCAGCATAGGCAGCGAGGCCATAAATCGAAAAAAGCCGTGTAACATAACGTCTCCTTGTGTTGCCTTCTTCCATAAACAAGCAAGATTTATGCATTCCTGGGGCTATTAACAAGAGCCATTTGTCTTTATTTCTGCGTGTAACTAATGGAGACACCAGCAACATTGATGAGCCACGTGGGATTAATTAATAAAGCTGTTTTCAAGGGGGTATCTGGGGGCTTGGTTTCTGTCATGCTAAAGAAAACGTCAAAGCATTTTTTTTTCAAAGCATAGGATGAAATTTCATTTAAGAGACCAATGGCCCATGTGAGTGCAGTCATTGCCCAGCCTAGCAAAAAATTATCAGTGTCCAAAAGGTTGATTACTTTCTCAAGTTTTCCTTAATTACTGCGTTTTACCGTTATTAAAGCAGCACCAAATCAAATCCAACAAGAGCAAAAAAGGTAAAAAAAGAAAGAAAGACAAAAAAAAAAAGGCCAGAGGGTCCATATGGCTCCACTCTTGAGTTGCTGATGACCAGAACTGAGGTTGTTCTTTCAGATACCCCTTTCAAACCAGTCAGGATGAACCTGGAATTCTGGCATCTCCTCTTCCCCAGGAGAATCACACAAATCAGATGTTTTTTTACAGAAGCGAAAAACCCTCATGGTTCCACAATAAATCAAAGGCTGAGCATGGCTTAGTATCCTGTAGTCTCCTGTTTTGCATAGATTCATCTTCCTATTGAGTGACCACGTTGGGACAGGGAATAACCAGATGAGGGGTGGAAGGACAGGACTGACCAGAAATACTGGAGACAGTTTAAACTTTGTAAATATGAGCTTTCACCAAGACGGCACAAACAGAAATGATTCATTAACTTATTTCATGAAAAAGTTGAATAAAGGTTAATAGGAAATTAGTCATCTTTCCTTAGGTTTTCTCCTATCCAGCCTATGTAATTTAATTAAAAACGTGCTGTAGAGTTCCAGGGGATGATTAAAAATAACCTCACATTTTCTATTAAACTCCTTAGGTTTGTACAGGAATTCCTATAGAATCTTATTAAATTTCTGTTTACCTCTGCTCTATTTAATTTCTATTCTGCACATCTTTTCCTTAAGTCCACAGGGATTTCGTGATGGTGGTGGCTTATTAAATAAATATTCCTTCCCATGGCTGGCAGTCCAAACCTTAGGTCAGTGCTGAACACCAGTGTAAAAACTCTTTAAAAAGCAACATTAGTAGCTTTGCTTTTCTGAATGGAACACAGGAAGAGTTGAAAAGAGTTTTTCTACCCATTACTGCTGTAACTTTGCAAAAGAAGACCCATAGCAAGTCAGTCACTCTGCATGAAAGCCAGAAATGATTTTTCCCAGTTTTCTGTGGAGCTACAGCCCAGAGCTCTACAGTATTTATTCAAACAAGGCTAGATTGCTTTACAACAGGTAGGACACACTCAACAAAAGCAAAGAAGTCCAGAGCTTGCAGGCATTCTCAACCTATCAAAAATGGTAGGACAGCTCTGATTTCCTTACTCAAGCATACCCCTCTTGCTGTCAGTCTCCTTGAAAATTTGATCCAGCTAAATTCACTCTGCTGTTCCCATGTTCAGTCCCTCCAGACTAAATCCAGACAAGTCAAAGGCCCAGAAAGGTTTGTACAAATTCCACAGACCTATTCCAATTTTTGAGCAAAATGAACAGCAAACCACCCACCCTGCTGCACATCCAATGATGCAAGAGTGAGGAACTGGCGTTGGGGCTGGGAGACCCAAGTTTGATATCAACAGACTGATGTGCAACTCTGGTCAAATATTGTAAGTTTGGCATCACCAAAACAGGCTTGCCAAAGATCATAACAGGGCTTAGGTGCTTAAATACCTTACTGGAGCTTAGTTTTTTCCATGCTGCTGCTTCCACCCCATGCAAGCACTTCCCAGGGCAGATGAGAGGTTAAAAATCACTTGTGAGCAGCCAGACACAAAATTTCAGGTGGGGTGGGAACCTGGCACATGGCACGTCCTCACCAGCAAGGCTCAAAAAAGAGCCCCCCAGCAGCAGTGCTGAGGTTTTTGCTGCACAGTTTGATGTCTGGGGTGAGTGTGCCTTTTTGAAACTGATTGTGCAACGAGAAAAGATTCTTTCATATCATGCAGCCAATCCTAAGGGAAACAATTAACAGGAGATAAAAAGAACAGAGGGAAAAAAACACAAAAGAGACAGATTTATGGTTTCTACTCTTCATTAGGAAAGCCTGTGGATTTGACAGTCACCTTGAGCAGCATTCAGGAGGGAAGGGAGGAGCCAGTAAACATCCAGAGGCTGTGACAGTTCTGCCCTCAGGTAACTGTGCTGCCTTTAGAGACCAAATCTAATGAGAACTTGTTCTGCCTCGCAAGCCAGACAAACCTTCAATAATCAGTTCAACTGAGATAAGGCTGCAGCTGATTCCACCTACACGGACCACTCAATGCCAGCCCCTCATCAGTTTCCTGAGATCAATATTCATCAATGCACAGATCCATCATCCCAAGGGTTGGCATCCAACACCAGGGCTCTGAGCAGAACAGGAACTGTCCCTTATTTTTCACTGCAAAGCCAAGCCAAGGTTTGAACCACTTTGTTCCCCAGGAACGGCGGAGGAGGAGGACTGAGGAGAAACCTTTTTGTTTGGAAGGAACACGGAATTATCTGAAAGGGGCCTGCATTCTTTAAGCCCCAGAATGAGAATCCCAGCCATCATCAGTATGCAAAGGACCTTACAGCAGGTGTCTAACTGCCACGGACCCAGTTCCCTCACGGTTTTATTGCCACTGAGCCTTGCCTAGCTTTCCATCCTAACACAAGATTTTCTCTTCTGAACAGAGCGGAATAATTCCTAATTTGAATTCCACTGCACAACAGAAACAGCCTGTAAAACCTTAAAAAGAAGCCAGTTCCCTCTAGCAGAATAGAAGATATATTAGGCTTCAGGACTGTATAGAGCAGAACATAAAATTAAAATAAAAGACATCATAGAGTTTGATAGCATCTTCCAGTCTCAAAGATCTCAAAATACATTACTAAGTGCAACAGCCATTCCTCTGCTAGACAAGTGCACATCTCCAAAGTGAATCACAAATTCAAGAGAGGAGTTGAAAAGTCTTTATGTAAATGGAAAGTACGTTGTTGATCCACAAAAAGCTACCAGCACTGGGAGGGAGCACAGCAGCACAACACAAAGGTCGTAACATTCACCACAGGTGTGCCTGTTACTCCAGCTCAGTTTGGACAGCAAAAAAGTAAATTAGCATTTACTCTCTCACCAGCAGAGAAAGATCATCCCATAAGTGTATTTTCATCAGCTTTATGTAATACAGGATCTTCACTTTCTTTGCTCTCCCCGCTATTTAGTGCCTAAAGAACAAATGCTGTGGTTAAAAACTGGTGTTGCTATAAAGCAATGTAATAATAATATCCTTCTTCAAGCCAACTCCCACAGGCTCCTCACTAAATGGTTTAATCAAAAATGATAGTTAACCATTGATTCAGTGTTTCTATTAGTGGCTACTTTTTCCTTTTTTTTTTTAAGTTTTAGTTTTTACGGAGATAAAAAGAAACAAGCACAATCTGTTCTATAAAGTTTCAGAAGTTGCCAGTTCAGTGTTGTTGATTCAAAGAAGTCAAATAGACTTTTTTTTTTTACTTTTATTTCCTTTTTTATTATGTGTCTTTTAAGAATAAGCTTGGTTTATCCTTTATCCTCTTTCTGCAGACACAGGAGAGTCAGATCTATATTAAATATCCAACTTCCCCAAAGAGAAACTCATTCTAACAGATTTTTATTTTTTTTAATGCAAAACCTAGAATTCAATTTTTAGGTCTCTCAAATACCTTCCGATGCTGATAAACAGGAGCATAATCCCAGCAAAATAAGTGTCTCAAATCCTCACAGCTAAATTCCAATTTCTGTGCAAATTTTAAATGTTGCCCTCCAGTTGCAAGGAGTTGCACGTTGCACAAGCAGATAGTAAAGGCACTGACCTGATTTTTTATGCCAAGTATATAAAGTGCCATAAAATACTGCAGAGGAAAGCTCAAAATTCCAGCACCTTCATAATCAATGGAAAAAAACCACAAGACTGTCTTGAGCCACCCAGCAGGTCTCCAAACTCTGACATTTTCATTATGAAAGCTTGTTTTCCAAGTCATTAATTCGCCGGCATTTCTACAGCATTTCGTGACTCCACAAGAGCAGCAAAATAAAGCGTCTTGAAATCAGATGCCCAAAGGTTTCCCATCCGTTGGCACCCCCAGAAAACAGCTGGGATCCACCCAAACATCCTCCAGAGCGCGGCTGTGCCCTCAGGCCCCTGCAGGGAATAATTCCCCCAAAAAGCCAAAAAATCCGGGCACGCTCTGCCCTCCCCACTCAGCTCCAAGCAGCCTCTCCTTCCCCACCACCGGAGCAGAAAACGTCGGCCTGAGAAATTCTGGTGGAAGCTGGAGAAACTGAGCGTGTGGGTATTCCTGAAGGCATTGCAAGGATCCTCTGGGAGCAAAGCAAAATCAGCATCCTGCAGGGCTGAGCTCGACTCCCAGAGCTGGACAAGCTTTTGAAGATCCAGCCCTTATGCACCTTATTCTCATTGTGAGAATTCCAGCAGCTAAACTTTGCCACTTTTGAGTGCAGGGAAAGAAGATTTCCCTGAGAAGAGCCTGGGAGATTTGTTATTTTCTCTGCTTCCCATAAAATTATCCACCAGAAAATCCAGATTTGTATACAATTTTTTTTTTAAAGGAAGTTAACTCTTAAAGCTCACAGCAAAGACTTGAGCATGTGTCACCTCAGAGAGGTTTTTCCCTGCACACAGAGGACAGAGGAAGAAAAATGCAATTGCCACATGCCACAACAGCTGCTAGTTGTCCACTGAAATAAAAGGGAAAATGCCATTTCCTCTCCTACACCACGACTGTTGCACCCCAAAGCAGAACACAGCCCTCAAAGGTAATTTCAAACACTCCCCTCCCCGTGACAACACAAGTCAGCAAATTATTTCTAAGGAGTTTACAGCCTCAAGAATACCAGGAGGAAAAAGGAAAAAAAAAAAAGAAATACACCTAATTTCACCTGCATGCACTGCACATTTGTCATATTAGTGTGTGCATGTTATTATCCAGGGATGCATCAGAAACTGCTACCAAGGCAACAGGGATGGGAATAAACAGCAGCCAGGGGAAGCACACCACCAGGAAGACAATGCATTTCCTCAGGTTAGATTTCCACTCCCCCCCTTGCAGCCCCTTTGGTTATTAACACATCAGATAGGGGATTTGTATAGCTTGATGCCTTTTGTGGTTTTTGAGAATTAAGATCAGAGCTTTTAATAGCTCTGCTAGAAAAAGAATTCTCGTTAAGGACTGAAGATGAAGGGCTCTGAGATTTCTCACACGAGGGACTCTCCTGAGGAGACATATTTGTGTGAGTCAACAGCATATGTCACTCTTGGAAAATAAAGCATTGGAATGTGACCTTTTCTCTACTAGTTTTATTTCATGAGCAAACACAACAAATCTTCAGCACTTCCTTTCAGAAGGGTGCATGGCAAGGCAAGGGTTAAGTTGATTTCCAAACTTCACCACAACGGGCAGAGAACTTTCCGATTCTGGCACAGATCTGGGGAGAATGGCAGCACAGGGAAAACAAAAGGATTTATTTCCCTTTTTATGATAAGACGACAATTCAGGAGCAGAGAAAATCCTTAAAAAGAAGTCTCTAGTGGATGGATGCAAAGAGAAATGAGCTCAGGCACCTCTGCTGCTGTTTTGCTGACCACATTTATATACCTGGCCCAGATCAGCAAAGGGAAAATTGAGCTCTTTCAGGGGGCCAGATGGGCTCTCAGTCTCAGGTGTTGACAGTTTTCATTTCTTAACAGTTCTACAAATGAATGTGGATGTTTGGGGACGAATTTCCATTTTTATTCAGTGTATGAGAATGGCCTCTCTGGATATAGCTGTCTCACAAAAGGAGCCACTGCTTGATCATGGCCCTAGCTCATCCAAAAAAAAGGCTGAGGACTGTAAAGACTTGGCAGGGGAGCACCTGGGCAGGGCTGGTGCTTCCCCAGCCTCTCTTGCCTGTGTGCACTGAGGCAGATTCCCTGGCTTTCGTGGCAGCCCTTTTATTATTCTTCTTATTATTACTACTACTACTATTACCATTCCCAAGCCAGCACCAAAAGCTGATACAGTAGGAGGGAGGCGAGCTGGGCTCTGCCTTGCCCTGCTGAACACTGACATAATTACCCACGTCCCAAGTGCACTATGGTGCCTTTGTGACTGGAAGTGATTCATGAGTCCAAAGGACCTCAACTGGAAGTTAAATTCCCAGGGTAGGCCATTGGGTTTACAGACCAAA
>VYXD01006561.1:76563-92953 GCA_013397195.1 Hylia prasina
AAAAAAAAAAAAGTAGAAGCCTCCAAATGGGTACATTTGATCTAAATGTCTTGAAGAGACGGATATTGAACTCCACAGCACTATATTTAGACTCACTTTTCAAAGGATAAATGCACTTCAAATCTTTTCATTAGCTCCATTCTTCAGCAGTGGTTTATTCTGCCAGGAGCAAACCTGTCGTGCTTCGGAGAGGAGTGTGGTGGCCACTCTTCCACAGCAGAGCCTGAGGGTCCCCTCCCCACCTGAGAAACACCCCCATGAAGACAAGGCAGGGGAGGAGGATATTCCTCTGCTCCAGGGCTGGCTGAGGGCACACATGGATGGAAATCCCTGTCCAGCCTGGGGTTGCCCCTCTCCACGCAGCAGGACCAGGGATCCCGCTCCCCTGAGCGCAGACAGCAGGGTCAAAGCAGGACAAGCTGCCTCCGAGGCAGCCCACACCCTGCAGCGATTAAAGAGAGAGCCAAAGCACCCTTTTGGGATGACTAATTGTTAGACAAGATACATCCCACACGTGGCACCTCCTCGGCAGCAGCAGCCCCAATCCAACACGCAAGGGGAAGCAAAAGGCGCTGCTGTCTCTTGGCGAGCTGTGAAAAGCCACAGGTGCTGATCCAGGGGTGGATCCTCACTGCAGAGCCAAGCCAAGCTGTCCCTGGGGTCCTGTCCCCACAGCAAAACCCCTGAGCATCCCTGTAGCAGAATTGCTCAGGGAACAAGGGCATGATTTGCTCCTGAATTAGTTAGGCAACCCAGCCTGGGCCCAGGTACAGGCCAAGGTCTGTGGCGTCGTTAGAAATTGTCTTAAGGTCTGCAAGGGGAGAAGGCAGTTCATTTATGTAGTAATAGGTACAGATGTTAGTTTGAACAATTTAGCCACCTTAAATATAAAGTAAGCAATGTTGGATTACATTCTTTCTATGCTGTGCACCAATGTGGAGATGCTTGGAAATGGAAACAATACAGAAGTGCATATAAGCAGCCATTTTAAGCAATTAAAGGAGAACGTATGGAGCCACATTGGTGTGACTACGTTACTCGGTAGTTTCCCACAATTTGGGGGGAATTTCTCTCTTCACGTCCCCCTGGAGCCTGGTGGCCCCTGGGGGCGCGATGTGCAGGATCAGTGCTGGCACAGCAGCTCCTCTCTGCTGCTTGCAGAGCACAGAGCAGCACCCAGGGGTGGGGCTGGCCCCTGGAGACCCTGCTGGGGCACCACCAGACCCCTGGTGCCACAGGTCACCACGTCCCCAGGCCACGCCAGACGAGAGCCTCTGCCAGAGAAGCTTTTACCCAATTTCAGCCCAGAAAGTTGGTCAGCTGCAAGGAGGGCATCCAGTTCAAACAGCTCAGGCATCATCTGGAGGAGCAAACACGACAGACTCTCCTCCAATAATGCATTTTACAGAGAGCTCGGAGTCGGCTCAGATTCAAGGAGCTGCATACTTCAAATGTCTCTGAAGAATACTAAAATGAAAACTCGGTCGCACTGCACTGTGACTGCTGTGGAGCACTATTAAAGAGAAGCTAACATTTGTTTTCAATTACCCAGTGTATATCTGAAAGACTAAAGTTGTCTCTAAAGTATTAGATAAATGTGTGTTTACTGTGCACTTGTGCATGGAGAATGAAAGTTATCTGACAATCATTTCCAAATACCAATATTTTACCAATACCATTATATCAACAGCTAATGGGTCTCCCTGGGCTTCACACCATGTTAAAAGGCAAAATTAGAAAACAGAGGTAGCTGAACACTGCTCTTCAAGACCTAGAATAAATGCAAATTAAAAAGCTAGGATCTTACTCCCTTATCTCCATTCGTTCAGACCACGTTGCCATTTTTTCTCAAACTCTCCTGAAAAAAAAAAAATGACAGAAAGCAGGAAAGTTTGTGGCAAATGCAGAATGACATCCATAAATTTATGAACTAACTAGACTGACATTCAGTGCAATGCAAAATGCTTTCCAATCAATAGCCATGAGCATCAACTCCCTGTGAATTCCTGTGCCACAGCCTCCCACCAGCAACAGGCAATGCCATTTTCTGCTTAACTTCACCATCGCTGCAATCCCCCCTCAGTGGATGCATGGATGGGTGAAGAGAGAAATTCCCCCAAAATTGTGGGAAACTAACATAATCACACCAATATGGTTACATATGTTCTCCTGTATTTCACCTAAAATGGCAGTTTATATACATTTTAATACTGTTTACATTTCCAAACATCCCCTCATTGGTGTGCAGCATAAAAGAATGTAATCAAACATTGCTTACTTTATACTTCAGGTGGCTAAAATGTTCAAACTTACATCTGTACCTACATAAATGAACTGCCTTCTCCCCTTGCAGACCTTAAGACAATTTCTAACAACACCACAAACCTCGGCCTTTACTCAGGCCTGTGCCTGAGCTCAGGCTGGGTTGCCCAACTAATTCAGGAGCAGATCATGCCCTTGCTCCCTGAGGAATTCTGCTACAGATGTGGCTGTGAGATCAGGGGGGTGACAATGGGAGGCGGGTGTGTGACAGGGACAGCGCGGGGCTCTCGGGGATGCTGAGCAATTGTCCCACACCCGCAGCACAGAGATTCCAGCAGCAACCCAAACACTGGCCGCCAGGAGCAGCAGGGATAACGGCGTGCAAAATAAATAAGTGCTCTGCCTTTGCTGTGTGAGTTAAGGAAATGCAACTCCTGGCTCTCCGCAGCATCGCGTGGTGTTGGTTGACTTCAATGCAAAGCTTACTGTGCCCATAAAAAAAGACCTGAAAAGCAGCCTGGGAATCAGAGGGCTCGGGCACAGCCCTGCTAATTTGTGATCAATAATGGTTTTGCATCTCTTTCTGCTGCAGAGTGTCAGCAGAGGGTAAACTTCTCCCAGCTCCCAGAAAGGTTTGCTCAGGAGTCACTCGGGGATGGATTAACAGCAGCAGGGACTGGCTTGAGTCCCTGACAGCTGTGACAAACATTGGTGGAGGGCTGCAGTGACAGACAGGGCCCTGGAGCAGTGCCCCACACGGTGCTTGCACCTCACTGCCCAAACCCTTATCCACAGAGATGCTGTTTGCACTTGGACAAAGGGACCTGTGTGACCTGCAGCTCTTGTCTCACACAGGAGACACTGAACACCCAAGAAATAGCAAGTGAACAGCTTGTTTCATATTTTGGTTACTCCTCGCATTAAGTCCTTCAATTAAGGATTTGATTCAGATTTGTCAGGCACATATTAGGTGCTAAATTCCTGCTGCCAATTGCTGAAAGTGACCTGCAATGTGAACAACATATTCCTTCCATTTCTGCATTGCCTACAAATAGCCCTAAACCAGGCCATGGGGAAAAAAAACAGCTTCTCAGTCCCCTTTTCAGCACCTGCTGCAAACAGGAGGTTTCTGCTGGGCAGCTTGCCCACTTTGCTCAGCTATCAGCACCTTCACTGCTCAGGACCCAGAGATCCCCAGTGGGGACCAAATAAATGATCAGCAGGGACAGGGTGGATTCAGCATCTCTGTGGAACAGGCAACAAGGGATGCCTCAGAGTCAATCACTGAAAATCCCTCTGCATCAAACCCTGTCAGAGCAGTTAGACCATAAACTAATAACTGTCAATCTCCATTTGTTTGCAATGCTGCAAAGAAGGCTTTCATAATTCTCTTAGAGATATAAAAGAGGCACTCTGATTTTGTTTTAAATGGACGCGTGTGATAATGTTAGCTGCTGGTAAATCTCAAAGACAGTATTTATACAGCATCAGAAACATTTGCAAAGATGGAAAAAAAATATCTTTGGACTGAAAAACTATAAAATCTACAACCCATATCCTGCAAACTTTGGTGCCTCTGCCTAAGGATCTGTGCCTGTATCTTGATCATTCCAACAAGGCCACGTTGTATAAAGGAAGTCATGAAATTTTGAAAGTGTATTATTCTTTTTCTTAAGGATTTCTATTTTTTAAAATGTTGAGAAGGACATAGTACACCCAGAAACTACATCCTCCAGCTTGTCACAAGGGGCACAGCACAACAAAACACCTTGAATCCCTTTCCTAAGCAGAAGGCAAGGCAGCTTTGCTAATTTGTTGAAGAGCATAGTGTTCTTCCGGGCACGAGGAGGGAAACCCTGTCCCTGCATTTCACGCATCAAAACCTCGTGGAAAACAAATCAGGCTTGTGCTGCTGGAGGTGGATGGGCAGAGGTGGTGCTGCTGTGCTAGCAAAGCCTCTCACTGCAGATGCCAGGACATGTCCCACCCCTGTGGGCTCAAGGCTGTCCTGGAGAGAGGGCAGGGACCAGCTCTGCTTTGCTGGGGGGCTGCACACACCTGGCAAAGGAAGCAGCCAAGCAGCAGCATGGCAGGCTCACAGTGCATTTCTGTGTACCCTGATGAGCTGAGCAGAGCTTGCCAGTTCTGTCATGCAAAGCCATGAAGTGCTTCTTAAATCCCACCTGAGTGTGGGCACAGTAACAGTGGAGAAAGGAAGAGGGGGGAGAACACTGGAGGGGAAAACCAGCGCCCAGAGCAGGGGGAAGATTCAGCCCCAGATTACTTAACTGCCAAGAGAGGCCAGACAAGCAGCCAAGTCTATCAAGGTTTCATGGCTCTGCTATACAAGGTGGACATAATCCAAAATATTCACCACTGCTTTCGTTCTTGTCACACTGGGGTAACTCAAGGGCAGGCACACACAACGAGGTTGAGTTGGGCAGGATGACCAGCTCAGCCCAACACCTCCTGCTCCAGGGTGACTCCCAGGCAGGGCTGGTGGTGTACAGGAGTCAGGAGCTAAAGGCTTTTCCTGGCTCTGGCAGAGACCAAAGCCACTGCACCTCTCTGCCGGCTCTCTCTACATGCAGAGCAGGGATAGCTGTGCTTAGCATCCTTTTCCTGCAGCTTGCAGAGTGCTTTTTAAAAACAAATAGGTGTGGAGAATTGCTGGTGGAAAGTACCATTAAAAAGCCCCTCTAGATAAAAATGTAAAATACAGCAAACTTACTAAAACAGGATGCAGCCTTTTAGCTACAGCAACCCTGTAGCTTCTTTTCTCCCTGAAGTTAAATTGAGGCAATTTTCATGAATACGTTAAATTGGCATGAAAACTAAGAATGAAGAACAGTTTGTTTCTGCTTTGGAAATCGTTCTCTCCTGGTCTCTTTAGTTTGCTTGCCCATATCCAGCATCTCCTTCACTTTCAATTGTGTTATCACACATCCATCCTATGTTTCCTCACTGAAAAGAAAAAAACATCGGTAGCAATTCAGCCTCCCTTTCAGGGTCACTTAAAGGACATTTCAGTTGCCCAACATGAGCAGCTGAGGACTCCAGATTATTCACCTGTTGCTCCTGCAGGTGCTGTTTCTATAAAATTAAGTGCCTGTCTAATGGAAGTGTTTCCAAGAGGGAGCTGGAGAGACTGTGTACAGCTTGGTGGAGAGTGCACAAAGTGAAATGACATCATCCTAAGGGGGGGAAAAAACCAAGGAGGATCTGGAACCACCTCCTTCCAAAGCAAGGCAGAGTTCTGCTGTGCTGAAAATACCAACTGGCTGCTTTCCCAGGTAAAATGCCATTGCTTGAAAGGAAGAGTCAATTACTGCCTCAAGGAACCTCCCTGTTGAGGCAAAAAAAGCTGTTTCAGACAATGTGTTGAGCCCTCTCTGTGATTAGAAAAAAGAGAAGGGAAAGCTGCCTGTGTGTCAAGCCAACACACAGGAAATACAGGGAGATGTGGGCACATTTTTCACCCGAGGGTGGCAAAGGGGAGAGAAATCCTCTGCCCTGGGCTGCTCCAGCTCCACTCCCAAGCCAAGCAACAAGGACCAGCCCGATGTGCTCAGCATTTGGCACAGAGAGAGAATAGAAAATACCTCCAGGGGATCAGCAGGGACCCCTCTCGCCTTGCTCCCTCTGAGAATTTTGCCTTTTTTGTTTGCAGCTCCCTCCCTGTCAGGGAGTGGAGCCTCCTGGAAGGCGGGCAGTGCCAATTTGAGCCTCTTCCAGGAGGCAGCGGGGCTGCTGCCATCAACTAACCCACACCAGGGCTTCTCCAAGGGTTTGGTGAACCAAAATCCCAGTCAGGGGTGCAGGGGAGGAGTGCCCTTGCCCTTGAATCAATCCCTGCAGACACAGCTGTGAGACCCTGGTGAGAATTTTATCTTCCATCAACTAACACCACTCGGTTTTTGTTGAAGAGATGAGAAAGGCCTGTTTTATCTGAGAGAGAGAGAGGAAAAACCCCATGTATACACACATGTATCTCTGTATAGTGTGTGCCTGAGTGTATGGAATATACATAGACATGCACACACTTCACAGCTTTCAGAGAGGATGACAGCATGTTTTCATATAGTGCATCTGAAGAAAAGGTCTTGTATCAGTGCTACAGCAGAGAAAAATTCATCTTGAAAATAGAGAATGAAGGGAGAAAAAAATAGAAGAGAGAGAGAGAGGATGTTTTCCTTCTTATCATATCTGAGGAACTTAACTACAGTGGTGGGAAGATGTAAAACCCCAGACAGCAGAGCACTGTTCTGGAGACCACAGTATGCATAAAAACTCCTGCAAACCCTTGTTCAATGTTCCTACCCCTCCAACCCTCCAGTCCATTCCTCCGGGGTGCAATTTTCAGGAGACAGGAAGATTTAATGTGCTTTGGATAAAATAATCCCCTGGATTCTCGCTGCAGAGACTGTCATGACAGTGTGTTCCTCTGCTTTATTATATTAATAAGCAGAGTCATTCAGCACTCAGCATGATGTGGCTCTCTGACTTGCACGTGACTGTGTCCCCAAGCTGCAGCAACACAGAGGCCTCCCCCCAACTCCTCCTAGCAAAAAAATGTTTGTTGTTCTGAGGCAAAAGAAGCACAGCTGCTTGCAAACAAGGATTGCACATCCAGCAGGTTTGAAGTGTGCAGAGGCAGCAGCTGAATTCACCCCCAGTCACCTCCAGTTTCCTCCCTGCTCCCTTGGGATGCTGGTGATGCCCCCCATTCCCAAGCTCCCCATCCCACTCCCATGTCCATCTCATCCTGTGCACCCAAGGTGCACGTTGAACACATTTTCCACTGATTAGAGCCAAATAAGAGTAAAAAATAAGGTTATTAAAACAGTGAAAAGAATCTCTGACCCATGAGAGCAAAGCTCTTGTTCCTCTTCCTGGCTTAAAAACCACTGCTATCCTGGCCTGAAATCACAGGAACTTCCCCTGTAACCCCTAACCACTGCTCCCTGCCTTTATTTCCCAGCTGGGAGAGGCAAGTTCTGTCTCTGCACCCCAGGAAGCAGCACTTGCTTGGCTCTGAAGGTGCAGCTCTGTTGCCACCACGTTTTTCTGGGGTCTTTGGTTCAAGCACAGGCAGAAAGGAGACTCCACCACTGCTGCTGTTATCCACATGAACTCAATCTGTGAGGACCCCAGCTGATTTTCTGCTCCCCTTCCCACAAAGGTTTTCTATTTTTCCCCCAAGATGCAGCCTTGGGAAAATGTTGTGTGGCAGAGGTTTTATACCATGTAAATGATGGATATTGTTTATGTACTGATTATGTTGAACCCAGCTGTTTACCTTTGCTAGGATTGCAATTATTTTAACAGTAATTGTAAAAATAAATTGGGGAGAGAAATAGCAAGAGCTTTCTGGTTTGGTTTTTGAAACTAGAGCACTGCCAAGAGTGACCTGACCTCAGACAAGTCACATGCAGCCACTTATTTTAAATATCAACTGAGCTCATCCATGCATGGAAAACAGAGTGCTCTGTAGGGTTCTGGGCACAAATGGGTCCCAAAAGGTTCAGAATTCAGCCCAGTCACATCTTCCTCATTTATCACCACCTGCTTAAGCTGCCACAGCCCCCAGATCCTCCCAGCAGCCAACCAACCACATAACACTGACATCAAACCTGCAGAACACGTCAAACTGCCCACAAGACAAGCACATTGACCTCTCTTCTCTTCTTTCCAACAGCTTCACTCCCCTCCCTACAAAAATGCCAGCACAGACTAAATATTTTTGAAGGTACCCATTTTGCAAGTGGAGCAACCATTTCCCAGCCCTGCAGCAGTTCCCCTGCTTCTCTTCCTCTCCCTGGATCACAGACAGATGCCAAGCCATGGAAGTTATTCTTTCATTTACAGCATCTGGTTCCTTGGCAGACTCCTCGGGTAATTATGTTCATAGCTTTAAAGCTGTCTCTAGCTCTGCTTCATGGGTTTGCTGCTTTTGGCTTGTAGCAGCCTCTTCTCATCTTCCCTGTCCATCACATGGGCTGGATGCTGCTCTTAAAATACAAGAATTAGACCCACTTACATCTCCCTCTAACCAGAGCACAAATAAAACTATACCCTGTGCTGTTCTTTAAACACAGGCACTTGTTTTACTGGACGCTGCTCCTCTGCCCCTGGAGAAACCACAAACACTTGTCCAAATCCCTCCCAGGACCACCTGGCTCACACCTCTCCAAACCTGGAGAATGTGTGGCTACAACCACTGCCACGGTGGGAAACCCACCATGGGACCTTTTCCTTTGCTTTTAGCTTCAGCCTTCTCTGCCTCTGTGCAGCTGCAGAGCTCTCACCATGAGGAGCAGAGGGACAGACACCACTGACTGCCAGACAGGCTGACACTGATGCCTTCAGTTTGAGCTTTCGTGTATTTCAGATTCTGTGCTGCCTAGGGATGTAGTTCTGAGCCACATATTAAGTGTTAGGCAGCTCTTCACAGAGTGGGTAGACAAAACAAATCCCTTTTCTGATGAAGGGAAAGGACAACTGTTACAAGTTTTCAGGCCCAAATGCACAAACAAGGGTGGGACTTCATAACCTGAAGCTGTAATTGGATAATCAATATGCAAATGAACCAAAACTTTTATAAGTGTGAGACCTTGTGACCGTTTGTCCACTTTGTGACCATTTTGGGTCCATTTTGTGACCATTTTGTGATCATTTTGGGTCCATTCTGTGACGATTTGGGGTCCATTTTGGGACCTTTTGGGGACCATTCTGGGTCCATATTGTGTCCATTCTGTGACCATTTTGGGCCCACCTTGGGTGCAGCCCTGGCCAGGCTCTTGTCCTGCCCAAGGTGTGTCCTAAAGGCCTTTCAATAAATCTCTACTCTATTCTCTGGCTCTGTGCAGTCCCTGTCCCAGCTCAGCCTTCCCAAGGCATCACCACAAGTGGTGCAGCCACAGCAGTGGCATCCAGCAGCTCTGTCCATTTTACAGGGCTGAGCAAACGCTGCTGGGCAGGTCAGGGGAGCAGGAGGGAAAGCTGGATGCTCTCTCAGTCCTCACACCCAGCATCCCAAGGCCCCAGTCTGGAGCAACCAGACTGAAAATGCTGCTCCCTCAGCACAAGTGCAGCGGGGCTGGGCTCCCTCCCTGCTTTGGCACAAACCTCCTGCTCCCTCTGTGCTGCAGAGGTGCCAGAGCCCCACCACGGGGCTCACGGGCAGGGAGGGACCCTGGGCATAGCCATGCTTCCTGAAGGAACAAGCCCATAAAGAGAAAAGTGCAACAGATTTAAGCATTTAAATGCATTTCCATAACTGTTTGTGATGATTCCCAGGCAGCAGCCTTCATTAAGCCGGAGCTGAGGCTGAGAGCACCAATTAGCAGGATTTAAAAACAAAACAAAACAAAAAAAAAAGAACTGCTGCAGTTATCCCCAGATAAAGAATACAGGCCCAGCCTGATCTTTCACGCCTGGCTTTGCTGGAAACGATGGGAGTTTGATGCTCCAGGAAGGTGAAGTGCACAGTCCTTGGGATGGGCAGCCAGCTGTTCCTCAGCACCATTTGGCTGCTAAGGAGGATGTAAAATAGGGCAGTTCATCCTCACAGCCACTGACATAAAAGCAAGGAAAGGAAGGAAGAAGAGAAATCCTGGCAAAGCGTTGGTGGACACCTCCTTATGTTTGTTCTTCAAGCCCCAGGCAGCTGGAGGAGGAACTGCCCAGCAGGTCCCTGCAGCCACTCACACACATTTTAGGAGATGCTGGAGCTACTGTAGAATCACGTGGCAAATTAAAGTTACACTTTTTTCCATTCATTCTGTGTCCTGTCAAATTCTTCAGCTTTAAGCTGTGTAAACCCTTCTACCAGTGGATCTTGACAGCAAAGTCATCTGCTTCATCCCCACTGCTCCACTCCCACCGTGGGAGCTGCTTTCCCAACTGCTGGATTTACTTATCCAGGTTTCCTTCCCTCAGACCCAATCTGCAAAGCCTGCACATCAACTTTGTCCAGTTTAGCCTCAGACTGGCAGCAAAGACACTCAATAGTGCAAAACACAAACCAACAGGAAAGATCAAATCACCTTTTTAAAGGGTGAGTGTTGTGGATTTTCATATTTTTCCATAAGAGCCATGAGCAATTATTTTTTGAGCACAGAGATCTTGACCATTCATTTATCTCAAGAATAAAAGTGGGAGAAGGGGAAATGATGGCTTTTTCATTATTTGTCTCACTGCCAGTACTTAATCAAAGTCAGAGGACTGCCCAAAGATCTCTTTTGATCCAAATAACTATCATCCTCATTAACATTTCTACAGGGAGAAAACCCCAAACCCCAGTCCAATCTTTCCACCATGATAAATATATTAAAGAAAGAAACCCAAAACAAACAAACAAAAAAACTCTTCCTCTATAAGTCTTTGCCATTCAAGCCAGGCAGAAAAGCTTTTTAAAAGATGCTGTGGGGAGGAATCCAGAAAAAGCCAAGCTTGAAGATTCCCATCATCAGCCCAACTCTGCAGCACCACTCACCGTGAGTTAGAGAGATTAAAAAAAATATATATATAAAAATATATATAAAAAAAGATTTTTACATCAGGAACCAATTTGCTTTTGCTGCTCCACAGAGCAATCATGCCTCAGGACCCCCAGCTAAATGGCTGGAGCTCACATAACTGGAAGAGCAAAGAAAGCAGCAGAGAACTTTAATGGCTGAAATTCAATTGAAATTGATGGTTGGAAAAGTGAAACATTTAACACCCCACCAACTTAACATCAGTGCAACATCTGCACGGACACACAGACAGGTACATGAACCAAAAAAGGTGGGAATTCATTTTCCACTCACCCACATGTCTATGACCCCCACAGTGCCCCAGGGAAGGAGATGGAACCCTCATACAAACTTAATCTGTNCAAACAAAAAAACTCTTCCTCTATAAGTCTTTGCCATTCAAGCCAGGCAGAAAAGCTTTTTAAAAGATGCTGTGGGGAGGAATCCAGAAAAAGCCAAGCTTGAAGATTCCCATCATCAGCCCAACTCTGCAGCACCACTCACCGTGAGTTANGTTGGAAAAGTGAAACATTTAACACCCCACCAACTTAACATCAGTGCAACATCTGCACGGACACACAGACAGGTACATGAACCAAAAAAGGTGGGAATTCATTTTCCACTCACCCACATGTCTATGACCCCCACAGTGCCCCAGGGAAGGAGATGGAACCCTCATACAAACTTAATCTGTAAATATTTTAACTCCTCCAGATCTTTTTCCCCTGGAAGCTTTAATATAAAACCCATCTTTGGTGAAAATGGCAATACATTATTATGACCTGCACCATTCGTGTCTCTGAAATATTACAAGCTGCATTCTGCATTTCAACTTCAGCTGGAGCAGGACTCAACAAACCCTCCCTGCTATTTGAGATGACTTTGAATAAACTGTTTGCAGCTGATGTACTTTTCCAGCACGGATCTTTTCTGTTATGAAGCCTGTCTCTGATGAACAATAGAAAAATATTGTTGACAGGGGTGTACTTTTCCATCAACTCAAAAATATCATTTTGCAGAATATTTTCACAGCTCAGCAGAAGGTGGAAAGAAAGACAATATTATGACTAGATAAGAAAGAAAGAAGGCATTCATTATAATTAGCTTATAGTAGTTTTCTTGTTGGTTTTGGCTTGCTTGAACAAAGTTCTTCACTAGTTAGAGCTCCAATCTGACTTAAAAAGCCTTCAGGCAAAACTCAAGATAATCAAAGATCAACCAGGGTAAAGACAATCAGAATTTGGCCAGAACCCTTTAGAACAATGCTCATATCCACAGAGCAACTAGAACCACCAGTAAGTAATTCGACGTGGTGACTTATAAGTGCTCCCAGGTGCTTTAGGATGCATCAGCCCCAGCTTAGAGGCAAGAAAGGAATGGCCACATCCTGCCAAGGGCCACACTCATTTATTGGGTGACTCGGGGCACAGGGACACTGTTGCCTTGCAGAAGGACTGAAACTTCAGGAACCACCTCTCTGGAGCAGGCAGGGACACGTTCATGTGGGCACTCCACACTGAGCCCTCTCCCGTGCAGCTTCTTTTGATTCGTGGGGAGGCTTTGAGATGCAAATTAATCATTATAACTTTGAACTGAGCTAATGCAAGCGTCATATGTTGCTAGTTACACAATACAGGGGGAGGAAAAAAAAAAAACCTGCGAATGAATTTAAACGCTTAACCTAATCGGGATGGCAAGTTGTGTTTTAATTACAAATGGTTGTGCAGCAGCAAAGCATCTGCTGCGATTCAGCAGCTCTGGTCCCACAGCCAAGTCCTGCTGTGCCTCACTCGTGTGCTCCCCACAGCCCCAAAGCCAAAGGTGGCTGCAGCCTGGGCTGGGGACAGCAGGGACATCCTCCCGGGGGCAGTGGGGACGTGCCACCCACACCTGGCACGAGGCAACACCCACCCTGAGCATCCTTCTCCAGTAATGCCTTGCAGGAAGGGCTCCTTACGGACACCTTCAGGCTTGGCATGTTCAAACACCCCTGTTTGCCGCCTGTCCTTTAATCTGAATGAACATTTCCACGCACAGAGGCAGGAATCTGTGTTCTTCCTCCAGCTCAATGCTTCTCAAGTCACACAACCAATAACCAAGAGGCTTTTTTGGAGCCTGTTTCCTGTCTGCCCTCACACAGGGGGGAAAGGGAGAAGAAAATGAGATTACGATAAATAAATAAACGCTCCCGAACTCTGTAGTGCCTGGAGCAAGTTTTTACAACCGAATTAAAATCCCTGAATATTGTGGCTTTCAATGGAGACGCTGATAGAGCCGAGCAAGCAGCTACAGCAAGGGCAATGCACCTGCACAATGCATCACCCTGGGGATGTGCCACGTGAGGTCAGTGGTGATGACCCTGCAGAAAAACACCCCCTTGCCAATAACTCTGCTGGTAGTTAACCAGTGAGGACAAAAGACGTCTGAAATGTATGGCAAAAACCTGGTTATCTAAAGAAACAGTGACAGTCTATTGTTTCTTATATTATTTTTAACTTGATCTAGCCCTTACTTGTCAAAAAGAGGGGGTGAAAAGTCCCCACAGCCTCTGAGAGCATTGATTTGCTTCAGATTTTGCCAGTTACCCACAGTAAAGCAAAAACCTGCAGTATTTCTGGTTGGGTTTTTTTTGAACACCAGGGGGCTGATTACTGTGAAATGATCTTAGGCTTCTCCCACTAAGTGGACAGATGGATTGCTACTTTTGCAACTTCCTTTTTGCAGCCTCGCATTCAGTTGCTGGCGGGAGGCTCCGTTCCAGCTCTCCCCAGCATCATTTCTCTCCTTGCACTTGTCATCTCAGTTCCCAGCCCGAGGCTGGGCTGTGGAAAAGGCTCTCTGCCAGCACAGGAATGTGCACACAACCCTGTCCCAGCCGAAGGCTGGTCCCCACTGTGTCTGTGCCCACCCTGGGGGAGAGGGACTGGCACAGCCCCGCTCCGGATTTTCATGCCAAGGAGGTGCTGAGGCTGTGCAGACAAACAACACCGGTGCCAGACGGACCAAAATGAGGTTTCTCCGGCGTTCCAGCAAACAAGCTGCAACGCAGAGGGTTCTGCAAGGTGAGAAAGAAACAAAAAGCGCTGCTAGGCAAAAGCCGTCTCCTTAACTTTTTCTAAAAAGGCAAATTTTACGAAGTGCAAACAGATGTTCCCTGACAAGCGCGGAGAGCCCGTTCCAAGGGACTCAGGAACGGCGGGGACCAAGGTGGGGCCACGCCAGCAGCCTTTGCATCCACAGCCCGCCACTCCCAGAGGCAAAACACAGCTGGCCGGGAGAAGGGCTCGGGACAAACTCCTCAGCCTGCAGGGAAGGGAACTGCTCATTCAGAAGGTGTTTTTTTAGGAATGATCCCCCGAGGGGACAATGCCCGACCTATTGGGCATCACGCCCCCCTGCAGCCCAGGGACTGCAGCCCCTTTAAGATGAAGACAAGGAGGAAACGCTCCTTTTGATGCGAGGAAGTGAAAAACCTCGGGAAAAGCAAACTGCCGGCCCCAGGAATGACTAAGCACAGAGCCAGGCAACGCAGAGCTGGCTAAGGCAGCCACGCACAGCACACATTCCCAGTTCTGAAGGCAGGCTGTATGGAAAAANACACAGCACACATTCCCAGATCTGCGCCAGTGCTGAAGGCAGGCTGTATGGAAAAACCATTTCTGGGCAGAAAAAAAAGCAAAGCCAAACCTAAAAACAAGGGCTCGATTCTTTAGCAAGCCTCATGAACCGCCTGTTTATAGGCATCCCCATCCGTCTGTAACTCCAGCTGATGCACAGATAGCAATATATGGGTCAATAATGGTTTATCTAAAGATGTGTGTCAGCCCATCTCTCCTCTGCTCTCTGACAAACCTCTTACAAGAGCCACTTACTTTAACCCTGAATTATCTGCCTCTGCTCATCTTCAGGGAGAATCAGCACGGCAGAGAAAGAGGCAGGCAATTCCCTGTGATCTGAAAGCTCACTTTCTAAATCAAATCAATTTTTCTAACGTAATTTGCCTCATCTAAATCACTGACCCATGCATTTTCTCACTATCCTTTGACAAGAGCTGCACCAATTGAAGCAAAGCTAAAACACTTCAACCAGACCAATTCATAGAAGTCTTTAGAGGAATTCTTTCATCACTGTAATTAATTCTTTAAGTACCACAATGGGATGCTCTGAATTCAAACCCAGTCCAAGGAGTAATGATTATACTAATGGGAGAAGCTGCATGGTAAATAAATGTAAGTGCCCTGCTGAAAGAGATGCTTTTCAATAGGAGACTGCCATTGAGGGAGATAACTCTCTTTTGGAGGTAATAACTCAGATGATGGAGTCCCACAGACTGGGGTCTGATACAATTCCCAGATTGCTCACACTTAAGGGATGAGGATTTTGGCAGGCACACATTAGAGCTGGGGCTGCTCCAGCTCTCAGCCCTTTGAGATGCGGGGACAGAAGGTCTAGGGCAGTTTGGGAAACCATCTGAGAGTTTGCTGGTTGGTGCAGGAACCAAAGCAGTGACTGCCCTTTGGCTTTTCCCGTTTGGTTAAACGCAATAAAGCCTCCTCACCCATTTAATGCAGTGTGCTCAGAGAAGGGGAGGGAGGTGCTCTAACTCTGGATGAGCAGGACATTTCAAGAAGACACAGCTGAAGCTGTACCCAGGAGCTGATACTTGTCCCTCAGGGCTTACAGCAGACCCCAATAATCTCATTATGGCACTATAATAAATGAAATCAGGTGCACAACGTGGACATTTGGGGTTTAAAAGGGCACACCTGAGGAACAGCTCCTCTGTGCAGTCCCTGAAAAGATGTCCCCAATCCCCATGGCCTGTCCAGCCTCATCACACCAAGGAGGTGATGAGATGGGCACAACCATCTGAGCTCTCCTCTGTAGGGCTGTCTTTGATTTTAGCAATAAAGAACAACAATTCCATCTCTTCATTTCTGCTCATGACTTCCCATAAAAATCGTAATGGGCTGGTGCAAACCAAACACGGCAGAAGAACCAAGTGGTGCCAGCTCTGGGGCAGACAGAGAGCCCTTAGAGAGAGCCTCAGCACTGCCCAGGATGGGGCTCAGAGGTGCCAAGCAGATCAGGCACCAAAACCAGCCAGGGCTGAGGTGTGGAGGAGGGGGCAGTGCCTGAGCTGTGCCCAGCACAGCAGGGACAACCTCGGCAACTTCCAGCCAAGGTGAGCCTCGCTCCCTAAAGAGCAGCAGCAAAAACCATCTGCTGCCATCAAAAAATAACCCCAAGGCCCAGCTTCACCCAACACCTCTGCTCTCCCTGCCAGCAGGGCTTAGATTTTGGGCTGCTGCCCCAGGGCACCTCATGGGGGTGATGGAGAGGACAGACAATGGCTTTGATGGTGCCCACTTTTATCTCTAAAGCTCTTTGAGATCTACAGGTGAAAGAATGATAAATGATTAGTATTTGAAAAGAAAAAAAAGTCTCAACTGCAATAAAATTCATGCTGCCTTCTGTTTATCTCTTGCCTGTTTCTCCTCTTTAATGGACTTGAGCCTTTTTTGCACTAATATTCATGCTAATAACTTTCAGTGAGCTACTCCTCAGCAAAAGACCCAAAATGAGTAACTGCATTAAAAAAAAAAAAA
>VYXD01006561.1:105376-154880 GCA_013397195.1 Hylia prasina
AAGCCGTTCCGCCCACCCTTCGCCTCTCAGCGGAGCTCTGGGGTGTCGGAGCAGGAGCATTACAGAACCTGAAATAAAACGGAGCAGGAGCATTACAGAACCTGAAATAAAACGCCGGGGAGGTGGCCCCGGGGCCAGGACCGTCCCCACCCAGGCCATCAGCTGTGTAAACAAAGGGATTTTTTTTCACAGCGTGAGCGCCGGCTCTGTCGGGATCTTCAGAAATCCGGGTCTCTCTAAGGAAAAGGAGGGACTTTTACTCCCAGGAGCACTACAGAAATTAATGGGTAGTATGACTGTAACTACTTGAATGAAATGCAAAGCCGCGTGTCACGCAGCCCTTTTGCGATTTATCACAAGCCTGTTTACATCTGCCCCTGCCTGATCTCAGCCCAGCAGGAATAAAACTAATATCAAGTGAGCAGAATTAGGAGGAGAATTAGGAGCAGCGAATTATTCAAGCGCTGGCACGGGGTCCTGAAGGCCTCGGGTGGGTCACCCAGGCACATCCCGGCCCCTGGAATCGTTCCTTTGTGTCACTGCTCCACGCGGGCAGGGGACATCGTGCCATGGCACAGCGGATCCCTGGGGCAGGGTCAGCTCGGGGCACGGAGACCGGGGCGGAAAACGCCGGCAGGGATGCTCTGGGAGCGAAAACACCTTCGTGCGGCATCTCCAGATGCAGCCGCTACCGCCGGGCGCCTTCATTAAGCCCAACAATGCCTCGGGATGGTGTCTGAAGAGCTGGTGGAGCTGTCTGTGAAAAGCAGAGGTGTGAATTTTCTCCCGCTCTGCGCCGGCGGCGTCTTTTAATCCGAGCGAGCGGAGCGCCGCCACCGCCGCGTCCCAGCTGGAGCGACAGAGCCCCGAGCCAGCGCCGCGTCAAGAGGGCTCTGCGGAGCCAAGAGAGCCTGGCGGGGCACGGAGATGCGGGGTTTGCCAGCCCTTCCTCTCCTCCTTCCCGCTCGGAACAAATTTCCCAAAATTTCCCTGGCTGAAATTTTCAAGGGGTTGCGTTAACAGGCGACCAAAGCGATCCTGGCAGGGATGGGGCGGGCACGTGGCTTCACCGGCTTGTCCTCACAGAGGTGTTTTGTGAATTAATTACACGTTCTGGTAGTCTCTGTGCTGGTTGAATGTTTTATCGTGTTTCCATCCAGATGCAGGACAAGATCCCACAGAAATCCAAATCCAGGCTGAGCCTGTTAGTGCCACCACTGAAGTTTGCTGAGGAGCCTCTCGTCCCGAGATTTGGATGTGACGCACTCGAGGAATCACAGGAGGAATTATTCAGGCCAAATAATGGCTCCTGCCCGAATTAGCTTCTGGAAAAGGTGGCTGTAAATCCACTGGAGAATGTGAGCCAGGAGCTGCACTAAGCAGCTGCTCAACGGGAGCAGATCCGAGGGAAAAGGGAAATCTGGCCAAAAAGGGAAACTCGGGGTTGTCCGAAACCCCCAGCAAAAGCAGCTGCAGGGCAGGGCTTGGCCAAGGCCATGAGAGTGGCTCCAACTGAGCTCTGGGCTGCCCAAAGCCTCTCATCACCCCTCACCAGAGGAGAACAGCTCAGCTCACCTCAATTTTCCCTTCTTCAGCTCCTACCGGGGCATGGCCGTGCCCTGGAGCACCGCCCTGGTGGGATCCAGGTGATCCCTCAGGGTCCTTTCTGCCACCACCCTCTATCACAGGGGATCCCGTGGAATTCTGAGGAGAGAAACAGACCCGAGCTCAGAGCTGACCTCTCTCCTGGCAGCTCTTTGACTGGTGGCCCCGCTCAGCTGGCACCTGGGGCCTGGGCTGCACCTCGCTGAACTGCCAGGAGCAGAACAATTGATTTTTTTTTTTTTAATCTAGTCTAATAAATGAGTGGGAAATTTCCACTCCTTGCATCAGGAGATGCTCTGAATATTTATGTTTTTGTTCACCAACTGGAAAAAAAAAAAAGAGAGAGAAGTGCTATAAACGAACATATTTGGTGACCCAGTTTGAGTGGCTCATTACGATTAGATCAAGCTAATTGCCAGCCTTGTATTTCATTTGGCAACTTGCTCAGCTAATTGAACAAAATAAAACTAATGAACAATTATAATGAAGTTTATAATTAGACCATTGGAAAAAACTCAGCGTGAGAATATTTAAGGCATAATGAATGTGCGGGAGGTTTGGGAGGGGGGCAGTAAATTATGTCACTTTCTCCCACCAAAATCCTTCTTCCCAGGTTCTTGGGGTATTACCTATTCCCAAACCACATCAACGTGGCATTTTCTTTATAATTAATTACCTTAACGCCTTTAATGACCATAGATGGCATTTCCAAGGATCCTAAACCCAGGAATCAGCGTTAGTGAGGCAGCTCAGAGTGGCCGTGGTGTGACATCCCCACCTCCACCTTTACAAGTCAAGGTCTCCATCAAGGATGGGTTTGAAATCCTAAAAAGTAAAAACAAGGATGTGGAGGGGGCAGAGGAGCTCACACACCCCAAACAAGCTCATCCAGCCTGTCAGCACAGAAACCTGGTGCAGGAGCCAGGGAGGCTGCAGGGGGAAGGACAGATAGAAAAATGCTCTCTGCCTGATCAGAGCCATTTATTAAAAATAGTTATTTTTGTCTCATATCTGAATAAACCCATTCCAGCCTTCCTTTCAACCCCTGCTGCTGAAGCACAGAAAATTAAATACCATGGTGAGACACAGAGTGACTTTTTGGAGTTTCAATTTGCAGGTCAAGCAGGTCCCCACCAAAACCTAATAGAATTGTCACGTCAGACTCTGCATTGCTTAAAAACTTCTCTTCCTCCTGTTTGTACATGGAAGTAATTAGCTCATATAGAACTCAGTGGTAACTGAGGTTCTGCATCAGGGAACAAAGGCAGAAACTCTTACACCAGGGAGGAAATGTGTTCAGCCTCTTCTCCTGGATGAGCAAGTTCTGGTTTTCAGCCCGTGCGCAGGGCAGGGATGGAGCACACGTGGTCCTGGAGGAGCAAAGGCTGGGAGAGGAGGAGAATGAGCCCTGGAGGTATTAAACAGCTCAGCACTGATCCCCCTCTCTGCCTGTAATCCCAGCGAGGGTAATGTTCTCCTTCCCATTCACACAGCTGTTTTACTTGCACAAAGATTGAGATAATACACTGACTCAGGGAAAAAAAAAAATCATTTTTATGAGCTATCAAAATCCCTGCTCCCCTCCCCTGTTTTAATTTGAGCTGCATTAGGAGAAAAACCTCTGTTTTTGCAGTCATGTCTCAATATTTTTATGCCATTAGAACCAGCTGTCCTCTTAATGTAATTACAGGTTTCACCAGGGTAGTGATCATATCCTGGGAGCAGTGGGAAGCTGTAGCTGCCTGATGCTCTCCATGTTCCATCACCTCCCCATCAGCCTTGGTTTGGGGTTTTTTTTGCAGGTGCCTGTTCACCTGCCAGCCTGGAGGGGCTGCTCCCAGCTCTGGCAAGGAGGCTGCAGAGGACAGGGCCAGCCCTTGCAGTGGCACCAGCAGGGTTTAAAAAAGCCTTTCCTGTGCTGGGGACGGAGGGCAGGGGCTGCCAGGCTGAGCTCTGCCCCTGCTTCCTCCCTAAAAGCTCCCACACACACACACACACAAGGGCTTGTGCTGGTTTGGGAATTTCCTCCCTCATTTCCTTCCCCTCCTGCAAGCACACACCCTCAAATTACGAAAAGGTTGAGGAAATGGGAACAAACCCTGAAGTGAGGCGTGAAATAGGCTCGATGATTCCAGATAGCCAGGGCCATTTACAGCCTTGCTTGGCATTTGCATTATAAGAACAAATCCTGTACAGGAACCTCTCCTATGCTTTATACTCCTGCATTAATTCATGAAGTGTCATGTACCTAGCATATTTTATTATACATGAGAAGCAGACAAATTAAAATTCTCAGCTGAGTATCACATTTGTACACTCAAGGCCCTGGCAGGGTTGAAGTGACACTGGTTTAAACTCAGCTCACCTTTCAAACCAAGTCAGTTAAACAAACTCTCAACATTTTCTTCCATTTTCTTCGCAATGTATTTCCATTTAGCTTTCACCTCTTTGTAGCTCAAAGAAGGTGAAGATAAAGACTCAGATCAATAGACTGGGAATGGTAGAAGCAATCAATCCCTTTGTAAAACAAAAACAGAATAGGGGGGTGACACTGGGTGATCCTGAGAGGTCCCTCCCAACCCAAACCATTCCCTGATTCTACAAACGTCGCTTTAAACTCCCTTTAAATCTACAGAAGAGGCAACAAAACTGGGAGGGAAAAAGAAATCCCTTTTAGTAGATTCCTCATTAGCGACGTGAGCCTTCTCCCATTAGTGATGTATACTTTAATATGCTATTGTTAACTAATTACCAATCCTGGAGATGATGGGTTTTTTCCAAGGGACGTTATCCTTTCAGCTGAATCTCAGGCTGAATGCTGATAAGCCTCTTGAACTTTGCAAAACCACTTGTCCAAAGGAGCAGGACGAGAATTCGTTAAGGCCTTCTAATTAAGAAGTACAAGGCCCAATTAAGCTCTCACTAATGTGCTGCAGAGCCCCAGTTTAACGTGCCAAGGGTTTTCCCACCCCCACCAGAGCTGGCTCCTCACTTGGGTTCACCCCCAGCTGCTGGTTTGGGAGAATTCCTGTGGCACTCAGAAGCCACGGTGAGAAATCCTGGGGACAGCTGGAGCCTCTGCGTTAATACTTTGGGACATCTCCTTGTTCTGCAGCTGGAATTGTTCCGAGGCTGCTCTTCCCTCTCCTCTGTGTGACAGTCACTCCCACTTTGCACACAGATCATGCAGAGCAAAACGCTCAGGCTGATGTTGATTATCTCGTTATTGGAGTCTAAAGAGGCCCCGAAGTCCCAGCGAGGGAAATGTGTGTGCTGCCCTCGGCTGCCAGGCTGGATCCTGGCCACGCTTCTCAGCAGCTCCCACCCTGGCTTTATCTCTGGGAGAACACAGGTTAGGACACGGAGCTGCTGCTTTCTACAAAGAAAATGTAGAAGAAAATTAAGTTACAGCTTGTTGCTCTCCCAGACCTGGTTATAAATGAGCTAAAAATGCCCTGTCTTGAAAGGAGAAGGATGAACCAGGCAATGCTGGCTTTATCCTCAGTCCTGCAAGACCCAGGCAGCAGACTGGCACCTCAGGAAAGCACTCCCAGGCTGAACCCTTTCACTGCAGAACTCCAGAGGGCACCTGCAGGAAAACCAAAACCTTTATCTCCTGAACCACCTCTGCTCAGGGTCTCACAGCTGGCCCAGAGCACTCCCTACAGACTCATTTCCCCCAGCCCAAAACCCTACAGCTCTGTCTCAGCAGGTCTCAGACCCTGGTACTCCTTCCCTGCTGCATTTTAAACCTGGCTTTAACACCCATTTACCTGTGTGAGTGACTGCTCAGCCCGTAAATGAAATACTTTTAAACACGTATGCACTAAACTGAGAGACAGTAACAGCCTCAGGGAAGCTGCACTCCATCAGGCAATTACCTGTGTTTTTAAAACCCCTGAATAAGTAATCCACACAGGCCTTGCACATAACAACAACAATAAACAATATCATCAGCCGTGCCCTGCTCGGGCTGCCGGGTACCAGCTCATTTTATTCTGTTGAGAACCACCAGGAACCAGGGAAATTTAACTGAAGTAAGGCAGCGGGAGGGGGAAGTACCTGCTCTAACAGGAGCTGACAAAAGCACATTCCCAAGAGGGGAGCGATGAAACCACATGTCCCAAGGGCAAATGGGCCGATTCCATCACAGAATTCAAGAGTCACTCTCGGATTTGCAGGGGACTGAGGGAGGAGTGCACCCAGCCTGGAGTTCCTCTGCTGTTCAACAGTGAAGTCAGAGCTTAAAGGCATTTCCAGAGCCAGCTCTATTTGCATGCCACACATCCCACTAAAATCTGCACATGGAGCTTTCCAGGCAAAACACTGCGAACCTCAAATTATAAATAGGCAACGGGAAAAAGCAAAAAAAAAAAAAAAGAAAAAAGAGGGCTATGCACTCAAGGTACAACAGCTCCATCCTGGCAGCCCTGAGGCATCCAGCCAGTGTTTCTGGGTAAAACCTGTAATTTTCAGGGCAATACAAAAAGAAATCTGTATTTTTATTTGTTACTGATGTCTGGGAAAAGCTTTGCAGCATCTGACAATTACAGGAGATCAAATTATACCCATTAACTAAACTTTCTCCAAGTGTTTCCAACACGATAAAGGATTAGAAAAAGCAGCCTCTAGGCATTGTGTATGTTCTTAATGTCTCTGTGCTTCTAAACTATCTTTAATTAATGAAATAACCCAAAATTACTTATTAATAAGGATCTGTGGGCTTTGTAAACCTCAGACATTTTGCATGAATTAAAGAACAATATAATGAAGTTTTAATGAATACAAAGTCACAGTTAATGTAAAATTTATATATAGCAAGGCAGAAGGGGAAGGAATTTAAAAGTACTTTCAATCATAGGTTATTGGCAGTTTGATAGCTCCTTTTTCTACTTTTCTAACGGGTGCTTGGTATTTTTATTATCACATCAGCATGGCCTGACTTGGTACAGCAGAGAAAGTACCAGCACAAAGTTTTGGATTAAGTTGGACTTGGATTAAACCCATTAAAATCAGTAACAAACAAAGCTAAAAATTATTTCATGAGACCCAGTTAAAAGGAAAATAAAGACAGCAACGGCTAAGAGATGTAATATATATAATTATATATATAAAGCATTGATTCCTTTTAATTAACTCTTCGTTATCATTGAATGCATTCAACACAATTGTAAGTACAATAATATTTCACCCACAAAATTCAAATAGTGCAGGAGACACTGAATGCCAGAGGGTTGGAACAACTACTGCAACTGTATTTGATGAAAAACGAAACACTTTAGTGCTTCCATTTCACTGTTTCAGTAAGCTCAGTTTGTTAATTACAGTATTTTTCCCTTTGTAAGCTGGAGGGTTACAGACCTAGAAAAGGGGTCTCTCACTTCCAACACGACCTTTAATAAAAAAAAAAAGTTACAAAACCCATCAGCTTTTAATAAATAAACACCCCTGGGATTCCTCAGCTAACCTTCGAGCCAATAAAGGACTTCAACCAAGGAAGCCAAAATGTCTTCTTCAACCATAATTATGTTAATCCACAGTTCTGACAGTGAATTCCATGGAAATAACCTGGAGTCACCCCAGGAATAAGGAGGAGGCAAATGCTTCCTTCACCTTCTGAGCCCCCAGAAGTGTCTCAGCCAACAGCCCCAAAATGAAGCAGCAACTGCCCTCAGAGGTACCACCAGAGATCTCAAGACTGAAACCATTCTGAGCCAGGTCAGATGAGTTTAGTGCATTATGATTTGGCTTTATAAAAAAAACGTTTTAATGCACACCACGGAGAGAACACTTGCATTTAACAGGGGGTTAAAATCACTGTGCTCCCTCACAGGGGGACAAACACAGGGACTGCAAAATGTTGCTAAAAATCTGGGTTTTTTTTTTTTAAAAAAGAAAGCAAATATTTTATGAAAGAAATATCTGCGACTATTGGTGCTCCCATTTGATGGGCTGCTGATGTAAATCTAACCAGAAAAGATGCACTCATATATATAAAAATGAAAACAGGCAGGTTTCTCCTTCCAGGCTGAAAAAGCTCCAAAATATATGGCATATTTAACCAATAAAAAGGGAGCTAAGCTTTGCCCAAGCCTTTCATAATGCACTTCATGAAATATTTTTTTTTTCCTTTTAAAAGAACCACTGGTATTAAATAGAGCTTTTTCTTTACATACAGTATTGGTATATACAAAACAAATACAGAACAAAGACACAAAAAAACCCCAAAAAAACAAAAAAAACCACCCAAACAAGTGACTTTAATAGTCTTGAAGCTCAGGAATATTTTGGTACAGGTCCAAAGCCTCTGGGTTTGAGAAAGCTCCCCGCTGCTCAACTTCTTTCCCTGCAATTATTTGCTTCACAGCTACTTCCACTTTCTTCCCATTTACTGTATACTGAAAAACAAAAGCAGCAAAGATAAAATTGCATTTTTTTTTCATGTGGTGGTTTTATGAAAATATTCATGAAACCCCCCCCCCACCAGTTCCAGAACTCTATCAGGATTTAGCAGAATGCCTTCTCTTTTGTTACACTTGAAGCACTTTCTTCTGAAAATCACTTGAAGAGTAGGTAGAATTCAATGAGTTTGTGTCAGTTTATTACTCCTACTGGCAATTCTGTGAGAACATGATCAAGCTCCAATAGAAAACAACAAAACCAGATCAGAATCATGGTATAAACACCAAAAATATTTGGTTTTTATGTTCTGACGCATCCAATGTTCAAACAAATTTTAGGTTTTTTAAGGGTGGGCTCAAAAAACAAAGCCCAACTGCAGAGGGCTTTGGAAGAAGAAAAGCATGGTTTTGTTATCTGAATTGGACAATTTTCTAAAAGACTGAAGTGGAACTCTGAGCCTAAATGGTTCTATGCAGTTAAATGTTTCAAAACAAACCATAACAAATAAAATAAACCGTAACCAACAGAGGCTTCACCTCCACTTGTGAATCACACAAATTCTATTCCACAGAGTGTGACTCAAAGTGAGGACACTGCAGGAAAAGCCCTAATTCTCCTCTCAGGATCAGAGCACTGTAATTTCTGACACAGCAAGGAGGATCTGCTGCAGCGTGAGCAGGAGCAGCCAGGGCCCATCTCTGTTTTTAGAGGCACCAAAGGCTCTCTGAGCCCCTTCCTGGTGCTGGTACCACTGATGTTTTGGGGGTGGCAGCTTTGGAAAGCACACAAATCCCTCCTCCAAGGTTCTGCTTGCTCTGGGAACAGGGACCCACCTGCTTTGGTAGCAAGTCTGCTGCTGAGGGAACCCAGGCTGGCCCTGAACCTCCTGAGCTCCAGGCACCCCCATTTATCACTGGAGGCCATTCAGAACCTGAAATAATCCTCAGAACACTCTTGCAATATTGTCTCCACACCCCAAAAAAAAAATAAAAAATATCAAGCTTTTCCTTATTGGATCTGCTGAAGTCAGGTGTAACCCTGCCCTCCTGAGCCACCTGCATCTCTCCTCTCAACAACCAGGAACCCAATTTTCACAGGTGCCCAGAAACCACAACAGCTCAGTGGCCTGGCAGGGAACTGCCCCCCTATAAAAAAGCACAGGGTTATTCAAAGTAAATTAATTTAGTCAGTAAATCCTGTGGAAGATGACCAGAATGTTTATCTGGTCAGGACAGAACTAGACAGGTTCACACTATGTTTTAAACACTGAATATCCTACTGAACCCATGTTTTGGGCTGCTAAATCACCTCAGTACAGCTGTACTGTTTCTACCAGAATGCAGTGTCAGGATCAGATTGTATTTTCAGATGAGGATTCAAACACATTTCCAAAAGTAGCAGAATATAGGCAGTTTCCCTTCCAAGCAAAACTTTTAAAGAAAGATGGGAGACAGCTTTGATCACTTCACCAGTGGCAGATTTATCTGAAAGGTAATTAAAATTCACTTAATTCAGTCAATGTGTGAACTAATTAATGATCTAAGCAGGCTCTCCTGAGGGGCAGCCCATCCCAAACACCTCCCTGCTGTACATTCAGGTGATTCACACAGTTCACAAGTTCAGCACTCCACACAGAAGCTGAGCTGCAGCCCAGAAAATGGCAACTTCAAGGAATTTTACACTCGTGCAAAGGCATTTTGAGCCAAGGACTCTCTGCCAACAGCATCCTGCAACAAAATGAACTGCAGGGATCAGGACTGGATCCCTCTGTGGGCCACGCAGAGCTCTGAACTCCACAGCACATCCACAGGGAAACCCACAGGGGCAGGAAAGGGGTACCAGCATCAAACGATGGCTCTGAAGTCTCAGGTCTTCCCTCAAGACACACTCAAGCCTGTGTGCAAATGGGCTTGGGAAAACCACACTCTGCACCCTCATCCTGCTGCTCAGAGTCACCGAGGAGACTGGAACACCAGAGAGGGCCAGGAAAAAGCCATTCCAACCAAAGAGTTCACACACAGAGCTCTGGCAGAACACCTTCAAGAGACTCAGCGTGCAGAACCTTCAGCTGCACTGATCTCTCCCCCTGAACAAGCACAACAATTTCATTTTAAACACTCTCACAGTTAAGACAGTGATAGAGCTACATTTAAGTGGCTAAACAGATGTAAAAGTGAAATGGTTTACAAAATGATCTTCTGAATTTGCCGAGTGCTCTCAGCTTTCCTAAGAAAGCCACTCGTAACAGGAAAACAAAAACAAGATGTGCTTGCGGCTAGCCAGAAAAGCTGAAGTTAAATTACCTTTTTAATATTTACTTTTCAGAGGTTTAAGTACATCTTACTGAGAAAACGCAGCCCATTTAAAAAACAAAAACCACGCTTAGCTGAGGAGGAGATGAAAAGACGTTGCTAGGCAACACAGCCAAACTATTTATAAAGCTCGAATACACTTTTGAGATGCTAAAATTTCCACGTACCGTGGGTTTGAAGAGCAGTGACAACTGCTCCTTAATTACTATTCAAGGTGACAAAGAAAACAGCAGAGGCGGCCTTTTCCCCTGACATACCGGGATGCCTTTGGTTTCCAGGATGAGGCTGGGGACGTGCCTGGCCGAGAGCGCCAGGCGGATCGCCTCCTGGATGCGCTTCACCAGGCCGCGGCTGAAGGCGTGGCTGGAGGCCATCTTCAGGAACAGGATCACCCTCTCCTCGCCGTCCTTGTTGTACTGAGGGACGCACAGGCTGTCGGACACCTCCTCGAAGGCCTCCACTGCAAATGGAACCCTCGTTAGGGCCTCCTCGGGGCTCACGGGGCGGTTCTGGCACGGAGCCCGGATCACCTCCCCCATGGCATGGAAGGGAAACAGGCACCCTCTGCCCGCCCTGAAACCTCAGCCCTGACAGGAAAATCCAGGCTAAAGGAGCGTTCAGGGCCACGGCAAAAAATCTGCTGTCACTTTTGGGACAGATGAGGTTTCACACTAAGCCGTTTTCTCTGGCTTTCCCCAGAAATCAATAAAATTCCTGGTGGCGTGATGCAGTCGGACACGAAATGATCACACAGAGACCTGGAATCTTTTGAGATGCAGCGCTGAGGCCGAAAAAGAGCCTTTGTTTATTAATTTCCAAATATATACTTTTATCAAGGTGACAATGGATTGGAAGGTGAAATTCCCACCTCTCAACCACATTGGTCAATCAGACTATCAATCACATTCTCTTCCCATTTGAAGGAATGCAAACACTGGCCATATTTACAAAAAACCAATTCTTTGTTTATGTTAAAAGGCATGGGGAAGTGAGAAACTCTGACTCCAACATGAAACATCAGAAGGCTGAGAAAATTCTGGGTGACAGTGGCACAAGGACAGAGAGGCAACAGGTCCCTGAGTCTCAGATCAGCACCTTTGCAGCGACAGCTTCCCCACCTGTCACAACGCTGCCTTTGAAATACAAAGCACAGGCTCGAGAACTACCTCTAATTATCGGGAAAGGTACGATAAAAACAGTGTCAAGAGCTTGCCTTTAGGGGAAGAGAAAAGCCTGACAGGTTCAGGAAAAAAGGAAAAACCTGCTCCATAAAATGTTGTTTTTGTATATCCCAAGGAGTTGCCTCCCAGGCTGCAGGTACTTCAGGAAAGCAACCAGTTTTAAGTTTACAAAATCAAATTTTACTGATCCTAAGACACTCTGTACTGTCTCATTTGAAAAACAGCGCATTTTTTCTTACTTAATCCTTCTAAACAGCTTTGTAATGCTTAAATTTCAGATTTAAGGCAACAGTGTCATAGCTGGAAGAGGCAGAAAGTTGATTTCATACCTATGTTATAGATTTCAGAACTTCCAAATCTTACTCCATTGGGATTTAATGTGCCATCACTGAAAAATCACAAATAAAACAAAGAAGCATTAAAATATGACTACAGCTTGATCAAGAGGAAAAATTGATGCAATTAACCAAGTCTCTCTAGTGACAGCAAAACCACATTAGAAACAGAATTTTAAGAGAATTTGAGTCAAAAAGGCATTTTACTCAGAATGAATCTGTACAGAGAACAGCAACATGATTAATTCACCCAACTTTGTTCCTAACAGCAACTTGGAAATGCAAACAGTAAATTCAGCCCCGTCAGTGATCACTGACACAGGCACAAGCTGAATACCTGACCTGCTGGAAGGAAGTTTTGCTGTCAAACAAGGTGGTGGCAAAGCCAAGAGCACAAAACAAATCCCTCAGTTCACCACCTTGAATGTGCTGCACACTCAATCCAAACTCCTGGGACCACTAGGAACCATGGAACACAAAACCAAATCCAGTACAGTCTTGTGTTTATAAATACAAAAGTGGGGCAGAACCCCAAAATGTGCTCCCTTTCCCTCAAATCCAGCTGCTCTGGTTCATTTAAGGGTTGAAATCCACAAGATGGGATTCAATCAAATTAATATCAAGCTAACAGAGGGTGACAATCGTGTGCAGTTTACTCCTAGGTGAAGAGTGCAAATTGTAACTTGTTTCCTCCAAGCTCTCCCCCCAGAACACGGTACCTGCGACCCAGCATGACAATTCCTCCAGTCTTGGGGTTAATTTTGCAGTAATCACCGTGGGCCCAAACACCTGGTGGGGAATGGCAAAGGTTAAGCAGCTGATTTCTTCCCCCAGTGGCAGCAGACATGGTGTAACTCAGCTGGCATTAGCTGAGTGAAATACACAGAAATACAACTGAGGGTTGCCCCCAGCCAGGGTAACTGAGCTCCACAAACCATCCCCAGCACGTTTACTGTAAAGAACCGGCACAGCCAGGAGCAGCTCAGAAATCAGGATCAAACCCCAGGTTAGCACCTGAGGGCTTGTTTGCATGACTACACAGCATTCCTTACAGAACCAGTGAACAGCTGCTCTGAACACCTCATTTGGAATTACTGGAAGCATCTCCCACAAAAGTAACAACATTCCCACCTTGATTCATTGTCTTTCTTGATCCATTTTTTAATTATGCTCAGTTCTGTGCAAGAAGCTTTCTGGGTTTGTGTAATAGGTATCAGCAATTCCCTAATGAGCTTTTGTGCTTACTGTTCTTGATTTGTCTTAATGCAAAATCAGGTTTGACTTTTCATTATTATTTAAGATTGAGACTTTCACAGCAGCCTGTCAAAACCAGAAGCACAACCCAATTCTACTCAAGTGTTTTTTCTGAGGAAAAATACCAACCTCAAGTATTTGCATGTAAGACCATTTTCCAATTTAATTGTTACCCTCTCAAGCCCATTTACAAGGAAAGACAGAAAAGGGGTCCAGACAGAACCTCAGTGATTTCAGCCTTAAAACTGTCACACAGATTATTCTTTTCCTATTTACTGCTGTCAGGCTTAAATACAGACTGCAACTTTCACATTCCTCACTTTTCCTCTATGATTATCTCCTGCTGCACATCCTGACTTTTCTTGTGAATCCCCTCTGAATTGTTGGTATTTATTAAAAAAAAAAAAGTTTCCACATCCAAAAAACCAGCAGCTGGAGATCCTGCTCCTAAAAACTCCCTGCCCCAGAGGCACCAGGGATTTTGGCATTGCTGTGCCACACCAGGAAAAGCCCTGGATGAACAAAGTCCTCCACAATGACTAAGAAAAGCCTCTGGTCCACAGGTGCCTGCTGCTTTATTCTGTAGAAGGCTAAGAATGCAGAATATGCATGTCTGAGGCAGCAAATGTTTAATATACATGTAATCCTCATGCTGATGGGGGAGCAGGCCAGCACTTATCCCTTGGGATGGACTCCTCCAGGCAGGGAGGGGAGCCTGGCAGAGGGGCAGCAGCACCCACCAACAGCTGATTGCCTCCTGACCCATTCAGCACTTCCCAGGCAGTCTGTGCCTGCACTGCAGGCTGGGACAGGCATTTCTGCCTAAGCAGAGCAGCAGCAAATCCCTACTGGTTTTATTCAGATCTCTACTCGACACAAAACACCAGAAAACAGAGTGAAGTGTTACAAAACACCGTGGAGCTCTCACCCTGGAGACTGGGACTCAAAGCTGCACCTGTGGCTGTCACTGGGTAGCAGCAAATAAACCTGTGCCTCTCCCCTTACAGTCTGCAGCACCCAAAGGCCTTCATTGCATACCTGGGAATTTGGAAAAATAAGCCTTTCTGTATTTGCTTCCATTCTCATCGTTCCAGAAGTGTGTGGGCTGACAGGGAATGGGCTTGGTGCAGACCAGCTCTCCACTTTCACCCCAGACTGGTTTTCCTGTTGACAAAGAAAGCTATTTTCCCACATTTCCTTTCTATAAATAACAGTAACACTGCAAGGAGAATCTACACTCATTTGTTGTTAAGTTAGGATCATCCAACTAATGTATTTTCTACGTGTGCACAGTATTTTGGATCATAGTTACCTTCATCATTCCATGCCTCTACAGCCATCCCAAGATTTCTGGCCTGAATTTCTCCTTTGTAAACAGGAACTGTGACATTGTGACCCATGAAACATGAAATTATATCTGTTCCACCTACAACAGAAGAAATCCACTGAGAACATACAACATTTTTTTGGAAAAAGCAAACCTGAAGAACTACACAGGAACTCTGGAACAGCCAGCTGCCACCCTCTGCCAAAGGCTTCTGATCCACACTAAGCAGCACAGAACAAACAGCATCATCTAGGATGTTGTGACTTTTATTAAAAGGCTTTCTCCCATACTTTATATATCTTGTTGTATGTGTATGTCTTTCATGCAGAGCTATCCCTTAAGGCACAACTTTTCTCCTTTCAACAGCCTCTTTAATCTCATTTAAGGAAATTTCCATTTATAGGAGAGAGAAAATAAACAGGCCCTACTTTACAGACTTCAGATATTTACAGAATTACTTAGAAATGTTTTCTTGTTGGTTTTCATTAGTTTAAAGTAACCAGTCAAGCTATTCCACTCAACATTTACTTAGCTTTTATACCTTATCAGCATGGGAGGAAGGGAGCCAGGCCTTCAGGATGAACAGTTATCTCAAGAAAAATAGATACTGTCAAAGTGCTTACTTAACTGGAATATTTATAGTCTTTCTAGGACTTCATGGAAGAGAATTAAGACACAAATCAATCATGTTAGCTTTTCTCAAAAATAGGCTCCTGCATTTGAGTCTATTAATGTCTGTAGTAGCAAGTTCTAGATTCAGCACTACTCTCACCGAGCCCAGAGTCTGAGAGAACTTCAGTGGCAGAAAAGTTGTATTTTTTAAAAAAAAATCAAACTGAGTTAAAAAGGCCTTTGAAAAAGTCAGTCCTTGTTACAAGGCAAAATGAGGAGTGCTGTGGTGGACCTGCCTCAGCCAGCTCTGCTCACAACAAACTGCACAGCGTGGGGGCTTGATATTTCTCTAATCATATCATCTACAAAACCCCTCCGTCTGCAGTGCCAATTACTTGGCACAAAAGAACCGAAATGGGAACTCTCCAAGAGGTATTTTCTGCTAAAGTCAGCTATATGCAGAACAGTGTGTGCTGTAGGTTAATAGACTCTTTGCTTGATCTCACCCTGCCACCCCTAAGGACAGCCAGTCAAAATAAATGATCGCACTTAAAATCCAAAAACATCCACCAAAAACGCTTTGGAGCGCCCGAGTTTCATTATGGCACAGTGAATTATGCAGAAAAGCCTCAGCATTAAAAAGACAGCTCATCCCACTTTAGCTATAAGCAATCCCAAGTGATCCAAAGGCTTGAGCTTCTCAAAGAAGCAGGAAGGAGTTGCACAGGCAATCAGAGAAGCGCCGAGATGCTGCAGCATAAAAGCCTCACCTGAAATGGATCCCAGGAGGACACTGCTTTTGATGTGTTTGTAGACATACTCATAGCTCTGAGATTTGAGAGGTGATCCTGTGGACAGGATAGTGTGGAGTGTTTGGAGATTGTGTGTTTCACCTTAAAAAAAAGGAGAGAAGCAGCAAAGGTTTAAGGCAGAATATTTCCAAGTGTTTGGAACTATTTGTCACTACAAGCCAGAGTAATTACATAAAGGACTGTGACAAGACAGGGAGCCAGAACCAGGAGAGGAAAGGTAGGAGGGAGGACAGAAGGGATTCACCAGCTTTTTGAAGCTTACATGGTTTTAAATTTTTCTCTTCTAGCACAGCCAGCCACTTTGCACCCGTTCCAAGGATGGTGATCCTAGAAGGGAAAAAAAAGGTTTACATGTTTTGCATATTTAAATATGCTAAGATTCTAAAGAGCTGCAATTCCCACTGCAGTGAGCAGAGGCTGTTACACACTCTGTATGTGGATTAGACAAACAGTGAAGCCTCTCAGAGCTTTCCAAGTGCAAGGTGCTTCCCTTTGAACTATCAAAATCAGTCAGATCAAATGTCATCTCTGTTGCTTTCAAACTTTTAACTCTACCTTTAAATATTAAGCAAAGCTTTCCCATCTCACAAAGACATTCACTTACCTTTACAGGAATTTGTAACTGCAGAACACTCCAAAGACATCACAAAATATTCTGTTTACTTTATTAATGGCCCATAATTTTCCAAGGGTGCCCTGGTACAGTCTTACACAAAGAAACTTTGGCATTTCAGGGCACAGTTTAACAAAAAATTACTTTATTGTGGGACAGCAAACAGTGATTTTCTGGAGATACCTGTTCAGTTTCCAGTGATGAAAGCCTGAGCTGCCCATCCCTAAAAGAACAGGAAACTTGGCCCAGCTGAACAATTCAGTCCTGCCCTGGCAAAGTGTATTTGGAGCTCTTGAACAGAACAGAATTAAAACTTGAAACAAAGGTTGTGTTTCTTCCATCTGTCAATGCAAGTGCCAGTTTAATGCTCCTGCTGACCTTCAGGAAATCCTCTTACCTGGCTTCTACTGATCCATTTTACATTTCAGCAATAAACTGGCTGAAGAAAATGCAGAGATAGATGAGGAGGAGGGACACAGCCTGAGTCGTGCGAGCATGGGCACCACCACCACAGCTTAAAGAAGATCCTGCCAGGCTAGGTTTTCCTCCCAAGGCAGGACAGGAGGTTCTGTTCCAGGCAAGGAGAAGGGATTTCAACACTGCCAAAAGGGGATCTCTGCCTTTGCCGTGCTGCTGGAAGATTCAGCTCTCAGGCAGGAACAGGCTCCTTGCACAAACCCTGAGCAATTTATCACACATGGGAAGGGCACCAGAGAGGCACAGAATGGTTTGGACTGGAAGGAGCCTTAAAGATCATGGAGTTCCAGCCCCTGCCATGAGCAGGGAACCTCCCAGCACGAGGGCCCCCAGCCCAGTGCTCCTCAGTTACCCTGTACCCCAATCGTGTGAACTATTTTTACTCTTGTGTAACATCTCACTTTCCTTCCATGCCTCAAACCAGTGCTTATTTTACATTAGAATACAAAATGCTCCTCTATTTTAAGCTCTTTGACACTTCCTCTACAGCACATGTAGAGCCAAATCTCCCTTTATTTCCTTCCAAATGCTACATAACTGCATTTAGTCACCATCCAGCAATTCCCTTGCAGGGACCATTAATGGATGTCCACTTGAGTCATCCCTGCCACGCAGGATGAGATATCCTGATGATACCCTGAGAATCTGCTCTCTGAAGGGAAGCGTGGTGCATCTCCAGAGAAGAAGGTAATCTTCACATGTTGGAGCCTTTTTTTTTTTTTTTTTTAAACATATTTAACATATGAGTGAGCTGGGAACAGACTGCATGATGAAGTAGCACCCAGATGGCCACCACTTTTAGCGCCAGATTACAAAAGTGAGACATGCAGACACATTTATCTTCACTTGCTTTTGGCATGTGGAGACAATGCTTAAAAATAAGCTGGGTTGTTTCTCAATTCTCTCTCTTTTTTTTTTTTTTTTTGGCCTGTTGTTCTACCAGGGTTTCTTTCAGGGGGAAAAGCATGGCTGAAGTCTGTGGGTTTCTTATGTGCCTTTTTTTCCCCCCACTGGAAGAATTTTGACTTGGCATTTAGCTTCAGTTATAATAGCCAGAGACAAAATGTCAGTCTTTCAATATTACATGTCACAAAAGACAGTGAAGTTTAAATTATTAATCATGCAGAGTCAGAAAGCAAATCCTTTGTCATCCACTTTCTGCCACAAACAACTTTAATTATCAATTAAAGATGACACTTGTTTTACTGGCAATAAAACTCAGATTTGCTCCTTACATGCAGCTGACAAAATAGGAAAGTTACAAAACAAATTTTAAAAATTGAAGTTTAACAAAGTGCACAAAGCAAAATGCAATCACAGGGTTTTACAGCTGTTTATCTGCTACCTGCCATTTCTCCAAGCTTCAAGAAAGGGTGCTGAGAACATTTTCAGGCACAAAAAAAATGGCATAATACACTTACTAAACATCTTATCAGCATGAATTAGGCATTACAGATTAAAAAGCAAAATATGAAAATATAAGCAGCCCTGCTGAGCCCTTCCAGTCAATTTATGTCTCGAAGTCAAAGTTCTATATTAAAATCTTAGGTTGAGCTGCTTGAAAAGAGAATTCTTATTTACTAAGTTCTGATTGTGCTGAGAAATTACTCTTCGGATCGCTCCCAATTACTGCCTTTTGAAAAGGCTGCTCTTGACAACTATTGAACCAAAAGTCCTTGTTTGCCTGGAATTCTAATACCTGACTCCAATTTGAAACAATCAGCTCTTTGTCTCTCCTCCTCTCTCAGAAAATGTTTCAGTACAAGTGTGTAAAAGCAGTTCCACCCAAGGCTGAGGCAAAAGATGAAGTGTGCCGTGCTGTGCACGAGCTCCTGACCAAGAGGAGCCTCCAGGGAGGCTGCCTGGGTCACTGGGACAGGGGCCAAAGCCACCCCCCTTTCTTCAGCCTGGATACACACCCCAGCCTGTCAGTGAGGTCCCAGAGCACGTTTGGAGAAGGAATTAGAGGAGAACCATCATACAGGACCACTGAAGCTCCCGTAGCGAGCGCGGTCACCAGCCAATTCCACATCATCCAGCCAATCTGGAGGAGAGAAGAAACCCCTGTGAGTGTCCCTGCCTGCAGTCCTGGCAGCTGCCACAGCAGCTACAGGTAATCCACCAGGATGCACTGGTGCAGATCCTGGCAGAAGCTGGACCCCAGCACAACCCCTGCCCTCATGAAAGAGGTGCCACCTTCCCTCCCCTCCCCTGGCCTGAAGTTCTCCTGCTGTTAAACCCACACCACTGGTTTTGTCTGATCACGTCAGCAAACAAGGCTGAAGCTCTGCTCATCCTCTCTCAGCTGTCCCAGGCCTGCAGGAGCTGATGTTCACCTGAGTGATCCTTACAAACACCTGCTGAGGTGGGGGTCCCACCCTCCCTGCACACACACACACACACACCTGCTGAGGTGGGGGTCCCACCCTCCCTGCACACACACACACACACACCTGCTGAGGTGGGGGTCCCACCCTCCCTGCACACACACACACACACACCTGCTGAGGTGGGGGTCCCACCCTCCCTGCACACACACACACACACACCTGCTGAGGTGGGGGTCCCACCCTCCCTGCACACACACACACACACACCTGCTGAGGTGGGGGTCCCACCCTCCCTGCACACACACACACNCTGCTTGAGGTGGGGGTCCCTCCCTCCCTGACACACAGGAACAACTCTGGCAAGGCAATCACCAGGATCCCTCCACAGAGACACTGCAAACTGACTGCTCATGTTAAAGTCCAGGAGGGAACTCACGAGGAAAGACATCAGAGCCTTCTCCAACTGCTACGGCCACAGAAGGCTTAGGAATCATTTTTCTTTATCACAGCACTGGAGAAAACATCTCCCACCACATAACTGAGCTCAGATGAGGTTTACCCCCTCGCCTTTATCAAGCTTAGAGCTGGGCAGCTTCTTTCCTCCCAACCAGAACAGAGACATAACAAATTCTCATCTTCAGTATGACCTAGCCCTGCAGGAAGGTGGAATCTGATTTGTAGGTGATATTGATGAGGCAGCTTGATCAATAAACCTAAGAGACTAAAAAAATCAATCTGTTTTCCTCACCAGTTGGGTCAGAAACATCTAACATGGCTTTGACCTTTCAGCAGAAAGGTTCCTGTTGCATTTTATTATTTCACCTGTTTTGGTTTTTTTTTTAACTCAGACAGGACAATCCCTTGCAGTAAATTTAACACACAGAAGGTGTACTTTTGGATTTGTAAGAAAAGTTGTGCCATTTTTTTTACAAGAAAAACACATTACAGTGTTTTAAAAAATTGCCTGAAGGCCCACTTGCCGTTGTGTAGTACATAATCACATCACTGCTGCTCATGTTGCCATGAAGAATGTGTTCCTTCAGGTGCTGTATTAGGGTGCCCTGCAAAAAGAGTGAAAGGAAAAGTACAAGATCACACAAATGAAACCCAAAACTCTGACAGCACATTAAGACTTCAAAAACACCAACACAGTCAATAGCTTGCAGGATGTACTCCAGGATTAAGGCAAGTATTTCCTTTAACTACAACTGAAGTAAATCCCAGGGCCTATCTACAGCAGCAGCAATTGCATTCTCCATTTTCTCACAACTTTTCAGCCCCTCTCATTAGACCTCAGCAATTCCCACTGCACATCACTTTTAACCCATGGAATAAACAACTCCCTTCCCTTCCAACTCCACACAGCCACCAGAGCTGCAGAGTGCTCCATGCAGACCCTAATTTTCACAGCAGGCTTCCAGCAGTCAGATTCTCCAGGAGAAGCCCTTTGACAGTTTCATTTTGAATAGATTTGGGCAATGGGAGGACTGAAAGCTGCCACAAACTGCAGCAGCTGCTCAACATTAGCACCATGTGCCCAAATTATCTTATCTGTTAACATCTAGGAGACAAAAGACCTGACAGTAGAGATCTCTTGTAAACACTGGAGTGACTAGAAATGTGAAATGTCTCACTGCTCAGAGCATCAATATTAATAATGTCCTGAAATGTATTACTTCCTTTTGTTGGAAATGCTGCTAAACCACCTTCCTGATCATCATTAAAGCGTAACTTGCTAGGATAAATAAATTTACAGACTACTTCATTAAGTCACTTCACTGCAGTGACAAATTAATGTAGCCAATGTTGAAGTAAAAAATGGTTTTTGCAGTTATGCAAGGAGTCATAGTGAAAATATTAAGAGCCTCATAAGCATGAAACGAGATTTACACTGAAAGAAAACAGATTATAGATAAACATTTGAAATGAAAAAGGAGAGTCATAAAACCGGCACATGCTTCGGGAGAGAAAAGCAGAAAACATTAAATAAAAATAAAGGATTAAATCTTATTTTCACTTCGCTGCTCAAAGGAGCCAGGTCTGAATTCACCTGCTGCTGTTGGAACACCCTCAGCTGTCACAACGCTGCCATCTAGCTACAGCTGCCACCTCCTACAGCTGCAAATCACCCAAAAAAATCGGGATTCAGAAGCACTGTGTGGAGCTGAATTGGCAAGGTTGCCAAGAGAATTGCAGGTGTTTACATAATTACTGCATTTACAAAGGAAAGCACATTGTCCCTGCAGGAGATCCTGAAAGAGCCACACAAAATAGCAAAATTGAAAGTCATATTCAATTAATATAAACACTGGTTTTCTTTTTGCCTCCTTGAGTTTTTGCTGCTTCACGGTTTTGGAACCAAAAGGGGATTTTGAACAATGGTTTTGGGTACAGGCTGTGAACAACTTCCCTGCAAAACCTGGTACAGCTCAGGCTGGAAACAACAGGGAGAAGGCAGAGCTGCTCTAAACTCACAGCCCAAAACACTCTCTAGAGTTAATTTATGGGACTGGTTTGTTTATAGGACTTTTACGACCCTCCAAATAAACCCCAAGCACTTATCACTTCACACCAGATGTGTGGCAGCTGATAAAACCCACTGGTCCTCCTCGGGACCAGGCTGGGCTGGTGAAGTGCTGAGCATCTGCAGTGTCAGGAAGCAGCAGGCACAGCTGTCCTGGGGCCCAGGAGGGATTTCCAGGATTTCCAGAGCAGGGCTGCACAGCTGAGAGGGGCAGGAGCAGCTCCTCAGGGCTCAGGAGGGATTTCCAGAGCAGGGCTGAGCCCCTGCACAGCTGAGAGGGGCAGGAGCAGCTCCTCAGGGTGGATTTCCAGAGCAGGGCTGGACAGCTGAGAGGGGCAGGAGCAGCTCCTCAGGGCTCCCCAGCAGGGCTCAGGACAGTCTGAGCACCAAACAGCCTCAGAGGGATTTGCCTGCAGCTACACGAGGAGCCTGCAGCAGTGCAGAGGTTTAAGCCCAAGGTTTGTAAGTCCTTGAGATGGACAGGCAGGAACTGAAGAGGATTTTACCCCAAAATTCTCTGCCTGGATAGTTTGGAGCATGGAATAACTGGAAAGGGGCCTGATGTGAATGAGGCAAGATGAATAACCAACGTTTTCAGGACTAAAGAACAACCATTACTAACATCTTTGTGCAGCACACCCAGCTGGTCAAACAAAACCAAACAGCTTTGCTCCCAGGATCAAAAAAACCCCACGACTACTCCTCTGAGCCACCATCTTTAAAATCATCTTCCACGACCTGGCTTCATTTTCTTTATTTGTGTGTGTCATTCCACTGTGGAGCAAGAAAACACACCAGAAACATACTGCAGAATTAGATAAAGTGAGTTGTGAATTTAAAGCAGGCTGCCTGTTGCCATCTAAAATCAGTACAGTAACAAACCAGCACTGGAACATGCTATAAATACAATAATTGAAATGTCTTCACCAAAATGTCATCTCTTCTTGCTGCCTTCACTATCATGAACACACTTGGTTTAAACTAAGGCTGGAAAATAAAACCAAGACAGTAGGCTAATTCTGCTTTTTTTAAAAAAAATCAAATCAATGCAAATCATCCTATTAATTCCAGTGGAAACAAGATTAAGCCTAGAACAAACAGACAAACCCAATAAAGTGTAAAGTAAAAGACATCTAAGAATTTATTTGCATGGACTTTGCAGGCCCTATTCAAACACTGAGGTCCCTAATGCAGCCACTTGCTTTTTGGCCAGATGTGCTGGCACCAGAAGAAAAACCATCCTGCAGCACAGCTACAGAGCTGCTCAGTGGGAACAGAATCATCACAAACAACAGATCTTATTCATCCATCCATCCCCTGCTCTCCTCCCCAGCAAGGATGAGCAGCCTGCACCTAAACTCTAAGGTAGCTCTGAACATGATTCAGCTGGAGAGCAGAGTTATGATTCAGGGCAAACTAACACAGGTAACATGGGAAAAGAAAGGATTTTGCAAAAGGAAAATCCTATTATCTGATCTACAGCTATTTTTCATCTCTGTTTATCACCCACCACCGAACAAAACACCTTCCCTGCTTTTGCTAATCCACCTCTGCAAGTATTTAACCAGTCTAAAGCCAGCAGAGCTTCAGAACAGTTGTCAAGCTTCAAACCCCACCTCCTTTCTTCTTCCCAAACACTGGATTTGTGTCCCAAAGGGCCCATTTTGTACATCACGTGCTGCCTGCCACGACCTCCTCCTGACTGGTAAGACATGAAGCAGAGTGTTTACAGGCAGCAGGGGATTTGTCTGCGGGCAAATCCTCCAGTCCCTGCCATCAAAGAGAGGCAAGAACACACACCCCGGGCCACAGCATCAAAGGATCCTGCCCTCAGGCCACCCAGCCCTGCAGGATGCTCATCCTGACTTGCAGAGCAAACAGCAGAAGTGAGGGACTCTGGCTAAAAGTTGTGCAGTTCCATTTCTACACGCTGGTACAAATGCTCTGAGCAACACATCCTGCCTGCCTTAAATGGGGAAAAAAACCTGCATTCTGCTAAGGATTATAGCAGAATTAAAGTTTCAACACTGCTGCAGTCACTTCCTCGATTTTAAGAGCATTAGAACATCTACAGCAAGTGGAAAGCACGTGAGCAAGGGTCATTCTGGAGCCAATATCAGATTTTATCTTTAGCCACAACAAGACACTGCCTCAAGCACTTTCCATCCAATGCAAAACCTACACTCAAGGAGATTCCAACTCTCTGGCCTCCTTCCTTAAAGGATTGATGAGGATGATATACTCTTAAACTGATAACTCTAAACTGATGAACATGATGTTCAAGGTAAAAGATTATCCAGATAATAAAAACTGCAAGCTCCCTATGGGCCTCACGCTGACAACGTCCAAAAATCAGTTTCAAACACCCAATTCAAGTCCTTTGGCTTTTCTTCAATTGTCAGTCAGGCCACTTCTGGTGTTTTTGTGAGTGACACTTGCTGCCAGGAAACATCTGAAAGGTCTCCACACTGATTTCTAATCCAAAATATTTTACATCCTTACCAACCCACACTCGCTTTCAAATAGCCACTAACAAATAAAAAAAGTTCACTGTCAAGTTACTGAAAAACCATCAGCAATCAATTTTTCCTTAAAATACATCAGGGTGTGATGCTGTGAAAGGAGAAATGTAACCCAAGCAGTTGAGCACAGCCAGTGCAGCTGCAGGGGGGAGGACATACCCCTGCTGAGTGAACCATGCATTTTGGTGCCCCTGTGGTGCCTGAGGAATACATGATAAAGAGAGGATGGTTGAAAGGCAGCTGCTCAAATTCCAGCTGGGGAGGCTGGTCTCCTTTCCCAGTGGCAAGGAAGTCTTCTAAAAAGACACTGCACAAGAAGGAAGGGGGGGGAGAAAAAAAAGGAACATTTTAAAACTCTCTGAAAGCATTACCCTAATCCATGTGTAAGATCACCTCTGTACCCATGAGGGCTCCCATTACCTGTTTGGAATCTTAGAAATATCTATGGCTTCTCTTGAAGATACATATGGAATCACCACCACCTTTTTTAGGTCTGGAAGCCCTGGAAGAAGGAAGAAAAACAGTTATTTCCTACATTCAGCTACATAAGTAAAGGTCTTTTCTGCCTGATTGAATCACACAGTGTAATGCACTAAGTAACAGAAATAATTCTGATGCACTGAGTATTGAAACCCCAGAGGACTGAACTGCTACCCAAGATGTAATTTCCTCAGTGCTGCCAGCTTTTTATGTGTAAATCTGCAAGCCTCAGTGCTGTGATATCTCTCCATTTGTCTTCAGCAGCACTTTGCTTGAGCTTAAAAACACCATCATCAGCCCCTCTTCCCCTGCTTCTACTGCTGGCTAATTTCTGATCACCTACTGAAGCCAGGCAAGCAGAAGACTGTTAAAATTACAGAAAAGACCGTTCAGCTTTCACCCAAATCTTCTGAAAACCTCAGTGGCCACCTTGAAGAAGGAAGGACACAACAAGCAGTGGCAGTGCAGGCTCTGAGTGCTCACAGACCGGGTGGGATGCAGTGAAATACCTTTCACCACCCTCAGCAGCTTTTCCAAGTGGTTGTGTTCTTTGCCATTGTATATAACAGCTTCCACGGAGAAGATGAGCTTGGGCTGAATTTGGGAAAATCTGTCTAGTACACCCTAGGGATAAAGAGAAAAATGTGGTAAAAACATGACATTAACTGCTACAGTAGGAAACCTCAGGGGTGCTAAGTGCAAATTTCAAAACAAGCAAGGAATGAGGACAAGAATTAACAGAAGAGTTGTTACAAGACTGCCTGCTTGTTTTTCACACAAGATCTCTGAAGCACACCAGGTTTGTGACAATCTATGTCATGACCCCCAAACAGATCAGCCCATGACAAACCCCCACAGATCATTTTTTACAGAAGGGCCAAGCTCACAAAGTTCTGAACTGCTAAAAAAACACCCTGTAAGTCAGATTATGGAAAGAGGACAAGCAGCTGTGGTGTGAGCAGGTGAAGGTGCTCAGGACTCCAGAGCTGCTCTGACAGCACCAGGGCTGAGGGGAACAAACACCAGTCCTGGGGAGATGCATTTACGTGGTGAGGTGGCCCCCACACGAGCTGGCAGCTTTGTTCTGCCACCAAAGGAAACCTCGCCACTGGTTTGTAGCAAAATAAATTGATATTGAACACACACAGGCTACCAACAAAAGATACCACAGCTCCTTCAGAATCTCTGCAGCAAAACACATTCAAATGCTAAATTTGTAGGTGTCTCCTCCAGCTTACACTGTGTTCAGGAATTTACCATAGCTATCATCCTATTTGAGATTAAAACCCTTCTGGCATTTACTTTTTTCCATGTACACTGCATGCAGCAGCCTACCAGAAATGGATCTTTTTGTATGCAACAGCAAGAAGCAAATCCTTTCAATAAAAGCTCTCAGCACACTGATGTTCAAACCTCCCTAGCTCCATTACTTGGAGCATTAAGAACTACAAGATTACACAATACTGTAAAATTGTCAGCTAAGTGTTCAAGAACAATCTCCTAGATCATGTTGCAGAAATCAGACTTCAGTCGTTTGCTTATTCTTCCCAGCATTCTTTATTCTTCTGTTTTTCTATTTTGCCCTCCACATTGCAGCCAAAATGAGAAAAAAATTAGTATCAAATCAGAAGATGAAAGCAAAAACATCACAATCAACTGATCTCTCAAACTCCTTTCCAAGCTGGGCCGCTCAGCATTGCAAAAAAATCTGCTGCAAAAGGACAAAAGTCCTGTCCTGAGAATTTCTCCATGCTGTCTCCTCAGGAAACCACAGGTGTAGGGATAAGGCTTAATAGAAATTATTAGCTGAGAATGCCACTTAACAGCTTTCCCTCCTGTCAGAGACTTATTTCCTTTTCCTTGTTCGCATTATAAGAAAATACAGTGACAACACACTGACATGCAAATTTATCAATTACTTTAAAACAAAAATCACCAGAATCTGTGAAGCGCCAGAAGTTTTCAAGAAGCCCCTAGTGTGTTACCTAACAAAAATGGAGATTTAATTAGTACCTTACAGTTACTCTCTAAGGGAGTGTGAAGTCCAATTTCCTGGTTCTTTGGTGTATTCTCACATCTCCTTTGTACCATTCCCCTGGTGCAGGCCAAGCAGCCACACACGTGCTGTGTGCATTTCCACGTGTGTACACACCCTCATGCTGAGTGCAGAGGGCACACAGCCCATTTCCACGCTGCCTTGATGCTTAAAAATTAAGACCAGTGAGCACTGAGGGTGCTCTGAAGAGAAGAGTCAGATCTGAAGAGAAGTGTGAACCAGAAGCAGGGATGGCTCCAGCTCTCAGGGTGCCACCAAATCTGCTAACACACCCAGTTAGATTCATTAGCACTGGCAGGACCAAATCCCCCAGGGCAGCCTGATATGATACAAAGGCAATAGAAACAGATGGAACATGTAATTGCTGCACTGGAACTTTAATCCAACCAGATGGCTCAGCAAGGAATTCCTTCCACAAAAGGCTCAGGTGTAGCAGATACGGCTCCTCCTATTCCACCAGCCTCCGCTTCAGCCCAAAAAATCCTGCAGAGCCCCACAAACAGAGCTGCACTGAGCCCACCAAAGGCTCCTCACCCAGCTCTGGAGCTCCTTTACAAACCCAGACATCCAACCTTTCCTGGTGCACAGGCCACCACTTTGCCATCAACTGATGGAAAGGGGCGAGAGGGAGCGGAGGGATGAAGCGGCGGCTGCCAAGAGCGGCGCCGTGCGTGGGAGGCAGCTCGGTGCTGCTCTGCCAGCAGCTTTCCTCAGCGCTGGAAGCCTTGGGAGGGATGGCATTCAGAGCTGTGGGCAGCTCTGAGGAGTGACATTTCTGAGCTTCACTAAACACACACACACACAATTGGGCTTCAGACTGTTGGAAATGGCTGCGTTATTTCCCCCACCGCAAAAGTCTTCGTTTATATTAACGGGATTAATGCAGCTGCACAAAAGGAGGAATGGCTTTTCCTCGGGGTGGAAGCCAATGTCTGAGAGCCCAAATCCTTTCGGATTTGAATTCATGCCAACGCGCGCTGCCAAGGGAAAATAAATGATATTGATGGCACTGCAGCTCCAAGGCCAAGTTTCATTAAAAAGCTATCACAAAAAACCCTAAAAGCTGGGCACTGAAAACAACAGCACACCAACATGGACAGAAAACACAACAGTGCTTTGTAATGTAAGTAAAGTGAACAATCTTCCCCCAGATAAGAGGTCGAATCACATTGCACAGAAAATACTCCACACCCTCATTTTCTGAGCAAGCAGAAAATATTTGTAGAACAGATTGATCATTACATGCAGTAATGATTTTTTTTAATCATTTTTTTCCCCAACGATACACCCTCAAGTGTAAGAACATGGAATGCTGCTGCCCTCTAGTGCTAATCCAGGAATGATTATTCCATACATTTTCCCAGCCACTGGGGTTAAACCCCAAAATTGAGGGTTTTATCTAAAAACATTGTTCTCCACACTGTGCTGTTCAAAAACACTACATTTTTTCATATGTAAACTTTTAGATAGAAAAAAAAGGTTCAATACCCTTTAGAAGAACCTAGATGTAGTGATTTAGATCTGTTGTTGATGTGTGCTAAAAACTTTCCAAACAAAGCAGAATATATTCCCAAAGCTTCCAGGGCATATCTGGATGTCACCTCACACACAGCATTTATTTCTACACTACAAAGAGTTACTCAGGTTAGTGATATTAGCACGGAATTCCTCACTGCTGGCAAATAAAGCCTTGTGGAAAAGACCAGCCCCAGGTTGAGTTTACCCTGACAGGAGGCAAAGGATGGGACTACTCAAAGAAATTGGAGTGTGGAAACCAGAGCGTGGCTGAGCAGCCTGGGGCAGGATTCGGGAGGAAGAGCCAAGCCTCAGCCAGCTCCGTTGCACTGCTGCTCACTTGCACACTCAATATAATAAAAGCTCCCCAAGAGCACGGAGCCCATCTGAAAACACCCCACCTGAAGCCACTCAGATCAGGGAGCTGAAAATCAGGGGCGACAACCGAGAGGCGACAGCCGAGAGAAGCCGCGGAGCGCTCGGCCGCGCCAGGAGGTGGCAGCAGGACTGAAGGGAACACAACAAACCCGTCTGCTGCCCGAATTCCTCCCCCTGGCATTCCCCTGGGACTGCCCTGCCCGGGCACTACTCACGTTGATGCCGAAGTCGGGGGATGTGGAGCTCCAGATGGCGCCGATGCTGGCGGCGGCCAGCATCGCTTCCACGGCGTGGATGCTGTTGGGCAAGTAACCTAGGGCAGAGGTGGGAGGGTTAGAGATGGAACAGGGCTAAAAAATACCTACATAATACACTAAAAATATAATATATACAGTAAACAAGTTTTTAAAATGGAAAATTCCAGACTGAAACGCCCTTTAAAGTTTTCCATGCAATGCCGTACCTCGCAGCCAAATCAGTTACACGAGGAATTAGCAATAAATCCATTTATAAAAGTATTTGTATCAGGGTTTTTTATCTACAATATTATTCCCAATTTACAACTGTTCCTGCTTAATTAATAAGCCTTTCAGGATAAGAGGGCAGCACACTGAAAAGAGTGACTGGGAGAGAAAATTAGTGGATTGATTAGGGTACACAGAATAAACACAGCAGCATGCAGGGGAATAGAACAGGACTGTAGGAACAGCCATTAGAGAACCAGTACCTGTCAGGAAAGATTAGAAACAGCTCAAGAGCAGAGATTTAGCTGCACAAAGCTAAATGTTGTCTGGTAGACACTGCCAGAATCTTAAACACAAACAAGCAAAACCAGTGTCTCAGCTGATAAGGGAGTAACAGAGTGGGACAAGCCTTGGAACATTCCCACACAAATGTGGCTCTTCAGGTTTCTCTCGTTAGCTCGCAGCAAGATTTTAAGATTTAAATTCAATTTATCACGACATACAGAATAAATTAACGTCAAGAAGGTCAGATTTGAGTTTCAGGGAGCTCATTTTGAGCAAGTCTCCAGAAGGTGCTGGGTGGCTGAGCCTGACTCTGCTCAGGATCCAGCCCACAAATGAAAAGACACAGCTGGAATCCACAAACTACACTGAGGTGGATCAGACTTCTGGAGTTTCAAATCACCTTTCTCAAGCAACCAAAGAGATGTCCAAGCACTTTAAAAAAAGCACAGGATGGGCCTAATTGCAGTACTCTCACATCTAATTAGGATTCTACATTTGAAAGCAAAACTTAAATGGCAATAAAAACGCTCTGCAACCTGCTCAGCAGCAGTGGTGGGCACTGAGGTCTGGACTGCAGGTGCACCTCAAGTATTTACAGACAGCAAACACTGACCAGTGCCAGGCACTTCTCAAAGAAGGATATTTATGGATGTACATTTCAGGACAGGACCTAAAATCACAGATCTGAACAGCAATTTCTGCCATGTTAATATTATCAAGTAGGAGGGCACCAAGATGGATTTTTGTGAGGTTTTTCTTCATTTCTTGGGGAAAAAAAAATCCATCCTTTTTCAACTTTGTAAAGAAGTGAACTTTAAAATTAATCTCATTAACTGAGAATCTTCCTCATTCAAAAATCAGTTTCTTAAACCAGCAGTGCCACTGCAGTTACTGAAAGCTGCTGTGCTTTTGGGAGTAGTGACTTTTAAAACAGCATTATGACTTAAGCCCAACAATTTCTGGAAAACACACAACTGTGAATAAAAGCCTCATGCCATGTTAAGATATAAATGACTCCCTAGAACTGCCTACAGCTTATAGGGGTTTGTTCAGTGAAGTTCTTCAGCACATCAAGTGCAGCAAAAGCTCATGCCCATAAAAGTATTATTTATTTTGCTATTTTTCCCTTGGGGCCAAGGTTTATACGAGGCACAGTAACCCAAAATCTCAGTGATTTTTTTTTCCTGTAAGGCAAATATTCCTCCCTAAATAATTTGAAATATATGAACCAGAACAGACCAAAATGTCACTTCGTGTGACGAAAGCAGTTCTTTAATTGATGCCAAATATTTCTACTGAGCAGTTCTTGGATGGGATCATCAGGGGGCCAAAGTGCAAGGAAAACTGAGAGATCTCTCCTCGTGCTTTGGGGCAGTTGTTACTTTGCCACAGCTTACAAGCTGCAGCTCTGTTCTAAGCAGTTTTCCCTTTCACCACTCCACAAAAAACCCCTCCAGGCAAGATCACAGGTCTCTGATCATCCTGAGCCAGACAATTAAATCATTACTCTCGTCTGTCAGCTGGCTTTGAGGTGGTGGTTGAGTTTTGGAGGACACCAGCCAAAAGTGCCCAAAGGTACAACACACACACAGCAACTGACTGTGCATTTCTGTGCCCTCACCTGATCCCACAAGCCTTGCTGCTCTCTGGGATCTCACAGATTTGTCCCATCACCACCACAGATAAAAAATTTGGGTCTGTTCTGGCTGGAGATCCTCCCAACACAGCAGTGTAAGGACTCATGTTCCTTTTCTCTCAACAGCTAAACAACACAAACTACTTCTCCAGCCAGTCTTTCAGATTAAAACTGGATCCTCATTTAGAAGTAAGTAAAATGAATTATTTTCTCCTCTCACATGTGATATTCTCAAGCTGATCACAGCTGCCAGGCCTGTAAAGCTCCCTGCATTTGACTGTGGCCCTGGAGACAGCAGCACTCTGCTCAGGGGGCTGACACAGGTCCCCAGGGTCTAAAACTGGAGAAAAAGGGATGCTGCTGACAAAGGGGATGAAAAAAGCAGCTGGGTTAACATCAGGCAGGAGACACAGAGCAGTGACCTATGGACAAAAGCTCTGTACTACAGAGGAATAATGGTACTGCTGATTTAAGTATTTATCATGTTTGCTCACATATTTCACTAGAGCCTCCATGTTCCTTGACACAGTATTTCAGCTGAGGATCAAAAGCAGGATTTGTCAGCATGGGGAAGGCTACAGAAGTTATTTCTCTATCTCTGCATCTTCCCTCACCCCTTTCCTGAAGATGGTAAGAAAGGTGGAAACCACCTTCTGTGACCAGAGAGAAAAGGGTTCCTCCTTTGGGTGAACTGCAAAAGCAACTGAATAAAGGGCTCAAAACACAAGAGCTGGGAACTCATCAAGCAGGAATATCAGAGAATGACACACAAGGGTCCCAGCAGCACTCCTGACTTATAAAAATGTATACAGTCTCTACACAAACACAGAAATTAAAGCTTTACCTGACAGAAAACCTGTGAAATCTCTAAGCAGGACAAGTGCATTTTCAAAATGCACTGACTGGATTTTTTTTTTTAAGAGGCACTTACAGCCTGATCTGCTCAGGACTAAGTGCCTCAGCATTTTCTGTCAGTTGCTATTTGCTTAATCTAGCACAGACCAAGATTACACTTACATGTGTTCACCTACACTGCAGCACTCTACCAACACAACAGGTACAAACTGTAGTCCAAAAATTTGATATAGTTATGCTGAAAACTATGGCAAAAGTCTGATTTCTCAGAGTGCTGAGAACAAATTCCAGGCAACCACCTAATGCCTTCATAAAGTTTAATAAAGGTTTCCCATTGGAAAGAGAGGCACCCAAATATTCAGTTATGTGCATGGAGGGGAAAAAGAAAAATCAACAACTGGGACCCTGCAGCAAAGGTTTTGTCTGAGCCTTGACAGAACACATCAGGAAGAAGGAAAATAGGGTGCAGCAACTAAAATACCTTCTCAATGTCTTATATTATTAAGCTACACCAGCTCTCCAACTGACCAGAATTCAGAGAATTTTCCCTTTTCAGCACTTCACACTCCTAGAGGACTTGCAAGTGGCCACCCTGCCCAACATCACTGTGGCCTGAAGCTCTTAGAACCTCACTAATCTTCTTACAAAGCTGGCTTTAAAACCCACGTAAGCAAGCAGGGCTAATACAGTTGCTATAGATAAAATTCCAGCTTTGGGCAATGCAATTCATTGATGTTTTGCTGAGGATGTTTTTGTGTGAGCGCATGGGGAAGATCAGATTGTTTCTAACTGCTGACTTCTAACAGAGCAGAGCTGGCTGCAGGCAGAGAGCAGAACCTTTCCAGAGAGGAGAAACACCCTCCCAGTGGTGTTTCCTTCTTATTTTAGTGCCAAAGGAGACCAGGAGCACCTCACGTGTGGATCTGGGCAGCTTGCAGTATCTATGCCTCTCCCAACATCTCCAGCATCACTGACAGCACTGCAAGACTTCTTCAGAGGAAGAAACACATTTCACAACACATCTGCTTCAATTATGTTCACTATTAAGTGATCCCAGTGATGGAAAGGGAAGTCTGGAATGAAACCGAGCTGAGAAAGTGCTGACACCACTGCCTGTCCACCCACACTCACCCACCTCCAGCTTCAACATGCTATTACTGTCATGATGCAACCATAAATTGTGCTGAACAAACTAGGGGGTATGTTAAGTATAATGAGAAGTTAAAGCAGTCTTGTCTTCCAGGCAGCAAAGCATGGAGAGGAAATTCACAGGAAAACAACAGTAATAGTCTCGTGTGTAATTCTAACAGCTCAGATTTGAAGAGAAAGTGTCAACAGGGGGTGTCAGAACCTGACAGGCTGACTGCATGTTAGGCAGCTGTAATGAAGTTCACAGATTATCTCCTTTCTATTTAAAAGCTGATTTTTCAGAAGCAGTAGAAGCATGCCCTGTGTTACTACTATGAACCCCAGTGAGAATTACCTTTCCCTCTGCCACCTGCTCTAAACTTTGGGACAATCTGGATACCACAGGTGGGTGTAGGACTCCAGCTTCCCCACTCAACACTTGAAGTCTCTTCCCCACCTCAGTTTGGGAAGCCTCAGGCTCTGACTGCAATGTTACAGCTGAGCTCTTCCAGTGGCTGCCAAAATCCTCTGGCACAGCAGAGGAACATAGGAAAGGAGTTGAGACCCCGCAGAAGTATCTAAAGTGACTTTAATACTTTTAGCAAAGTATCAACTATGCTTTTTAACTTAAATGAGAGGGAAGCCAGCCACCAAAACAAGAAAAATTCAAACATCAGCCAGCCTGCAGTGCTGAACAAGAGAGTCATTAACTAAAAGGAACTGTTACTAAAACTGTAATAAGCATCATTAGCAGCACAGGCTACAGCTACATTTCAAGACCATGTTTTCTCCAGCTACAGAGTACGATTTCCCTCCTGTTGCTGCTCAAGAAATGGTCAGATATGAACATGACAGCATTAAGGTTGAAAACTGAGATAAAATTAGAGCATCTCCATCTTCATTGAGACAAACATTCTCAACTTCACTATATGGCTCATACCTAATTAAGGATTTAGCTTTAATTCTGTGTTAAAAACCAAGCCACCAGCTGTGATAATTTCATGTTTGGCTGCCAGTTCCAGAGCATACTCATACCATATGCAAGAAATGAGCTCTACTGAGTAGATTTACATTTCCAGGTCATAGCTGTGGGCTTAAAATTTGGTTTTCAAGACACCGGTTCAAGTTTGCAGCACGCAGAAAACAAGAGTTTCATCACTGTGGGTTTGCATCATGTAAGATTTCACACACACTTATTTAGGATAATGGCCAAGTGCTGCTCAAAGAACATGGGATTCCAGCAGTGCAAGGATACAGACACCAGAACTGCCAGGCAGGAGCCTCAAGGATAGTGCAGCTCTGACTTGCACTGCACTGACAAATTAAAGAGCACACAAAACAGAGGTGAAGCAGCTCAGCTGGAAGATCAAACCCAGCAAATTCAAAGTAAATGTAACCCCTTTCCAAGCCTGGACTGCACACTGGACAAGCTGCTCACAGGACAAAAGCCTGTTTGTACAGAAAAACACACATGACAGCCTCTTGACAGGAAATACTGCTGCAGAAGGTGTGGTGAGCTGCTGGAAGGATCACAGGGCTCCAGCTCTCATCTCTGCACTGCTGAATTGAGGAGTTCTTGCCCACCAGCTGCTCACTGTCACCGTTCTGGTGGCAGGACAAGGGCTCTGCTCAGCCCTGCAGCTCACAGAGCACTGGGTTACTGTCAGGAACTGCCAGTGGCACCAGGACAACCAAGCCTGGACCATCATTTCCCAGACTGTCCCCACAGGAACGTGCCAGGCCTGTGACTCAAGGCTCTGCTGGAGGCACAGCCTCCATCTCCTCTGCTTCCACAGAGCATTTCTGAAGCAGACCCTGGGGAATGAAGCATTTTCCTTCCCCCTTCAGTGCCAGAGAACCTGCAGGCTCATCCAGGTTCCTTCTCTCCAGAAATGCATTTCCTACAAGTTTAAATACAGCAGCACAAGAGCCTTTTCTTTAGGATGTTCACGTGAAATTTTCTGGGAAACACTATTTCACAGTCATCTTCCTGTAACTCTGACTACTCACTTGCACACTCCAAAAAAAATTCCACCTCCTGTCCCTTAAAAAAATTACTCACCTACAACTCTGTCTCCTACTTTTATTCCCATCTTCCTCATGGCTGCAGCATACAAAGCTACAGCTTGTCTCAGCTCTTCAAAAGTAACTTTCAAGACTTCTTCTTTGCCTTCCCCTGAGGAAAGAAAATTAAAGCAATCAGTCAGAAATCAGGCATTGCAACATGAGTCTAGCACAAACAACTAATCCTAGAAGAATAAAAACCAATCCTAAGAGAGCAGCTTCCACTAATATTTATATTTTTGCTTTTGAAGTTCCTCTTATGTTGCACCAAATCCTTTTTAATGGGAATCAAGTATTAATCAGTGGTACTTGTTCAGTAGGCATGAGGACCTTTCTCAAGATAAACACATCTGCAGAAACACAAACCAGTCACTGGAGAAAGGTGTAAAGGTGTGCTCTCAAGGATTCATGGAATGTTGCACTCACCAAGGCTAATTTCTAACATGGTAAGAACCTCCTTTTCCCTTTCTGCTCAGTTTTCCCATCAGCTCTAGGAAGCAGCACAAGCTGCCAAGTTCAGGTTTTATTGCAGCAAGTCAGTGACTAGAAAGCCATGCACGTCCAGGCCTGACTCTGGATGTGCTTTTAATCATCTGCCTTTGCCAAGGCAGCACAAAGCAAACAAACTAAACTGGACTCCACTCACCTCTGCAAGGATCTGCAGGGTGTTTTCCCTATTGCACTGAATGCCAGCTGTCACATGAGCTGTTAATAAATCACTCGTGAAACAAAACTAACAAACCTAGATGTTATGAAAGCAGAAATCTGTCGCCTTAAAGTCCCTCCCCTCAGTGGCCCTGCTGCAAAGGTGTGTCCTGTCCTGTTCCCACTCTGCAGCACTTCTCATGGAGACACACCTGCCCCAGGAAAGGTGAGCTGCACACCCTGCTCCTTGCACAGCAGCTGCCCTCAGGCTGCCTTCAGCAGGGAATGGTCATTTGTGACTCTTTTCCCTTCTTAGACCTTCACACCAATAAATCTGGACTTACCCAGGGCAAGGGAGCAGGTCATGATGCAAAACAACCCAAGTGCCTGTTACATGCAGCTCATAAACTGAGCAGGGTCTGCCAACAGAGCCTGGGTTCCCACAGCACAGCAGGAAATGAGACACTGATCTTGCTCCATGATTAAAGCCCCAGGAGAAGGGAATCACAAAAAAGATTCACCGTGGGAGCCAGTGGCAAGGGAAATTGTTTAGGAAAGCCACATTTACATTCCTGTGCCCTGTGACATCCCCAGGGAACACAAACCTGACCCAGGCTCCCAAACCACCACCCTGACTTAGCAGCAGGGAGTTATCAAAAAATACTCTGACTTAAGAGGTCTTAAGAAGATTAAACACAGCAGAAGGTCACGAAAGAAATGCAGGTGGAAGTCTGCTCACCACAGAGGAGCCAACTGCTCATTCCAGCATCCATACAATAATCAACTAGGAAATAATTCTGCTCCTTTTGCTATCACCACCTGTGAATATGTGACAAAATCTGATACACCCCGTGACTTCCTGACAAAAAGACCTGCAGAACTCTGTAATGACATGTCAAACCAAGCCATTCACTGAATGATAACAATTCCTGTGACAATCTGAAGTGACAATACTTAACTCCACTTTCTCAAATTGCGTGTTTAGCTTTTAATGTTAACAAATCAATCACATCAATCCTACATACATTTAGAGTTGATTTATTAATCAATGTTTGGCTTTCAGGTGTTCTACAAGATGCACTCAACTACACTGACTTTTTTTCCTCTCACTAAATAACACACAAGAAGCTTTCCCAATGATCTCAAAAATCTGAAAGTGATTACTCCAATTACTTTAAAGCCAGCTTTTGGTTGCAAGCCTCATTTCCATCAGACTTCACCAGGACAATTCTTCCTCCACCAAAACTGGGGCACAGACCTCACCATTCTCTTTGAACTGGTGGTTCATTTTTACATATATGAGATCAGAGAGGTCTCTCTCAATACCTCTGACCAGCAAAATGCAACTGATGAGTATTTCCCCAGCAATAAGCTTGCAGAAAGTGGCTATTGTCTCACACTGTTTAAAAACAATTTATTTGTAAAATCAAAAGCTGATTCCCATGTAGCTGAAATCAGAAATTAAGGTTTTTTGAACACCCACACAATCAATGCAGAGGTCTGCACCATTTTTTCTGCCAAGGAGCTTCGAGGCTTCGCTGTTCATTGACAAGGCACCACTGCTTGCTCAGTCTCATGGTAAGGACTGGGTCCAGCAGAAGGGAAGCCACAAATGCAGCTCCCTGAGGAAGCACTCACACTCCTGCACAGAAACTAATCCCACCCAACAGAGATTAGAACTGGTTTTTAAAGTTACCAAACCCACCAGACAACAGAAAGTCTCTTCTGTGTCTTACCACGACCATCCTTATGAGGGTACACAGAATTTACCAGGCTCAGATCTTCAGCATAACTAAAATTAAGACAGATTTATTTAGTGCTCCAGAAAGGTAAAATTCCAAGTCTTCCAGGCACATAACTGTTGTTCCTGTGGTACCAAAAGCAGGGTGAATTCCTGCCTAAACCCCACGTAGTTCTCAGTAATCCTGAAATAAAAGGCATAGGAAGAGGGTGGGAAGGACATCATCAAGCTACAGTGCCAAAAGACTTCCTGAAGGCAAGCAGTGGGTGAGTGCTTATGACAAATGTGAAATAATACCTCAAATACTGAGTGATGACAAACACAGCATGACCTTCACTACTAAGAAAACCTAATTTAGCTTACAAAGGATTTTCCAGATCTATATTCCAAGAGCATGCTTTGCTGAGGGTCTCTTTTCGGAGCTGTATCACAGATACAGATAGAGTCAGGGTTCCTGACTTTATTACCCTTTTCTCTCCTCACCCAAACCAGTTTATTTCCATGTTTCACAAGGCCCAGTCCTGTGAGCAGCAGATCAATCAAGGCATGGCTGTTCCTTACTTGCTGCATACAGTGCAATCTTGTCGTTGTCCTTGTGCCTCAGGAGGTTCTCGGCATAGTTCAGGCGGCTGCCCTTGAACCACTCGGGGACATCTGCGATACTTTTGGATGTATCCACCACCTGAAAGAAACACACCTCTCACTCCTGCAGAACTGCAACAGAGCTGGTTTTGTTGTTTTTTTTCCACAGCTTTGTACAGGAGTCAGCTCCTCAGCTGGGCAAGAATCACTTCTCCCAGCTCACAGATGGCAAACAGACACCGACCCTGCAATTAGAGGCCTGGAAGGTTGAATTATTTGTTAACTGTGGGGAAGTTCCCTACTGACAGCTCTACCTTTGGACCAGCCTTCAACACACAGGTGAGACAAACCTTTGTGACTGTACCCAGAGCAGGAGACCCACACAGACCCAGAAACTCTGGGGTTTGCTCCTGGGAACACCCCAAACAGGGACTGGGCACATTTTAACTCTGTGCCAGCCCAGCCTCCCTCTTTGGAAGGTGAGAGCATCCACTCCTCCCCAGCATGACTCACAGGGCACAGGGAGCAACAGCAGGAACTCACACAATGGTAATTCAAAATTATCAATTGTATAGCCAAATGTAACTGAAGAGTTCCAGCTTGTTATTCAAGGCCTTAATTTTATTTTTTTTTTAGGATAAACAGCATCCAACAACTTAATAAACCTGTAATAAGTAACTCCCCACTCAGGGCTACGACATGCAAAGAAATGAAAAATGCAATGAAAACTCATCAAAAATACAGTCAGCTGAAGGAACTTCCCCATCTTGAAAAAATTAAGCCTCAAAAGTATTCAATACCCCTTCATAAGTCACAGTTAAGACTAACTTTAATAACATTGATAGGTAAAGAGCCCCTTAGCATTAGCCAGAGGTCTAAATTCCTTCCAAAACATCCCCCTGCTTAGTGATTCAGCAGCACATTTCTTTGGAAATCTTTCAATAGAAACCTTATTTTATAGTTATGTTTCTGAAAGCTTCAGTTTATACCCTCAGGTTCTCTCTCCTGGACTGCACATACATTACAGGAAGAGCATTCCTTCAGCCCAAGAGAAAGCAAGCCTCAAAATGCATCCCATTCCAGAAAACCCAATGGTTCTGTGCTTTGAGAGCAGTGTATGTATTACTGGAGGCAATCTTAAAATTAACTTTTAACTCAAAACTCATGTGGAAGTGCACTACTGCATTATTTTATTTCAAATGTATTTTCTAAAAAGGGAACTCTGATTTCTTTGCCCCTAACAATTGGCAAGAACTGAGTTATAACTCAGTTTCATGCTTTTATCAACTCAGGCTGCACAAATGATTTTTATACTAACCCACATTACTGCAGCAATTAGAAGCTGCTCTTAAAACTGACTCATTTCTGACTTCCTCAGCTTGAAGAAAAGCGAGCAGAATGTTTTCAACATTTTCCAGGACAAGATCCAACATAACTGTTTCTTTGTGAAGTGGAAAAAAAAAAATCCTTCAGAGAGTTTCCAAGAGCTGCACCAGCACCAGGAGCTGGGCTCATTCTCCAGTGCTTTCCCATCAGGCAGCACCTGTGACTTCCCAGCTGAGCTCCAGCTTTGGCAGTGGGGGTTTGTTAGATGAACAACCTGATCCCTCCCTTGGAGGCCCCTCCACAGGACCAACAGGGGTCAGGTGCTGCTCACAGCAAAAGGAGGAATCCAGACACATCCCTCACTTAAAAGCAGCTGCCTGGAAGTTGTCATTCCAGTGCCAGGGCTGCCCTGCCAGCACAGCTCTGCACACTGAGGGGTCTGTTCACTTCACAAGGGACACAGATGTCAACTGCTACACAGTGACATCTGCACGGCTACACCACGTACTTAAAACCTTCACTAGGATTAAATAAAATCCTGGCTGGTGTTAGTCTATGTACACAAGGTTTTGTTGTTTTTCTTGGAATGACCTGTGGAAGGAGAAGCTGTTTCACTGCTTGGGAACAGAAGATTCAACTCTGTTTCATTAAAAATTTTATTTACGTCAAAACAAGGTTTACTTCGAGTAGACAGCCAGGATCAAGCTGTAAAACACTTCAAATCCACCTTTTCAGCCCTGTAGCTACCACAGACCAGCTCAGTTACTCTGACAGCTCCCAGAGTTTGAGCTAGCACCTACAGAAAATGTAAAGTTTAAGTGTTTATAGAGCTTAGACCACACATTTCCAAGCAGGCTAGTCCTTACACTCTTGCTGCATTCACTCTTCTGAAGGCTGGCTCACATTCAACAAGACACCTGGGCAGTTCCATGGCAGGAAGAATCACCTGATCTATCATATCAGAACAGCAATCATTGAAACAGGAAGATCAAAACAAACTTAGCAGTCCCCTCTGCAGGACTGGCAGCACTCCGAGGGTTCTGAACAGATGGACTCCAGGCATTAGGACAAGTACTAAATCCCAGGAAGGTTCCACTGCATCAAGCTTTTCAAGTAATTAGCCCAACACCTTCCTCAGATGGGAAACCACGGGGTGATGTTGGTATCCTACACCAGGGCTCCATCTGCAAGATCTGCAGAGTGACCTTCCTTCCAGAGGAGCTGCCTGGTGTTCCACCACCACCACCATTCCCTCAGAGAGATTTCAAGCCTGCACCTGACTGCAGAGCTTCCACAACCAGTTCTGCAAAGCCAGAGTGTAACAGGTGAGCTTCTCACGTAAACTGACTCAGGGAAGGCAAACACAAACTTGACAGAATGCCAGAGTTTACAAAACCAGGGTGATTTCCACCAGTGCAATCCTAAGGCAGAAGGCAGAGCACTGGCAGACTCCCCAGCAGCAGCCAGGAATGACAAGGGGTGCAAGAGCACAAGGACACACAGCACAACTGCTTAGGACAACAAACCCCAAGGGTTTCACTGCCCTAAAGTGTACCAGCAGCAGAACACCACCATCCACCACACCAGGAAATTCAGGACGAGATCAATGCCTCATATCACTTGCCAGAGTTCTAAAAAGAGGTCAAGAGACTGACTGTAAATCAGGTTATTTCCCCTTTGTGTTGCACTTGCTGCGAGATAAGCACTGAACTTACCTCGTCGTACAGGCGAGAGCAGACGATGTTACTGTACTTCCAGAATTCTGCCCAGAAGTCTGAGTAGGACTCCACTGACCACTGGTATAAATCATCATAGTTGGCTGGAAGTAAGAGATGTGTGTCAGCATCATGCAGAGAATTGCAGGCACCCACACAAACTACAGTTAGGGACATCCCGGATAAGGAAAATTTGGGGCTCAAACAATTGGGAAGAGAAATCCGACCACAGAGCAGATCACTTCTGCTCAAAGCAAGTGACTTTAGAACCAACAGAGTCCACCTGGACACCTGAACAGATGGCACCACTTCACCTACCGTGTCCCCAGCCATTTGCCACCACAGAGACAGTGACCCTTTCCTAGTAACTCCCTGCAATATCTGCACACATTCCCCTTCAGTGCAACTGAAGATTAAACAAGCCCTGCTTGTTGACACTCCCTATCTATCAACATGATACTTTCACACAGCAGGAGATAACAAGGCTTCCTGACAAGGGACATTTGCTGTAAGGTCCCGGTCTGGGGCCAAAGGCCTCTGATAGCTCAGTGACACAGAGATTAGATAATGGCACTCGCTGTCCAGCCATGGGATCAACATCACTGTCACAGGAAGCACAGCTAATTTTCAGTGAAGTCTGACAGACTGGAGCTCACCTTTCCACACTGAGACAGCGTGAATGAAGTCAAACAAGATGCTCACTAGCTAGATATTGAAACCACAAGCTGCCATTAAAAACATGGAAATAAGCGGGTTAAATCTTACCTGATGGTGAGACACATGAAGTAACCTGAAGCATGCATAACAACCCCACAATTCAAACTAAATGCTGAAATTTAGTGTAGAACAGTTCTAGGTACAAATAACTGAAGCCAATTCCTCATTGCAAGCTTGGAAGTGACATTTCCTCATGATGTCCAGAATATCTGAAGCTGCGCCAGCAACCAATTAAATGTTTCTGCCATCAGTGACAGGAGGTTTCCTGCTCTGCCAACTGTTCCCCATTCCATGCTTTCAGCTAAACCATTCAAAGGCATTTGCACCAATTAGCTCTGATTTTTCAGCCTGTTATCCAGCCAATTGCTGCAAAAGTCATCTTTGCAATCCCTCTTAGACAAGGAGGACATCTCCCAGCTTTTTAAAAGAAACGCATTCAAAACCATCTCTGTGCTGTTACTCACACTTAGCCCCTATTTAACTGTTTCCACACCCAGTCTGTCCCGTCCACATCTTATTCCCACATCAATCCTTTCCACCAAAGTGAGATTATCCCCTAGGCATTACTGATAGACAAGGCAAAGACTCTTCTCCATAACTCGGATTTTATCTGCACATTGCCCAAATCCCAGCCTCTACACACCCTTTTTACACTCCTGAGTTACTCATGGCTATCCTCTACTCCACACATCAGCTGTACAGAGGTAAAGACTTGACACAAGCAGAATTCAAATTTCCACCTCCTCCTTCAAAAGCCAATTGTACCACCTGCTCCAAATCATCTGGTACATGCAAGGAGCTACAGGTCACTACTAATTTGGGTTCTTACAGCATGAACAGTTTGCTCTGGTTTGTCTGTGCAGTTTATTCCAAATAAGAGTCAGCACCTCCAGGGCACAGGCCTGTTACTCAACAAGCAAACGCTACATTTTGTTATATTTCCAGAGTTATTGTCTAAGGGATTTTATTGCCTTCAGCTCTCCTCAGAGAGTAGCGTCTTAATGTAACAGAGAGTATCCATTCTTTGTTGTCAATAGCACTCATGGCAATGAGCATCACTGCAAACTCAATAGAAACTGTCAAAGGTTTCTGGTTATACACAGGAATCCACCATCCCACAGAGAAAGCTACTTCCAAGTGGGATGAGAAGAGTTTGAGTTGCTCTTGGTCATATGTGGACCAGCCACATCATTCCATTCACTGCCTAAAACCCTGGACTAACTTGCTTCCCATCCAGCAGCAGAGTTAAGACACCGCACACCTGGATTCCAATGGGAAACCACCAGCAGCCAAAATAATGTCCTGGCTTACCCACACAGCAGTCAAGGAGAGGAATTGTCTCCTGCACATGAACTGCCAGAAGCACTACTGACACTGCCACCACCCCAGAACCTGCCTGCTCACACCACTGGCACCTATGCTGGACTGACAAACTCCCAAGCCACTTGCCAAAACTACTCCTTTCAGCCTCCATCAGACAAATGATTACAGGAAAGCTACCCTAGCAACTCGGGCCCCAAATACTTAGTGAGAACGATATAGAACAAACTAGTCAGAACTGAAGGGTTGGGGCTCCACATGCACTGAAGTTCACCCGGTCCATGATGTGGCTGAGCCCAGAGCCAGCACCACTGACTCCTGACAGCCTGGAGACACAACCTACAGCCTGCAATTCTGGAAAAAACACTGAGTTGGAAGCACCTCCGGACATCAAACTCCTGCTCAAAGCAGGTCTCATTTCAGTTGTTTCCAAGTCAAAGAACCACTGACCTCTTTACAGCCACACAGGTATTTCTGAACAAGCACAAAGCAGGAACTGTGAACCCCTTACCTTCCACCACTGAACAAGCTTATGCAGCTCCCTTCACACCTGAATATTACAAGCCACGTACTCTTCATAATGAAATATGGGCATGACCGTAACTCCACTCTCACACGCCTCTGCTGCTGAAGCACCACGCTAAGGCTTACACTCGCCTCAGCCACGGCGACAGCGACCCCGCCTTCCCACATCCCTTGAAAACACTAAGTCACTGCAGTGAGCTCCCCAGGCCTCCCCGCACACGGGAGCCTCGGCAGGTAGCGCTGCCCGGGCTGCCATCCAGCCGCAGCGGCAGGCGCAGATAAGGCTGTTTGCCCTCCCCGACTGTACATACCTCCGCAGCGGCGGATGCTGCCCCGGAGGCCGCCGGCAGAGGCTCGAGCAGAGCATCCCGCCCGCAGCTCTCTGCCCACGGGCACCGAGAGCCGAGCGGCGCACGGATGGGGCTCGCACCTGCCCACGGTGAAACGCCCAGAGCCCCGGGAAGCGCCCGCCTGGCCCCCCCGCCCAGCGCTCACCCAGGCGGAGCCCGCAGCTGCTAGCCACGGCGGCGCGGAACCGGTCCATGTGGGTGTTGCGCTTCGTGTCGGGCTCCCACATCACCCGCGACTCNGGGACAGCGGGACGGGCCGGGAGGGGCGGCGGGGACGGCCCGGGCAGCGCGGGGAGCGATGAATGGGGAAGCGGCAGCGCCGGACGCCCGCTGCCTGTCACCTCTAAAGGTCACCAGACGCCGTCGCTTCGCGCTTTTCACGGGATCTCCGCAAAATCACCGCCGCTCTGTTTATTTATTTTTTCCCCAAGGAGGCCCGAAGAAGTACCGACAAGTGTCTGTGACCCAAAAATGAGGCAAGAAATGCGTTCACCCCGTGGCCTCGCCATCCCAGCTGCGCTTGTGTAACGCTCCCAGCCTACACAGCTTGCACCTCGGATTAAAATTTACTATTGCCGCTCCGCTTTCTAAATGTGGACTCCGCTGGTGACCAGCGAGATGTTGCAACAGCCGATTTCAGCCGGGAATTGGTGGTAATAAAGCACTTAACAACGTGCAATTCACTGCTAGTCAGTGGTCTTTAAGGGTCGTTTAGAACCTAAACGACTCCACGATTCACGGTGTACCCATGCTGCTTATGTAACTTATTTTCAAGGTCATGGTTTTGCTTCTAATTCATGGAAACCACAAAAATAGGAATTTGATGGGAAATTATGCAGGCGTACTGTATATGAAAGTAAAACACGTGTAATAAATTGGATACTTGCGCTATGTGCCATTTAGATTTTTGTGCTACCAGAACACAACTCCTTTATTAAACGTGAAGGCCACGGAAATGTGACTTAAACAATCCACGATTTTTAATTGCCTCGAGACAGATGTTAAATCTGGCATATTTTTAAATAACTCTCCCCAGAGCCTAAGAGAGAGGCGGAGGTGGAATGGGAACACGCTATCTGCCCCATGTGCCTCCCTCGCCTTGGCAGCGCTCGGGGGTCAGTGAAAGTGTGAAATCCACGGCCGGACACCTGCCAAGCACAGAGATAAGGGAGAAGGCAGGACGGGAGTGCCAGAGGGTTCAATGGGCTTGGGATCTGCAGCCCGTGGTGGGGAGACTGCCAGGAGAATCCATCTTCCTGCAACCTGCAAAAGAGAGAACTCATATTGGTTGCCGTGTATCAGTACCCACAGAGGTTAAGGCTCTGTTGGTCTCATAAACACCTTCACAACCCAAAAGGGGCAGGAGGGTTTTGCCTCCCATGCCAGTGCAGACCTCAGACCCCCGGGCAGCCCCTCTGCACCATTTACCCCCGGTGATGAACCCCCTGCTCTGGGCTGAGCTGGGACAGGTCGAGAATTAGCCCTGAGCAAACACTGGTGGGTGCCGTCTATGCTTGTGGTGCTCCTGGAAGCAAAAGCTGCAATTTCTCATTTTTACTGAGGCCACCCCACATTCCGAGGGGGTCACAGCTCAGGGGGGTGAGGTGCCTACTGACCCCTGTGCTCTGGGGAGGCCACACCACGTGCCCTGTGCCCAGTTCTGGGCCTCTGGGTTCAGGAAGGACATTGAGGTGCTGGAGGGAGTCCAGAGACAGGAACGGAGCTGCGAAAGGGGCTCAGCCTGGAGAAAAGGCGGCTCAGGGGGTTCTGGCCCTNCGCTGCGGACGGATCCCGCGCGGCGCACGGCGCCCCTGACGCCGCCGCCTCTGATTGGCTGCGGCGCGCCTGGCCCCACATCAGCCCAGAGCCCGCTCTCCTCGCGGCTGGGCCGACGGGGGAAGAGCCGACGCCAGCAGGGACCAATCGGCGCAGACGTTTCTCAAGCCCATCTCCCCGCCGGCCAATGAGCGGCCGGATCACGGGGAGGTGTGCCCAATCAGAGGAGCGCTCTCATGGCGCTCGGCGCGGGGGTCCCTCCGTGGCTCGCCTCAGCGCCGAGGCGATGCCGAAATTGCCCCTTTTAGGATAAAAAAGCACAGAATCACTGAACCAATTCGGCTGGAAAAGACGTCTGAGGTAATCGATTCCAACCTATGATTCAACACCATCCTGTCAACCACACCATGGCACTGANAGTGACAGGACATGATGACAGAGCCTTAAGCCGCGCACCGGGAGAGTTTAGGTTGGACATTAAGAAGAATTTCTCCCCATAAAGAGTACTTAGACACTGGAACGTACTCCTCAGCGAAGTGGTGGAATCACCGTCCCTGNCGTTCCATCACCTTCCTGAGCAGCCCATTCTAATGTCTAGAAAAGCCTTTCTGCGAAGTGTTTCCTCTTTAAAAGCAGCAGCAAAATTGCCACTTTCTCCCACCCAAAGCAACTTGTACTCCTGAAAAGGAAATGAGCAGTTAAATCACCTGAGAATGGACCCAATAATCATCTCGCTGAGCTGGAAAAGGTGTAATCTAGAAAGGAGTGACCCAGTTACGGCTCAGGGAGGAAGAGGTATGATGGATTTGCTGATACAACTGGGCTTTCAGGAAGGCCTGACAACACTTTCTCACTTATTAGCAGCAGTTTCACTATTGTATCCTTACTTTAGAGGGGGTTATGCATACATGTTCCCTGCCTTCATTACAGTTTTCCTTTATCCAAACCAGTTTTTCCCCCTTTCAAAAGTGACTTCGGAAAAATGAGTAGTAAAAGAAGGAAAATGAAACAAACCTTTAATGAGAAAATGGGCACACTAAGAGGACTGCAGTGGCTATTTCAATTAGTTTGGAGACTAGATTGGGATAGCCGGAGGAAAATAGCCTGGATAAGATTAACTGGAATTGTCCATTTTCAAATCTTTTTAAGCCTTGCCTTACGCCTGCTAATAGTAATAACAGGGTGGAAATGAAATCATGTTTTCTGCCTCAGATTAGATATGGGGCCGTTCAAAAGATGCTTCAGCAGCAATAATGCTGCTGATGGCACTGCCCTGTTGTGGGCTCTGAGGCAACCTGGAGTCACCTGTAGGACTGAAGGGAATGATGAAATGCCTGGATCTACGAGATAAAAGTTTTGTAATAACACCTCAGGGCGATCTCTGCAATACGCTGACCGTGATCCATTGAACCAACAACTGGATTAGGAAGTCTAAAGATTTTGGAAAGATTTTTTTTGAAAAAAATCCTAGATTCAGAGCATCGGATGGCTGCTTAATGGGTCTGGATAAGAATAAGAAAGTTCTCCTTTGATGTCCATGATCTCTGCAACCTCCCTATGGTGTCAGGAGTATAAGCAACCAGAACCAAAATCAAAGGTGTTTGCAGAAAGGGAAAAAGAAATAAAAGGAAAGTGAAAAGGGAAAAGAAAAGAAGAAAACAAACAGTCTCACATTGCAAGAAAAACCTCATGGGAAGGACATTAAGGAAAAAAGATCTAAAGTGACAAATGGCCATAAAGAGATCAGCTATGACAGGCTGGAGCTGTGAGATGAAGCAAAAACAGAAATATAAGGGTCAGTGAGGCTAAGAACTGGTCCACAGTAACATCAGCTGGCTTTCTTTAAGGCCATGCCACTTTTCTGAGCATAATGATCATTTTAAAAGACAGAACCCTGCGATCTGCTAAAACTCAGACACCTAGAAGCTCCCAATTTTTTCTAAACACCATTCAAACAGCTGTGAAATCCCTCTCTCTAACACAACTTACCCAGTTATTTTCCTGAGGAAACAGAGAAGCACATGCCCCCTCTGTACAGTGAGACCCTCACCAGAAGACCTTTCCAGAAACCTCCCAGCTCTCCTCATGAAGAAGCTCAGCGTGGCTGAGACCTGCATTTCATGCCATGATGCAATGTATTCTTTGAGCAGAGGCTATTTCATCTATTTAAACGAGGAGGGTGAAATCCCACGTAATTTCCTAAGAGCCGGGCATTTGGACAGATAAACACACCTGAAAGAGGCTCGCTGAGACAGGTCAGGACATCAGTTAAATCCCAGGAAAGTTTCCCAGATAATCCTGACCTCAGGACAGCCTTCGAAGGCAGCCACTGCCACAGGCCTCTGGAATTCTGTGATGAACGGATGGGAACAGACAGCAGGCACTTTGGAGAAGGGGTTTTGAGGGGATTCCACCATGGAAGTTCACACAGAGAAACAGAAACGTTCCCAAATTTGCACCAAGACCCACTGGACCATAAACAGCACAAGGGGACACAGAGAAGGCCAGGCCAGCTGGAAGCAAATCAAAGAATTATACCAGGCACAGAAAACAACACTCATGACAGTTGATAATCAAGTTTTTTGTGTTTGTATCGTGAGGTTCTTTACATGCAAGAAGTGCCCCAGAAGCTGACATTTAGTGTGTGCTCAGAGCTTAGGCAACATGGAATTGAGGGCAGATAACCAGAAATCTCAGAAAAACCTCAAAAATATCTGTCACCAGTTACCAAGGAGTTCTGGAAGAGGATGAGGCTTCAGACCATACACAGGTATGAACAGATCAGCAAATCTTAAATGAAAGCACCCTTTATAAATATATAAAGCATCTATATCCTGCTGAAATCGAATCCTAAGTATCTTCCTGGATGTGAGCCCAAGCCTTCCAGGGCCAAATAGAAAACAATGCTGAAAGGTCTAGGCCGTTCTGCTAAATGTGAAAATAAGTGCTTTGGCCGGGCTAGAACTGGGAAAAAGGCCATAGCAGAGATGTCTATAATTTAAATATCCACTCCACTACCAGGCTTAGGCTGAGCCACACGGTTGGCAATCGCTGCCGGGCTGAAATAACGAGCCAGGCTGGAGGCTGAAAAACAAAGGGAAATGGGCAGGATGTTAATGAGCGTGGGCACAAGGGGCAAAAACACCAGCACAGCTCCCAAGGGTCAAACCCCCACAGCAGCGAGGTCACGGACCTGTTTTCTAAAGTAAGGGCTAAAGGTGGTTCACCTATTTCCGCATGAACCTTCCTCAAATCGCTGGCTCAGCTCCAACCATTCAACTGGATTCGTTCCAGTAAAGATCCTAAAGGCTCTTTAAAGACAAACCACTGTAGAGCCTGAGGTCAAGAAGATGGAATATAAAATCAGTCTCTCCTCATGAGAGACGCTGCAAACCCCAAATCACCTTTGCGGCCTGTGCTGGACCGTGCCCAGCAGCTCCTTATCTCTCCGGCACCGCGGACGCCGCCTCTCCGGGGCGGAGCGGAGGGGCAGGCTGGGCTGCGGCCGCTCTCCCGGCGCTCCCCTCAGCCCGGCCTTTTCCGAGCCCGCCGGTTTTCCCGTGCTCCCCTCAGGGCGGGCGCGGAGCCCCGCCCGAGCGGGCGGTGCTGCGGAGCGCGGCCGGCGGGCGGCGCTGCGGCG
>VYXD01006563.1:0-71853 GCA_013397195.1 Hylia prasina
CCCCCCGCCGTGTCTCTCCGCAGCGGGACCCGCGACGGGGCGGACCCGGCCCCCGCAGAGCCGGGACGCGGCAGGGGACGGGACGGGACGAGCGGGAACGGCAGCGGCGACGCGCCAGCGGGATCACATTGCCGCAGTCCCGCTCCCCTCTCTCACCTCCAAGAGGAATCTGGAGCGAACCGCCAGCCCCAGAGAGACGTGGCCCCTCTGCCCAGCCGGCCCCAGCATGGCCACTCCCCGCAGGCTCAGACATTGCGGCCGCAGGGGTCGCACACAACGCGGGGCCCCTCAGCCTTCTCCTCCACCGCGCTCACCTTTCGCTGGGCATCGCTCCGGGCGCCGCGGCCAAATGAGCACTGGGAGCAGGGGAGCAGCTCGGGAGACGCCGGCATGCTCAGCACCCCTCAGCAGCAGCCCCGTCGCTGCCAGCCCAGCGCTGTGCCCTGGTACCCACAAGGCCAGCCAGGAGCGATCTACATCCACGGCCTCCAAAAAAGCCATCCAGAAGGACTCTCGCCCGGTCCCGCTCTCCCCACGCCCCGCCCTGGTCAGCCTTAGCAGGGCTCAGCATTCCCCGCTGCTCCGCTCCCCGCCCGACAGCAAAGCTGACCCTGGCCGTCCTCCTCAGGGATGCGCTCATCCCAGCACACGCGGGTTAGGGAAAACAGCGCGGGCAGGACAGCCAGCAAGGCCTCATTCGGGTCACAGCCGCACGCCTGCCGCCACGGTGGGACCAGAAACCCCGCAGAGACGCCGAACGCTGGAAAATTGTCAGCTTTTCAGGGAAAGAGCGTGCAAAAAACAGTCAGCGGTGCCACGGGAACAAGAGTTTTCCTTTTGCGGTTGTGCAAAATATATTTTCAAGCAGCTCCTATTCAGCTGAGCAAATAACAGAAAAAATTGCCAAGAACCTTCTGGCTAAGTTTTAAGGAAATTTGCTTTCATCTTGACAACCCTTCTTCATTTCCTTCCCATGAATATCTCAGCAATCCAGTTTACTCACTCAGAGGATCACAGAAAGAAAACTGTGAAGTAAATGTCAGTATTATTTGCATCTTTATCCAGTCTGCCATAAAAGCAACACCATGTTATTTATCTGATCTAGCACAACTCAGTAACAGCTCAAGTATAGAATATTCATGATGTGCAAAGCAAAAAAATGTTAATCGTTTGAGAATACAAGAGGCAAAGAGCTGAGCCTTTGAGTTATCCAAAGAAGTGCCTCATTTTGGTGGGGGGGGGTGGTCCTCCCAAATAATAATTATCAACTGAAAACCTTGCATTCAGAAACTAACATTTGACCAAAAAAAGCCTGACAATTTCTGAAGGGTAAAAAAAAAGAATAATACATCAATATTCTTCTGATTTCTTTTCAGCTGGCCAAAGAGTTGGCTGCGCTGGGTGAAAGCCAGCTGTGTTTGTTCAAAATGTTTTCTATTCCGTCAGCCCTGCTCCAAGTCTCCCAACAGCAAGGCTTTGCTTCTCCTGGAGGACACATCTCCAAAAAAGCAGTGTACCATCTGGGGGTGGAAGTGGGAAGGTGGCAGCATCCTGTCACAGGGCCACTCTTCCTCGCACACCCAGTCAGATTGTCACCATCTGCCCCAGAGACAGTGCCCACCCAGTGTCCCTTTGGAGGGCACATCAAGGGCATTAAAGCCTGATGGGGTTTTTGAGCACATTTTGCTCTATTTTCCTCTCTGAGCCAGCCATGTGTGGGAGGCAAACACCCCACAGAAGGCAAAACCACCCTCTGGGCTACCAGCAACCCCCAGTTGTGCCCACCAGGCCCCTGTGTGGGAAGGACATGGGGCACAGACCTGCTCAGAGCATCAGCAGCCCCCCAGAGGGAAGGTTCTGGGTGGTGCCGTGCCCGGGGTGCACGGCCAGTCCCTCTGTGCTCACAGCCCGCAGCGCATTGAGATGGCGGCAGTCGGCTGCCAGAATTAGCTCTGTCTTAATTAACAGCTTTGCCTTTGTTCTCAGATGCTGCTTCAGGCGATGCCAAAGCCTTTGTGGAGGATGAAGATCTGGGATCCCAGTGAAAGGAAGCATCAAGACTTATCATATGGCGCGGCACAGATCTCCTTCTCAAAAATCCCTCGTAACCACCTTTGAGAGCAGAGGGGTCACAGCCTGCGCCCCTTCATCCCCAGGGCACACTGGCTGTGATGGGACCAGCTGAAGCACAAACGTGAATCCCACCAGGCCATCCTTGTGCATCTGGTGGCAGCTACTACGCTACAAGGGAGGCTCTGGAGGGGTCAGAACTGGGAAGCAGCGAGCCCACACTCTGGGAGCCTGACACCTCCTGTGACAGTAGGTGGGCAGTGACCAAGGCTCCTGCCCTGCACCAGAGCTACCACCCAGCTCAGACTGGGAGCTCGCTGGGATGGTGCCCTTGGTGGCAGGAGAATCCTGTGAGCCACTCGCTAACGTAGGAGCAGCTCGGAGCAGGATAAAGGTCAAACACACCTCCCCTGCATCAGCCTCGAGGAGCAGCAGAGCTGGCAGGGGACACGGGAGCCTCCCCAGCCAGGACAGGCACAGAGCTAAAGCAGCCGTGACGCTTCCGGTTTCTTTTCCAAGCCGAGGCCTGCAGGGAGGGCAGGAAGCTTTTCACACAGCGCAGGAGCACTGCTCCTGCATCCCTAATCCAGCCAAGGCAGCACAGGCTGCTCCCAGCAGCTTGCCTGTGCATTAATTGTAGAGGAGAAGCCTGCACCTACAGCATCCTCCCAAGAGTCAAAGCCTGAGGAGCTGGTAAATCCTCTCCCTGATAAGAGAGGCAGATCCCTTCAATATTCCAGCATTCCAGACTTGTCTGATGCGCACCACATAACAAGAGCCAGGTGAGAGAGGTAACAAGGGCAATGCTGACAAGCAGCATCCAGCCCCTGCAGCACCTCCTGCGCAGTTGAACCCCTTCCTGTGAGTCCAACTAAATGTAATATGATGTAATAACATTAATTAGCAGCATTAAATGCTCAGCGTATTCGAGGCACAACTCAGCGACTTGGCACAGTGCAGCCCAAACTGCTTACAGTTCTCCCAGAGGAAATTACCTCAGGGAGACTTCTGGGCTTAAATACCATTGGGAAGCTGAAGGGAGAGAGGGAGAGGGAGAAGTTATTGTCCTCTCCAGGCATTCACAGAAAATTCAGGTGTCTTATCAGAGCAGAAGAAGCTGTAGCAAGGACAACTCCTTTGTCATGTGAACAATTGGAGAACTAAATTGAAGTGAGACGTGAAGAAAAAGTAGGTGAGATGAAGGTTAATTTGGCAACCAGAGTGAGAACAGAGGGAGCTGGGGTATGGAAGAGTCTATTAATTCCCTGGGCAAGAGACGCAGCCTGAGCCGGGCCACGGAGTAACTCCTCGCGCAGTACGGAAAGATAAATTGCAGGTTCTGCTGGTGGAATATTCTGTTTATTAAGTTCCAAAATAGGAGACAGTCAAGTGCCAAGTGCCTCGAGCCTCTCAGTGCCTGAGAACATATTAATCACTGGTGGGAGCAGTGTTCAGGCAGCTCTGGTGTGACACCAGGCACCACATAATGGGATGGACACACCACATCCTCCCCTCCACGCTGCCACGGAGATGCCTGCTTCTCTAGCAATGAACAGCAAAGACAGATAAAAATCAGCAAGTTCCTTTGGGAGTGAAAGAATTCACTTTGATTCATAGATGCTGCAATTTCTGCTATCTGGCTTTTCGTCTTAACTGGGTTTTTCAGGGCAGCTTTCAGATGCAAATCCCAGCAGACCCACCAGCCATGGGACAACACAAGCATGGATCAGCCATGCCACTTCCTCCTCGTTTTCCCTTTCTTCCTAGGATCTCCAGGTGGAAGGATCTCTCTGTTCTCTTTGAAGGCAGAGGATTAACAAAGGCAAATGCAAAAGAGAAAAACAAAAACTCCTTTGTCTGAGGATGGATGACATCTTTTTATCTGTTTCTAATATGGCTTCAACTTTCATTTCTTTAGGAGGGGAAAAAAAATCCAAAGATTAAATTTTATGCCAAGGCAAGCTATAATAAGTGACAGAAACACTCCATCTCCGGGTCCCTGCTAGCTCTGTGAAGTCAGAACATTCACAAGGAAGAAAGCAAAATATAGACAGACAAACACTTTCAATGGAGATTTAAAATAAAAACTCTCCTCATGTTCCAAATGCAAAAGCTACAGAAAAATATGTCGCTCCTCCAAAGAAATTTCATTATCTTGAAACGAAATGCAATTTATCTTTGGAAGCTTTAAAAAAAAAAAAAATAGCAGGGAGGGGAAGCTGCCACAAGAGTTTCACTTTATCACAGCGTTTGGTTTGTTGCAGTCTGAGCTGTGTTCCCATATCGGGAAGCACACAAAGGGTGGGAAGTTTTTAAGGTGCAAGTCCATCCAAAGAAGGAGGGAGAAGGGAGAAGGGAGAATGGTCCAGCCCACTCCATATCTGCTGCTTTGGGGTCCCATTCAGATATTTCCCTACTGAAATCACACATCAGAGTGCAAAAAAGCTGTCTTGAATCAGGTGTTCACCTCATACACAGGAAACTTGCCATTTTTTCTTGCTTTATCATGATTAATTTCCAATTGTCACCTTGATCAATGGTCCCATGAACGCTATCATAAGGATAATATGATTTTTCCCCCGATCCTATCACTCACAGGGTAATTACATGGATGATTGCACTCAAGGGCAAGAGCATGTGTCCTGCACCCTTGCACAGAGTGCACAAGTGCCTGGTACTGCTGGCATCACCAGGGCACTAACTTCAGTTTTTCCCAGGTAAAAGGAACAAAACCAGGATTATTCAAGGCCCAAAACCTGCTAGTGACACGTACAAGCCAGTGAATGTCTCTGCAGGCATTGCAGCCTCCCTGCTGTACTGATCATCAATCTCACAGACACAGGAGGTGAAGGCCAGAAGGACCTGCTGCACACCCCTGGGCCTCCCTGCACACACCAAACCTCACACAGCAAGTTCTGCCTTGATCATTTCACTGTTTGCAAGAGAAACCTGCCTCCCAAACAGGTCTTTACCAAGCCACTGCTCTGATAACCCAGGGACACATTGGAACTGCCCCAGCAGTGCCCCTGGGCCCCTCTGAACAGGCACCACGGGTACCACAGGGCAGTTGGCAATATCCAGGCAGCCCTTCCCTGTCACTCCCAAGGGATCAGCTGCCAAGACCACGAGATGCCACGTTGTGGCTCCCATCATGCACATCCTCCTGCTCAGGCAGGAGCTCACAGTCATATGAGGAGCAGCTGAGGGAGCTGGGGAGGCTCAGCCTGGAGAAAAGGAGGCTCAGGGGGGACCTTCTCACTCCCTACAACTCAGCAGGGTGGAGCCAGGCCCTGCTCCCAGGGAACAGGGACAGGACAAGAGGAAACGGCCTCAGACTGTGCCAGAGAAGGCTCAGAGAAATTCCTCAGGAGGAATTTCTTCAGTGTAAGGGTGGTCAGACATTGGAAAGGACTGTGCAGGGAGGTTTGGAGTCCCCATCCCTGGAAGTGTCCAAGGAACTCTTGGACATGGCACACAGAGCTCTGGACTGGGTGACAAGGTGGGGATCCATCACAGCTTAGACTCAATGGTCTTGGAGATGTTTTCCAACCTCAATGATTCTGTGATAAGCCTGCCTGTGACCCACACATCCCTAGCTCTGTTCCATGAATCTCCATCCAGGGAGGGGAGGAAGACTGTGTTCTCTGACAGGAAGGAGTACAGATAACTTCCAGGGATAGAATAAGTGCCCCAGCCTCAGCTCCCACCCCTCCACACCACAGCTCAGGGTGTCCAGGCACTCCACAGAGCCACACACAAGTGCAATTCTTAAAGCAGGCTGCTGGAAGAGGGATAAAGGGAGTCCTCGCCAGGCTTGATTGGCAGGAGACATCAAGAACCCTTCAAGAGGGATTTGAGGAAGTTTTGCATTTCAAACAGAGCAGGCAGGCAGAGGTTTACCCAGAGTGAAGAGGGAAGCAGCGAGGCTGCTGTTTCATCAGTTAACATCTGGCAGCTGCAAAGCTCAGAGATAATTCTGCCTCCATCCTCCAGAGACTTCAGATCTGGGAGGGATGCCAGAGACGTGGCAACTGGGAGGGGATGAAATTCCTTCACAGAATCCAAAACAGGCAGTGAAACATCACAATATTCTTCCTCCCTTTAAATAAGTTACTCTTTGATGCTAACTGAGCCTGTGGAAATGTTATTTCTTTTTGTCTAAGTGGAAGCAGGACGAGAGCAGAGGGGGGCGATACAGGTGGGGGAAGAAGAAACACAGCAACAGCTTTTTTTTTTTACCAAAATCAGACATTTTTGATCAAAACCTGCAAAGACTTTTGATCAGGGTCTGCAAAAAAAGCTTTTAATTGTTACCTGTATTTCTATTTTTAAAAATCTAAGAAGGACATCAAATTATTTCCATTTAGAAATACTGGGTTACAGAAAATCTGGATTTGTATTGAAAAATTTTTAAAGAAGGAAGCTAAAAGAGATCTTTCAGCCAAAACTTGAAACATATTCAGAGGTAATTCTCAAAATTAGCTGTCATGTGTTATAACCGTTTGTATGAGACCATCATTTGTGACCAAATTGTTTCATTGTGGGGATAAGGACAATCCCCACCTGAGCAGCATCCTGTGCTCTCCATCTCTCTGCCAGATTTGCGCTTGGGGTGGCTGCAGCCAGCTGGGGACAGTGACAGTCCTCACCAGGAACGGGCAATACAGCAGCAAGGCAGCTCTTCAATTACAGAGGAAATTGTCCTAATGAAGCCTGAACACATATGCTGCCTCTCCGCAGGCGTTTCTCCCGTGTATGGCACAGTTCATCCCAACCCCCTTTCCAGGCTGCACATCCCTGACTCCAGGGCATGGACCGAGGAAGGAGCAGCTCAGCAGGGCCGTCCCACGGGGCAGCATTTGAGGTGGGTCTCAAATTCCACACCCGAGCACAGCTTAACTGTGCTCCCCGCTCCTACAGTCTCAGCACACCCCGAGATCCCCCAAGCCTGAGCAACAGTGGCCAGATCCGGCCATGGATCTGCGTGCATCCCCCAGCCTGGGGAACGGGCTCCTGGCTGGTACAGATTCGGGGAGCACCCGAGCGGGGGGAGCAGCTCAAGGCTTCACCCAGACCAGGCATTTCCTCTCCCCGCTTACTCATCAACCAGGGCTGGGGCCAGACACTCCCTTTTGCTGCTGCCCGGGCTGGGGACCAGCACCCCGAGTCCCCTCGGGCCACGCAGGTGGCCGAGGTTTTCCCCCACCAACCTCTGGAGGTCAGCAGCCGGCAGCACTGGGGCTCTGCACTGGCGGCTGCCGCTGGAAAGAAAGAAAACCCGACCCAGGAAAGCAATGGAACTCGGGGAAAGACCCAGTGGCCTGGACAAAAGCAGCTCTCTACACACCATAGGTGACCCCAAACGTTTGCAGGGGCTGGCACACATCCTCCCTGCACTGCCCTCCTTCCCTGCAGGCATGCAGGAGTGCAGGACCTTCCTCATTAATAGGAAATGATTAATTTCCAAAGCCTGCTTTGCCCATTTAATATATTCGGATCTCATGCCAATTTGTCCACAAGTGAGCCCCGTTCTGGGAAAAGGAATGAATCCCCATTTCACTTTGCCAGTCTCCAATGTCATTTGCTCATTTCATGTCTGAAGGACGCTACAGCAAACCCTTTACAGCTAAATCATTACTGATTTTACAGAGGTTACAAGTTGCTGGTAATGTAAAAAAACCTCTTGGTAAATTTATTACACAGAATCTGACATTGTCCTGCATAAATCTCCATGTTCCTGGTAAATAACAGAGATTTCTAGACAATTGAGACACCAACAAGAACCTAGGCAAGTGAACTGGAGGTATGGAAGGAAGCACATCCAGACCTCCTTGTGCAGAGCAGGAGAGGGACTCCTTACTTTGACCTGGTCCAAAAAGGTAAAAACTAAAAGAAGAAAGCAGGAGAAATCCTCCTGTTTTCCCCAGCCAGGCAGGGAAAGGCAGCAGGTCTGTCAGGACAAGGTAGACACCTCCTCCCAGGGACCTGCATCCTTGAGCATCACCAGGATATAATGGGCCAACATCCCTCAGAGCCACTGCTCTGCTGTGTGCCACGAGCCAAATATTGGCCAAAAAGGTGGATTTTCCCCACAAATGAGGCTGTTGCAAGCTGTCTCCTGACTGGGTTAAAGCTCATTCTTGGTTAGCTAAAAACAAGCATTCTGCCCACTGGAAAAGAGTTCCCATTACTGTTTCCATCCCACTCTCTAGGAAAGCAAAAGTCTGACTTTCAGTGAGCATCATTAATCTCATTATTTTTAGATGACATTTCTAGGTGTGTTCTCAGAGCTCCAGGCTCACAGCACAAGCACAGACAAGTGGATGGGTCCATTGTGCACCAATACAAGATCACTCCCCAGAATGGATGGAAGAAGAGGACAGGTAATGAGTTTTGTGGTGGTCAAAGAGGACAAATGGGGGGTACCTGGCAGAGGACATCTCCCATCAAGGATAAGCTATGACATCCCAAGAGCTCACTGACACCTCAGCCACATCACTCAGGCTCAGGGCAGAGGAGCACATGGCCAACTCCAGCCACTACTGTGGTGGAAGGAACAAAAGGCACCTGCTTTGGCAGAGGGGATAATAAGCACCATGTCAGCTACTCAGATCCTCCTGCAGCACACCTGGGCCCCTCTTTATCCTGCAGCCACATGGCAGCTGAGACTCATTTCTCCCTAGCAGGGCTCCTCTGCAGCTGGAGAGCCCTGGTGGGGAACACCCACAGGCAGTGGGCACCACCTCTCCCTATTGTCCCACCTCCAGCTCTTCCTCAACAGGTGACAGCTCTCAGACACCAGGTGAAAGCTCTCCTGCTGCATCACAAGGAGCTCCTGGGCTTTCTGAGCTGAGGAAGATCCTTCAAAATCAGGAGGAGGGGAGACTGTGGCTGCCTCATCCCTGGAAGCGTTCAAGGCCAGGCTGGACAGGGCTTGAAGCAACCTGATCTAGTGAAGATGTTCCTGCCCATGGCAAGGCAGTCTGAGATGGTTTTCAAGGTCCTTCCCAATCCAAACCATCCTGTTATGGATGGATCTCTGACTGGGTTGGTGGATCATGACATGCTCCCAAGCCAAACTGCTCCACACTGTGGCTGTGGCCAGGCAGCCACAGGGCTGCCACTAGTCCCCATCCATCAGCATCTCCTTCAAACCAGCAACTTCCACTCTCCCACAGTATTGCTCCCACTTTCCCTCTAGGACTTTCAAGCATATCCTGGTGAAATCATGGTACACCCTCTTCCCTTCCCTTCTCTGCCCTGCCAAGAATGGTCTTTCATCAATGTTTCTTTTCATCTCCCACCTTCTTGCTCTGGAGTGGTTTGTTCACCTCTCGCTGCCTGCAGAGAGGTGCTGGGAGGGGCTCTGCACCCAGTGTGGAGGTGGGATTCCTCCCAGGGAGAGCAAACGCAGCATCAGAGCAGCTCAAAGTCTCCTCTGAGCCTCACAAGCTCCAAAAAACACACAGGCTTACAACAGAGCACCGTGGGATGAGGTGCACATCTTTGTCTTTGACAAGCACATCCCCAGAAAATGGAGACACAGAATGAAGTGTGTTTAACACGGGCTCAAAACACGGTGTTTAATCTGTGGGAGTCTCCACGCCCCCAGGCGTGCTTGGGTCATGCCAGCACAGACAGCAGTGATTCTGAATGCTAAAGGAAGAAACAGGCTGGATGGGCAGACACAGCTGGAGGCACGAAGGTTATCTCCAGATTGCAGGTGTGATGCTCCCACTGGGCGGGGTGTGGAGACGGTACAACACAAGAGCAAGATGTGGGAGAGGGAGAAGAGATAAACCTGAGCAAAGCAACACTTTTCAGCCTCTTTGGCAACAACAAAATCATGCCTTCTTTTCAGATTAGCTGATTTTCACGTGCATTTGGTTTTTTCAAAGGTCAATACCACCATGCAGATCTCTGTGTGTATGTTTGAAGCAGAATACTGACCCCTTTTGAGGCTGTTCAGTGTTACATTTAGCTCATTCTCTTCATTTCTCTCAAAATAATTTGGAAAAATCTTACTGAGTGTGGCCAAGCCCCTTTACAGGGATAAAACACAGGGTTTGCTTCAGTTTTGCTGCTCTAGGCCATGTGGCTGGCGGCCGGAGGCAGCAGCACACAGATCAGACTGAACTGGGGGTGCTGGGACAAAAATACACTTTTTCCCTATTTGCACTGAATGTTGTCATTTTGCCAGAATCCAAGCCCCCGCAGTTAGTTGCAAGTCATCCATCAAAGAAAGAAAAAATCCTTTGCTCCCCCTCAGCACCAGTGAGCCAGGACAACACATGCCAGAGCCCAAGAATGGGGATAATGCCACTACCTCGAGGCCAGGCAGCACCTGGAGGCTGACACATTCTACCCCTCCCTGTACCTGCAATTTTACAAACTTCATAAATATACCTATCAAATAATCTATTCACCTTTTTTTCTAAAAAAATTAACCAAAAGTTGAGAGGCACAGCACAACAGACAACCTTAGCTGTGAGCCACTGATTTTTCTATGATATATTACATCCGAATCTGCTGGTGCCATGAGCAGAACATACCAATTTTGGTAATTGGTGAGGGCCTGAGAGCACGCACGCACTGCTGCCCTAAATGTATATTTACAGTGCAGGTTGTTTGCATTTCTGATGATCTGCAACGACAGAAGTTAATCAGCTCCTCCAGTGCACGCAATCAGCTCCACGGCGTTCTCCTCTCTGGTGTGGGGGAAGCCACTCAGACTGTGATTTTCGAGCTGCCAAACAGCATTAAACTGTTCAGTGAAGCAGGGGGAGGATGCTGCCAGGACCAGGCACTGTCCAGGTGCTCCCTTGGGCCAGAGGACACCTGGGTAACGCAGGGAAATGTGGGAATAGCACTGGAACTCAGCTCTGACCAACACTCCTGACAGGCCTGCACTAACACCTTGAGGCTGGTTTCAATTTAAGCCTGAGTGCTGGCTCAACTCTTCCCACTGGATGTTAGCTTTCCCATTTCCTCACCTAAAATCCACTTGAGTAATCAACTGTAAAGCTAATGACTGGGGCACCAAATCAGCAAAGTGCTTGAGCACATGCTGAAGTCCCATTGAAAGAAATTAGACCTAAGCAGACACTTTGCTCCAAGGTGAGGGGGCTTTGTGTAAAAAGTCACAAGAAGGCTGTTCAAAACAGGTGTAACAGCGTATGGAAGCAGGCCATTCCCACTCGAGTGGCTTCCAAGCATCCTGCTCAGCAGTCACAAGGACCTGTCAGAAGCATGGGAAACCTTGAGCTTTAGGCCTGACTTTATTTTTTTGGCAGGCAAACCTGAGCAGGCTTCAGAGGACGGTCCTGGAACGTGCAGGTGGCTCTCAAGTCCTAAATGCAGGAGACCACCTCCTGGGATGCCCTGAGGAGGCAGTTGGGACGCGGATGAAGGGCACAGCACCCACGGGCACCCCAGGCAGGACCAGCACAACCAGTATCTCCACACTGGGATTCCCCAGCCAGCCACAGGCAGGCCCTGGCCAGCACTGCTCCCTGCAATGAGATCCAGCACTGCTGAGCAGCAGGTGGGTAGGGTTACAGCCCAGGGACCCCAAAAGGAGCCCCCCCTGCCAGCAGCATTGCCCCAGCTTCTCCAAAGAAGGACTGAGCCTGCACATTCCCCCCGCGGCCACGCTCCCACCCTGGCTATCCCCTCACGCCTGTTCCCCAGCAGCTTCGCAGAAATCCCACATCTCAACCCCCCCGGCCGCCTCCCGGTCACGCTCCGAGTGACGGGAAGAGCGAAGATCAGGTTTCCCTGCGCACCGGAGAACAGGAATAACATTTGATCCTGCCAAGGACAACACCTCCCTCTGGCAGGTTGAGCAGGTAACCACCTGGCATGGTGAAACTGAGCTGTAACTCGCCTGAAGTGTGGGATTTTACAGCCCCACGCGGTGTTAATGTGTGTGTATCGATATGCATATGCATCAATAACCAATGTGCTCCAAGGAGACAGTTTCCCTGGAAGTTTTCCAGCATTTGGATATCTTTATTACGGTGAGTTAGGTCAAAGCCCTAACTTGCGTAAACTGGCACAGCTCTGCTGAAATCAATACCCCTACGCCAGCTCCTGCTATTTGATGAGGTGGCCCAGAATCTCTGTATTGGTTTTACTGTCTTCCTTCATCATCTGCCTGGTTCTCATCTCCTGTATTATTTCAGCTGATTTCAGTTTTACTTGTGGAGTCCCGGCAAAGGCTGCGAGCAAAGAGCAACCAACCACAAGAGCTTCACTTGTAAGTGAGCAGTCCAGTTGTGTTCACCATCTCAGGGAGGGTTTGCTTTCTTTGGTCTCTCAGCACCTGGAGATTACTCCTCGGTTTCCTGGAGATCCCCACGTCTGACATTTCCCCTTAATCCCTCTTGGTGTCCAACTGCAGGGTCGAGCACAAGACCAAGCTGAGACAGGGAGTACCACGAGGCATTCATGCTCTCCCACGTTCACCCAGAGTGCGGAGACACTTGTAAAAACCAGGAAGAAGCCTTTTCTTACAACAACCTCTTGCAGAAAGTCAAAAGCAAAGTCACAGACATCTTTCATTGCAGCAGGAGGGTAAGAGAGAAGGCCCTGCTCGGCCTCTGCAGGGGGAGCGAACCAGTTTACGTGCTAATCCCAGTGTGAGCAACCAGAGCTGGCACCAGCCAGGGCCACTTGTCTGACTTCAGCACTTGGCAGGGAGGGACGGATGAACAAAAATATGTAGCACAGACCCCGGCTGCCCAAAGCCACGGGTCGTTTGCTGTCGGCAAACGGAGCCAGACGGAAAAATAAATACAGAGAACATCTTGAATTTGGAGAGCATGGCTGCAAGGCTCAGCAGTGCCCCTGCCCAGGATTTTCAGTGCCCGCAGCACATCTGATGGTGTGGCCAAAGGGAGGGACAAAGCTACCATCCCTCTCCCAGCTCACATGTGTCCATGCAGTGCTTCCAAGATCAGGGATTTGTTATTTCTGGGGAAAAAAAACATAATCCTGAGGCCAGAGCAGAGAAGGAATGAGGGCAAAGAAGGGATTTTGGCAGGAGACTGCTGGAGAGTGCTGTGAAAGGGTTCTATTCCAGGGAAGGCAGCCTGATGCTCCCATGGGACGGACACTGCTGTCCATGTTGACAGCCTGGATCCAAGTGTCTGTCCCCACAGATGCCTTTGGAAGCACCACCTGTACATGTGCAACATCCCGACGCTCCATATCAGTGTGACAGGGCTGGAATGTGGAGGGAGCAAGGACGGGATGTGAGGCAGCAGGCACATCTAAATAAGGCCACAGAGGTAAGGGCAGGATCACTTTAAACAATTAAAGTTTAATTTTAATAGATACCACAAGGGGAAAAAACATTCCCGATGGTAAAGAGCAAAACAGTTACCTTCTTTTTCCAAGGACAGTTTTCACAGCCAGCCTCTCTGAGGAAATGAGGGATGTTTGCATCCAGCTCCACTCCCCACAATTTTAGAATCTATTGGTTTATTTTAGCCAGGTCAGAGTGGGTGGGGATGTCTGAGGAAATTTCTGCTCCTATACTTTGTGGGCTTCTCCATACTTCCACATTTTTTGGAGAATCATGGCACTACTTGCTCAAAAACACATGTAATACTCAGCCAAGTTTGGACTCACATTTCAAACTGTCCCATTAGTCTTGTCCATCTTGAACATAAGGATCTACAAGTTCTTAGCAGGGGTTTGCCCCACCTTGCCCTCCAAAAAATCATTATAATCAGCATTCCTGTGACCAGATCACGCAGCTATCTGCTGGAAAAAATCAAGGCAGAAGGTGGGGGTGCCTTGGTTCACTGGACACATCATCCAGCCCCATCTTTATGAGTCTGGACTTTGCATGGGGGTACACTCTGTGCCACTTAAGAGGATTGGCTTAAGGACAGCAAATTAAACAAGGCCAAGCAAATCAGCTCTGGAGAGCCTCACATCCTCGTGTCCTTCCAAAGTGACTGTGAGCCAGGCCATTTCTCATGTCCTCACAAGGGAAAACGGAATGTATCACTTTGCACACCATGACCTGTCCCCAACCCTTCCCAAGCATTTGCTGGCAAATCATGGTGCTGGATGCATCTGCTCCAAAACCATCACGGAGAACTTTCCTCTTTCCAGAAGGACAGTTCAGAGCATGGAAGGGCTTCTAACTCCTCCTGGGGCAGGTGGGAGTTTGGTATCACCTGCAGATTCCAGTATTTTGCATTCCTGGAGTGAGGAAGATACATGTGCCTGAGGGGAGTGATGTCGGGTGAAACGCCTGTGGGTCACTAAACAGAACCACTGCAGAAATCACTTCACGATTTGGATTTTCCTGGTCTGTTCTGAATCCCAGTCGGATTTGGGCTGGAGGGGCAGCAGCTTAGGCCAGCTGCTGTTGCAGCCCCCCAGCACAGGAGAATTAATTAAACATAGGCCAGGTGAGGAGTACTGGGTCTTGCAGGCAGCTGCAATATTTCCATTTTTAAAGGCAGGAGGGTGGGAGCTGGAAGCTAAGTGCCAATTCATCTCCCTGCTGCACAACAGCATTCCAAGGTAAATTATTAGGGATGAGCTGGTCATTGCCATTTACATTTCCCATGATCAGTGACACATTCTGACTTCCCCAGGAACGGGGGAAATAGCACAGGAAAATTCCAAGAACACACACCATTCCACCAGCAGTGTATGAGCAGAAGGGATTCTTTCAACAGAGCTGGATGGAGCTGCTACCCCACCAAAGCATCTCCTTAAAGCCTTCAGCTGAAACCAGCTCTGAGCCTTTGAGCTCCCTCCACTGTGCCAGTGGACTTGCTCCAGCCCAAATAAAGCAGCCCCAGGGCTGGTTACCTGCAAGCTGGGCTGGCCCTGGGAGCCCTCTGAGCCACAGAGCCCTCACAGCATTAATAAACGTGGTGGCTCAGCCCATCACCCTGGCATGGGGAACGTTTTACTCCAGTGTACAGGCTGCTCTTACCTCTCTGTTTTTGAGCACCAGGTGTCCAAAATCACACCTGGAACCACCATAAAGCAAATGGCTCCAAGCCCGAGTGCTGCCCTTCGCACATTTAACAGCCCGGCCCCTCTGCAGTGCCTGCATGCAAAGACAGGCAATGTCATCCTCCCGCTGCTCCCTTAACTGCTTATCGATCCCAGAGAGCCTCCAGATGGATTTCTCTGGCTAGCTATCATCCTCCATAGCCCGGGAGATCCCCTCTATATTATAGAGCAGACATCTCAGTTAGAGCTTTATTTACTGCGAAGGAGCAATTAAGCCATCCCAGTTCGATTTATGGCTGGCACAGATAACCCCACTCAACACAAGCCAAGGCCAGTTTAACTTTCAGATACTAATCTCTTGCCATGTGCAAAAAAACCGTTTAATTTGTGCATTTTTTTATATCCCTAGCCCAAATTCGGACTTCATCTCTGATCAGTCCGGTACAAGCTGGGAAATGATTCCCTTGCAAGGAGTCTAACAGATTTCCATTGTCTTCACTGCAGTCCTGAAGTCAGAGCTCAACTCATTGAGATTTATCTTCTGAAAGCTTCATCCTGAAACTGGTACTTGGGATGTTGGGGATTTAAATGTCCAGCGTCATGCTCAGGACAAGATATAAGGAATGGCAGGAGCAAGGCACACGCCTGGTGTCATTCCACTTTACTGGCACAAGTGCAGGGACACCCTGGCTGGCGATGAGGGACCCAACTGAACATCCTGCCAGCCTTGGCAGAGGGGCTGGAAGCCAGGACATCCCTCCCAGCCCCTTCCCAGCAGGCTTCAGGGCTGCAGCAACCCAGCGCACAAAACCTCTTACTCAGTTCCAAACCTGAGCTGCTGTTCCAGCAGTTTGCCAGGGGTAATGTTCATACTTTACAGCTTTCGGAAAATCACTGAGATTGATACAGATCTGCACTTTATTAATTTTCCAGCTGCCAGCAGTGAATTAATCCAGCTGGAGACTGATTTAACTTCTCAATAATGCCCAGATTTTCCACATTGTCAAAGAGATTTCCCATTACCCACAGTGGTGTTTGGGTAGCCAGGTGGAGCACCCCAACATCACTGCTCCTTCCAGATGTGCCAAGAGTACACCAAGAACACGCCTGGCTGACAGGTATCCTCTCCAGGTGAGAGTCTGTGGGGTTTAAGAAAATCTCTTTTTAACTAATTCTATGTCTTGATAGGACAGAGCATTAAGATTCGGGAGAGGGGAAAGTGCTACTTAAGGCCTTACAGACCTGCTGCACAGCACCAGTTTTAAAACACGTTATGCAAGGGCTGCTTTTGCTCTTGGAGCTGGGTTTAGGTCAGCAACAGTCTTAATTCCACATTTTCTCAACTGAGTTCTTCTGCCTTTCGACCCACAGCACAAGTGCCCAATGTCCTGAAATGTGACCTGTCCTCACCTGCAGCACTGCCTGCACCACCCAGAGCCATGGATGCAGGAGCTCCTGCTAAAGAGTCCTTGTACCCAGCCAGCTCTCCCTTCCTGCTGATTAGCTGGAAAGTCTCTCTTCTTGGCTTTGTTGTCCCTGGCATTGAGATGCTTCCCTGGCTGATGGCCTGAGACCACTTCTGACGGCCCTACAAAAATGATGCCAACACCTCCCCAGCTCCTCACACAGCACCCAGCACCTATCAGAGCCACACTGAAACCCAAGGAGAGAGGTAAATGTCTCAAGATGCTGTTTTTGATTAATCATACACTTAGAAAGGTTCTAAATAATACATAAAGAAAGAAAAAAATCGACAATGATAGCCTCGGTATTTTTGAGCTAATCCTTACAGACAGAGATGGGCTAAACCCTGTATGTCAGCCCTGCTAAACCAATGTTGCTTCCCAAGTCTGGGGCCTAATTTAAGTGAGATTAATTTGGTGTTTAATCCAATCACTGTTCCTGGAGTCCACAGAGCACCTTGGTGATAACCCAAGAGATCATTCCAGGCAGCCACAGCCCATGCCAGTAAACACCTCCTCCTGCCCAGGTGCCACCACCCAGCACTCTGCTTCCCAATCCTGCTTTCCCTTTTGCTTTCACTTCCTGCCCCAGCTCATTTCCCTGTTGTCTCTCGGTGCTCCATGGCACCTGCACGTTTGGGCATTTCCTGGTGCATTCGCACATGGATGTTCCATCAAAACCACCACACCTGGCCAGGTAGAGGGGCATTCTCCTTTATGAGCTTCCATAAATGATAATGACACTCACTTTGGCTGGCAGGTGCAAAGATCAGCCCTGCCAGCACTACGTATTTCATCTCAGTTCCTCCTTTTCCCATAACTCATCCTATCTGCTCCACAGAAAGCGAAGCTGCAACTGGTTTGACAGAGTGGCAGAAGGTCTTGCTTGCATCCTCACCAGCATGGGAAACTTCTGCATCACCTGGGCAAAGAGGTAATGACAAACCCAGCAGGGACTGATGGTGCCTTGGCAGCTGCCAGGTTTTAGAAATATTGCAGCATCCATAGGGAGATGGGAGCACAGGGATAGGAGGTGTGATGGAGGCTGGAAGCACTGGGACACCCCTGGTACCGCAGACTTACCCACTTATTTGCTCTCAGATACTCAAAACTAGTGGGGAAAAGATGAAGTTCCTTTCTAGCCCTTCAGACAATGTCAGCATGTTATTTTAGCATCTTCCAGGCAGGACAGTATTTTTGTCCCTGCCCATGGCGGGGGGGTGGAACTGGATGATCTTTAAGGTCCCTTTCAATCCAAACCACTTTGTGATTCATTTTATGATTTATTGTACAGTGGCAAATTAATTTAGGAGGAAAATAAAACCATTCAGCATCCGAAAAGGAGTATTATTTCCTGCAGCATTAATCGGTGGCATCAGTACCACGTAATTTGTTATCGGTGGCATATTTCTGTATGGCTTCATTTCCTTAAAAGCATGGGAATTAATGAGGTGTTTGCCTTGTGAAGGGACTGGCAGGCTGAGCATAATGTGGGCAATCACCGGAGAGGCTTCCTGGCTGCACGGAGGGTTTGTAAACCACAGTGTAAATACCACAGCTCTGCTGCCCTACAGGGATTAATCTGCTCTGAGGCAGACGTGATTCCAGCAGCTGAGCACCTGCCCCGCTGTAGTTAAGTACAGAGCAAGAGTTCACCTCACTTAAGCAATGTACAGCAATACTGAATCATCATTATTTGCTTCTCAGTGACTGAATTACAGAGTTACTGAGGATGTCTCTTCCCAGAAGGAAGTCAGTCAGGGACCATCCAGCCCAAGGTTGTTATTGACCCTGGGACGTCACTGGCCCCATGAATCACAGCCCTTCTGCTCGTGCCACAGTTGTGTTTCACCTCCTTATCTTGTGTACACTGAGGAACTCCAGGAGGGAAAACCCCCATCCCTCAGCAGGGCAAGGGGACAGCCCAGCTGCTGAGGGGACAATCTGCTGGTGGGGGTTGCTGGCTGATTGGTGCATACTGGAGCCATTCCCAGGAAAGGGAGAGATGGGAGAGGGCTTGAGGCTGATAGGTTGAGGAGGGTGATTCTGCCACTCTATTCCACTCAGGTGAGACCCCCCCGTGCAGTGCCGTGTCCAGCTCTGATGTCCACAACATAAAAAGGATATGGAGAGGTTCCAGTGGCAGCTGGAGCCCCTGTGCTTTGGAGGCAGGCTGGGGAGCTGGGGGTGTTCACATGGAGAACAGAAAGCTCCAGGGATACCTTAGAGTCCCTTCCAGTGTCTAAATGGGCTCCAGAGCAGTTGGAGAGGGTCTTTGGACGAAGGATGGAGTGACAGGACACAGGGACTGGCTTCCCACTGCCAGAGGACAGGGTTAGATGGGATATGGGGAAGGAATTCTTCCCAATGAGGGTGGTGAGGTGCAGGCTCACTTAGCATTATAATGGGTTACCCTAAAAAACCCTTGTTTTACGGGGTTTCAGAATTTATTATCCATTTTATACACATGCATTATAGATTTATGTAAACTTGACCTTTTAAGAGCTGCCCTGTGCACCTGCTGAGCATTACATATAAACCAAGCATGAAATATTTCAACCAACAGCTTCCAGATGATGTGTGGGTAAAATTCAGGGCTGGGGAAAGGAGAGGATAGGAGGCCTCAGAAAGTCATGTGCTGCAGAGAAATGTGCCTCCAACCTCAGCTCTGCAGCTCTGCACCCTCAGACCTCCATCCTCACTCTCCAAGACTTGGGCAGGGGCTCGGGTGACCTCATCAAGGTTTTCTGAGATCCCTGAGGAAAAAAAAAGGTTCAGTGGTGACTTCAGCTGCCAAAGTCCTAAATAACTAAACACTGTGGGGGCTGGTCAGAAAACAGCAGAAAAGTTATAGGAATTAGGAAAAAAAATCCTATTTGATATTTTCTCATAGACGTTGTATAAAAACACCTTTCCTACAGGTAATGTGGTAACTCCACCAATCAAACCCCCACTAAAGCAGGGCAGAAGCAGCTCAAATCCCTGGGTCAGAGCTGGTGACTGTGGCAGTGAATCTCCCACCGCAGGCATTGCAGTATTAACATTTAAAAAATCACGAGACCTCAAATATCCCAACGCTAAGTCTTATGACCTTTAAGTCAACTAGATTCAGGTTTCTTTGACTCTTGCTGCGCTTTTGGGATGGAAATAAAAGACCTTTTTAGGTTTAGGGAACATTACAGGGAGCCTCCACCACCCATTTCTTCCCACATTTACATTCCTGGTCCCCTAAATTCAGTTATCATAAGTGCTGGTTTATTTTCAAGCAGTTCTTTTTTGTGTTGATGCATTTTGATAATTCTTGCTTTTAGGGCAATTCTTGACACGTTTTTAGGCTCAGATTAAATGAGCCTCCTTTTGAGGTTCACTCTGACCCAAAGCAGCAGTAAGCCCTGAGGTTTGTCCAGGTTGACTTACAAGGAGTTAGGAGTGGCCTTATGCATTTTATAGGTTACAAAGAAAGCCAAGGACTGAAATTCAAAGACAGAATACTAGAAAATTCCCCAATTCTGAGGTCCTAAAGCACAGCCCCATGCTGTGCCATGTCCCTGGGCACACAATACCCCAACAGCCCTCAAACAATCCTCTTGACACGTTTCTGCCTTTGATAACACACTCCCCTGAAAAACCAAAGCCCAGCTCAGAGAAAGCCATGCCTTGGGCTGCGTTCATTTGGTTGGCTCAAATGAAAAATGTAGAGTCAGGTGCTTGTCAGCTGCTCTATAGTGCCGAAAAAAGTCCTCTCCTGCTTTTCCTCTGCATTGCCAAGGTGTGTACTTTAGATAAAAATCCTATTTCTGACCGAGGCACTCGCTGCTGCTTCCAAGAGAGAGAGGAACAGGCTCTGTTCCTGCTCTCCCCCATCCTTACCACCGTCCCAAGGTGCCTCGTGGCTCCCGGCCCTTGGCATCACCTGCTGCCACCAGCAGGCAGAGACCCCAACAGCGCCTCTCTGGACTGCAGAGAGGCACAGAACCCGCCCGGGTCCGCTGCCCACGTTCAGCAGCCCCCACTCCCCTCCTCGCTGCCCTGCCGGCCGCTCCCCACGGCCCCGGGGCCGATGGAGCCGCGGGCACGGGGACGAGGGACATCGGCTCAGCCTGGAACGGCCACCCAGCTCAGCCGGCGGCTCTGTTTGCACGTACAGATAAATATACATGAGGCAGAGCCGAAAAGCCCGAGTCAGCTCCTCTCCGAGCCCTGCGGCTCCGGTTACGGCGCTGCCCGCGCCCCGTGGCACGGACGCTCCCCGGAGCAGCCGCCGGCCTGGCACGGCACGGAGCAGATGGTCAGAGCCGCTTGGCCCGCGGCCGCCGCCAGCCCCCGGCTCCTCGCCTCTCATGATGCTCACCGAGGCCACCTGGGCCTCCCGCGGGCCGGGCAGGACACCGCGCCACCGGGGGCAAAGCCGGACCAGTTGCTGGCGTGGCAGGGGTAGCACTGAAGGGGCGCCAGAATCACAGTGCCTCTCCCAGCATCACCATCTGCTGTGGAGGATCCTGCTCCCCTCCAGTGTGAGCGGCAGACTGGGGTAGCCGTGGGCAGAATTTGGCAACAAAACCCCACCCTTAAGTAAAGCTGGATGGCACAGAGATCGCAGCACTTCAGGCAAATCCGGAAAAGCCACAAGCACCCAGTCATGACGGGCCTGTGGTGGCTGTGGCTGATGGAGGTTCGTCCTGCTGCCCAGAGCTCCCAGGAAGGATCGCTGCCCCCTTTGCTCCTCGGACCAGGGCACAAGGAAGAGAAGGGGCACAGTAGGGGCACGTGTCCTGGGCTGCAGGAAGAGCAGAGAAGGGGTGGCAGTGGCAGGAAACAGGTCCTGTGCCTGAAAACCACCCCGCGGGCTGGGGACACAGGGCGGGGGTCAGATCTGCAGCCGGGCTGCAGGGAGAGAAGCCATGTGCAGGTATTGGCTGCGTGCATCACCTGGTGCTTCCCTGCCCTCCCCGTTAGGGGCTTTGCACCCTCACCAGTGCACGGGGAGGGTTTTGCCAAGTGCTCACTCTGGGCAATGGCACAAGAACCCCCGTGGCAGGGCTCAGCGGGGCTTGGGGGTGCATCAGGGTGCACCAGGGAGTTACCGCAGCACCAACATAGCCCTGAGCACGTGAGAGCCAAACAGCTCCAAACTCCTTTCCAGGAGCCCCGAGCAGCAAGCACGGCCATAAAGAGCAGAGGCAGAACTGCTCCAGCTTCCTGGCACTCGGGGAATCTTCCTGGATCACGTTACGTTCATGTGTCCTTGGCTCATCTCTGTACAGTCGAAAAACACTGTAAGGGGAGCCAGATAATTAGGACAGCTGAGGTCGAGAAGCAAAACCCAGGGAACCAATTCCTGCTAAACTGGAGACATGTTGCTTTCACCAAACCAGACTGTCTGTACATCCCTGCTTTGCCGAGAGGCCCCTGCAGTCAGGGGCAGCAGGACTGTGCTGCCCACCAAAGCTCCGTGTTGCTCCACAACATGGTCCTGAGGAACTGCTGGTTCTGCTGCTGGAGGGCTGGTGGTGGAGTCACCGTCCCCGGAGGTGTTCAAGGAATGACTGAAGGTGGCACTCAGTGTTCTGGTCTGGCTGACAAGGTGGGGATCAGGCAGAGGTTGGACTCAGTGACCCTGAAGGTCTTTTCCAACCTAATGATTCTGCCATTTTGGGTCACCAAAAAAAACAAAAGGCAGGCAGGCATTAAGGGTGCTGGCTGGGTGCTGCCTCCAAGCTGGCACGGCTGAGGACAGTGGTGTCACTGCAGTGACACTCAGCATTTACTCCTTTGGCTCTGCATGTCCTGACCTGCGCTGTTACTGAAAGACTCCCTGCCCCGGGGGATGTTCCCAGGCACTGCCACGACGCAAATAAATAACAACAATGCTCTGAGGGTGGCGGGGGCTGTCATCTGACCCAGCGCCACCGATGGAAAGAGCAAAGAGCTGGTGCCTGTGTTTGCCCCCAGCACTGTGAATGCAATGGCATTTGGTCACCAATGGGAAGGGCTGGCAGGAGAGAGCGGCCGCGGTGACAGAGCAGAGCTGTGCTGGCACCAGCATCCACACAGCTCCAGGCTTTACTGGTGTATCCAAATGCACCAATCCCCACACCTAATGTCCAGGAGCTCTCCTCTTACCTTTTTTCGGGCTGCTGCTTTAAGGAGTACTTTCACAACGATAAATATGCTTTGCCTCTCCAGGGTATTCCCTCACTGAATGAGGACTGATCCTCATTTCCTTGGCTCTTTGGGGTTGGGTCTTTTGAGCTTGAATAAGCCTAGAGCAGAAAGGGACACAGATCAGGAGGGCAAGACATGCCCTCAACCCAAAGGCATCAGCTCCAAATGCAACCCTGAGCCATGGGCAGGGAGGAGGAAGAAGCAGCTGCCATGTGTATGTCACCAATAGATGTCCCCTTGTCACCCTTGTTATCTGGTGGAAGAAGCAAAACACAGATTTGAGGGAGAACCACTCCCTTGCAGATCTGCAGCTCGATCACTCAAGGACTGAGAAGTGACAGCCTTTTCCTTGCAGGCTCTGCCCAGGCTGTGCAAGTGAGGATGACAACAAAGGCAACGACCTCAGTAAGTCAGTTGTGTAACCAGCACTGGAATGACAGACGGGGTGGCTCTGGCACTTAAAAATGTGACCTTAAGTACAGCACCCTAGGATTCATGGAGGACATGGTCTTACCTCTTCTGCTTTTCCACTTCTTGGGGATCTTGGGAAAAACAAAAAGAGCTTTCTCTAATCCTACCAATCAGGAGGGATAAATTCCAAGTGGTGTTATATCAGCATGCAATACCAAATTGCCACTGGCACCACCCCTATTCCCCAGTTTCCAGGGAAATAATAAATTTTCATGGAATCAGGACATGGTTTGTGGTGCCACGGGCAGGGACACCTTCCACTAGACCATTGTCCAACCTGGCTTTGAACACTTCCAGTGATGGGACAGCCACAGCCTTTCCAGGTAACCAGTTCCGTGAAGTTATAAAATATTTCTAGAAAGACAGAAAAGGACCAAATGCCAGGCTCTGCTGGGCACCGTGGCAAACCTGGGACTTCCGTGGGCAATCCAAAGGAGCCAGGGAAAGAGAGGTAAAGCAGAGCATCACTCCTGGGGTAACAACCAATGCACACTCCTGCCCTCAGGCTGATCCCATCACTTTTCCAAGAGGAATGCTGAGGGAACAGCACTGTCCTTGCAGCTGCCTCAATGACAGGAATAATGTGCTGCAGAGCTAAGGGGGACAATGGGATGATGATAATGAAAGTACAGAAGTGAAAACTCATTACTGGAGATGCTCGGGAGGCATCCTAAGGGATCCCCTTAGGCTTCCTGGGCTGTTTTAACCCTTTGGGCGTGGCTCTGGTACTCAGGCCAATGTGCTGTGCTGCTGACTGTGCTTTCCTCCTCTTTTTCTCCCATTTCTTTATGAAAACAACTTTCCCTTTCTCCGCACAGGGCACCATGCCCATCACAGAACAGACCCACTGTGCCCTTTGGCACTCAGCTTCCTGGGAGTGTGCGTGCAGAGCAAAAAGCATCATGGGGTTTCTGGGCAGCTGGTCCAGAAAAGAGTCCAATAATATTTTCTCCTATTCCCAGCATTTCACATGGAGATGGGAGCAGTGACTGGACAAGACAGCCAGCCCAGCTCCACAGGTGAGCTAATTCCCTCCCAAGGGGAGAAGCCTTCCCTGACTGCTTTTGGCCTCCTGGAGCAGAAGGACTCTATTTCAGCGCCATTAATGTTGCTTAGGATGCCCTGGCATCCTGACAGATTTCTGAAAAGTTAGAGATGCCCATCAGGCATCTCCATGGCAACTCTGGGATGCTGATGGATCCCAGCTGGGTGCAGTGTCCATGTGAGAACAGCAGGATGCCAGGTTCATCTTCCTCAGCCTCTTGGAAGGGCAGAAGGAACTGAGAGGGGCTCTGGTTCCTCTTGATGCACTCCCAGGCTGCTGGAGGAGCAGCACATCAGACACCCAGGGGCTTTGATCTGTGGAACGAGCCAAATGGCTCTTCCCAGCTGGTGGCAAAATTCCTGGCAAAGTTATTTTGGGCAGTTTTGTGGAAGATATTGGTACCTCATAAAAGAATTTTTGGAAGGTTTGGCTGGGGTTTTGGGGTTTTGAGCTTCTCCCAAAGCCTGGAGGTGCAACCAACCCATAGCTGGTGGGTGTTTCATACTCCAGCCCATGTCAAACACCCCAGCATCCCCATGGCAGGGCAGCAGGAGTACAGGACACCACTGTGGTGTCAGGATTTTGGGTGGGAACAGCAGTAACAGCCAACCTGAGAGAAGACGTGGCCCTCAAGGAAGGCAGGAGATGCAGAAAATGAGGATTTTATCCATATCTCCAGGGCCTTAGCCAAAAGAAATGAGTTTATGTGCAGAAGAAATAGTCCAGCCCCTCCTGGGGACACATTCTTCCTGCCAGCCAGCTTCACATGTGAGGGACACAACAGACCTCCTCCGTGTCTCTCCAGTCCTGAGAACACACAGAATCAGCAGGATTCCAGGTCCAAGGATGCCCAAAGGCACCAAAACCCAGCCTGACTCCCCCGAATTAAATATATACATCTCCTTTTGGCATTGTCTCACCTCATCCCATCCTGATTCTTCGCTCAAGAGCACCTGAGATGGTGTTTTGGTAGCCATAGCTCAGAGGGGTGCCCACAGAAACACCAGGGGTACTTCTTCAAACAGAAGCCTTGCAGCAAATTCCAACTGCTCAACTCTTACTCCTGACACTGCAGCAAATATGGGTAGAGCTTCTCACAAACAAGAGCCAGTTATCTCTACACTTCTCCAAGGCAGTGGTGAACTTGTTTCTGTTGCCAGTGTTGTGTCCTCAGCTCATCCAATGGCTCAGGTGTCCAAGATCACCATGAGAATATCCAGCTCCCTCCACAGCATCCTGGCACCCTGGGTTAAGAAGAAATAACCCCAGTGAGTGCTGTTCCATGACCTTACCCCCAGATGACCACTCAGGTCCTTCAGCTCTAACCCAGGTAAACACAGCCAGGGAGCCTGTCCTCCTGCAGGCCAAGCTCCCAAGGAATAATAGCCCCACTCCTAGGGTGTCTCAGGAAGAAAGGTTTGGAGGTTCAGCCCCCCAGGGTCCCTGTCACTCCAGAAGAGTTGATTCCTACCCTGTCCACTCCCCTTCAAACACCACGGGTCACACTGAGCTCCAGGTATTTTTTCCAAACTTGCCTTCCATTTACCTTTGCCATTGTATTAGAGAACACCAGGCTGGCTGGGCAGTTGAGATAACTCCTTTGTCTACTGGGTCACAAAGAAGGGCTTTGCTCATCCCTGCAGCAGAGAGATGTTGATAAAATGCAAAAAAAGTACTTTCTGCATCTCCCAGGATATGCCATGCTGCTTGTTTAATTAGAAGGGGCAAGGCTCCCTCTTGAATAAACCAGAAATAGCCTTCCAGGGAAAAAATAACCCTGCCTGGGTATTCTGGGGGATTCTTGGAAAGAACAGCTATACATTTTCCACAGTCTTGCACAGTACAAGAGCCAGAATTTTGGAGGAGGAATATGTCCAGAAAGCAAATCTCCATTGGGGGAGAAACCTCCTTCACCCCTAATGCTTGTAAAAGAAAGGTAAAATAGAAGTATTTTCCTCTCCCCCTTCATTTCTTCTCTTATGTTTTCACCTGCCCACCCTGGATGCATTTGGTGTCACATGTCACCCCCACGTGTCAGGGGGCAGCTTGGTGGGGAGTGCTTGACAATAAAGCACACCCCCAAGGGCACAGCTAATGGATAGTTCAGGTTACCAGAATACCTTAACAAAGAACCCTAAACCCTCTGCAGGGTCACACAGGCCCCCACTGCCTTCAAAGGATGAGTTATTTGAAGATTATACAAGGATTAATGTCTAATGACTGCGTGCAGCCCGGCCAGGACCACTCTCCTCATCCAGAAGGGCCAGCAGCAAACCCCAAGCCAAGCAGCAATGATCCATGCTCGGACAGACAAGTCAGGAGAGCTCTGGAGAGCCTGGCAGCCTCTGGTGGCCGAAGTCCTGCCAGCAGCGCCCTCCTTTCCCTCCGGCAGTGCTGGGGACAGGGGCACTGCCTCCGGGTGCCGCAGGCAGAGCCCCATCCAGCTGCCAGGGAAGGAGGAGCCCCCTGCCAGCGCCAGCCGGGGTGCCCGAGGACACACGGCCAGTCCTGCAGGTCTCTGTCCCAGGGCATCCAAGTGGTATTTTTTGGTTTTAAGAAACTGCAGCTAAACGTCTGCTGAATTCCCAGGTGCTTCGGAAGCTTGTTCTCAGAGGAACAAAGAGCAGCAATGGCCACAGCAATGTCTTTTGTCACTGAAGAAAGGGAGAATAGGAAAAAAACCAGCAGAAATAGTTGCAGTTATCTCTGGAGCACTGAGCTGCGACACACCCCGAGTCACACCCCACTCCTCACACAGCTGTTCCCACAACTCTGTGCAGGCAGGGTGTCTCCAGATTCCTCATGGAAGGAGTGTTGGGCAGTGTTATAAGCCAAGGAACAGCCAGGTCTGCCTTTTATCCCCAGCAATGCCACTCAGAATGCAGGACCTCCTGCCAGAGGAGGTAAATACCTGCAGACAGGTGTTTCCCCACAGGAGGCAGAATTCGCCTGCAAAGCATCACTCCCGCCGTGCCTCTCAGGGGTCACAGCATTGACTCAGTTCTGAGCCAGCCCTCATTGTCTCCCTGACATCTAAACACGTCCTTGACCTTCCTGGCAGGGCTGCCCCTGCCATCAGCTAGCTTGTGTGGATACCAGGAAACTGAATACATGGGCTTATAGTTCAGTGGAAAGTTTTGCTGCCGTCTTAAATCATAAAGCACAGCTGCTGACACAGCAGAACTGCAGAATGAGGCATCTGAGCAGCCTGGGCTTGGAAAATGCCGGCAGGAGAATAAGGGCAGAGGGGGAGAAAGGACAGGGAGGCCAGGAGAGCAGATTAAAACTCACCAGAGTGCAGCTGTAGTGTGTTATCCACCATGGATGTGTCCCAGCCCTCCACAGCTCACTTGCAGTTGGGAGAGGAAACAGGAGCTAAGATTCAGTGTCTGCAAATGCAAAGTAATGGCTGGGAAAAAAAAACAAAACAAACCCCAGGCTCCAAATATATCTGCACACATACACCTGATAATGAGCTCTGAATGAGACATTCTGAGGAGGAGAGGGATCTTGGGAGTGTGGGTGGAGAGTGAGGTGAAATCACCCAGCTCCTGGATGGTGAACAAAGCCAGCCTAAGGCTGGGATGGCTTGGGCAGGGTGGGCATGGAGAACAGGAGCCACTGGCACATCTGCACATGGAGCAGGGTTAGCCTTGGTCTCCTGTCTCAAAAGGGAAGCAGCAGAGCTTGCAGGGCTCAGAGGAGGAAGAGCAGCAACAGGGAACAAGTCCTGCAGGAAGGCTCTGCAGCTTGGAGGTGACGCTGGAACTGCTTCTGGACAGCACAGCTGGAAAAAACAAGAACACTTTGTAGTGATACAAGGAGTATCAAATGAAAGGCAAAAGTTTCAGATAATGGGTATCAACCATTGACCAAAGGGGTCATCAGGAAATGTTAGTTCCAAATCACATTACGGGGGGTTCACCTTCGGATGACTTTGGTATTGCCTCTAATGGGGTTACAGGCCCAGGCTTTCTCTCCAGACAGTGGAGAAGCCCCTCCAAGGTGGACAGCCAGAGCAGGTTGCCACACCAAGGAGAAGGGCAGCCCTAGCACTTTTTCCAAGACATGCATCTACAACAGTCTTGGAAAAACATTTGGACACCCTCACCCATGGCCCTGGCAGGACCACGGTTCCCAGCAGCCTCCCTTCAACAAGCAGAGGTGGAACATCTTCCCAACACCTGCTAGAGTTTTTTACAGACCTTTGTGAATGCAAAACACCTGCACAAGAGTCAAAACCCTTTCCTGGAAATGCAACCTGCAATTTCCCTTTCTACCCAATGGGATCCAAATAACCTAATTCTTGCTCTGCATTTGTACACTCCCTCTCTCGCCCAGATCCCCCCTGGAGAAAGGCCAGCCATGTGGTAAATATAAATTATCATGGCACTCTGATAGCAGTTTTTGCTCTCTGGCCATTAATTCTTCTCCCTGGGACCTCAGTGAGTGTCTGAAATTCTGCAGCAAATCCAGTGAGCTGCCTTTATTTGAAAATCATTTGAAAATTATATTAAAGGCTTTCTCCTTTCCCTCCTCAAAATGAAAATATTTTTAGCTTCAAAAATATCCTGGCCCATGGACAGATGTTGCTGGTCACGTCTTTATCTCAGCCAATGAGGAGGTTACTGTTTTCCATGGAAAACTCATGGAGCAGGAGGGCTCACTGCTGGATGGGAGGCAGCAGCACCCACGTCAGGTGCAGCCTGTGCCTTCCTCACAGCACACGCCGCAAATCACCATCATAAACCTCCCCTTTCCTCTCTCTGGGAAAAAAAATAGAGGATAAAAGGGGAGAAAGGAAAATTCAAAAGAGCCTTTCAAACCCAACCACCTTCTCCCTGAAGACTGGCATTTCTAGGAAAGTAGGAGCTCCCTGGAGATGCTTTCAGTGTGCTGGAAGCACCTTGTGGCATGACACGGGTGAGGCTGGCACAGAAGGGAAACAGGAGGTTCTCAGCCCCTGGGCAGCCAGGCCAGGAGCAGCCACCTCATCACTGAGAGAGAAAAAAGAAGGCTGGAGTGATTTGTACAGCCCAGCAGGACGGGCAGTGCCAGCAGCCCCCAAAGCAGCAACCTCCACATGCTCCAACTCAGAGCTGCCAGGGAAGAAACCTCTGAGCTCATCATCACCACCAGAGTGTCCACACCGAGGCCAGCTCAGATCCCTGCATGGCCTGGGCTGCACCACTGGAACTGGCTCTTACCAACACCCCCAGATGTGAGCCATCTCAGGGCCTCCTTGGAGCTGGAGAAGAACGAGGACAAGAGCAGACCTGGAGGAGCAGCGAGGCCGGGACACGTAGAGAAATCCCTGCGGATGGGAGGCAGGAGCAGAGGGAAGAGGGCTGGAGCAGATTTTGGTGCAGGACCCGGGTGATACCAGGCTTAGGATTCAGCTGTGCCAATGAATAGTTCAGGAGAGCAGACTGTCCCACCTGGGGTGTGAGGGGGAAGGGAGGGCAGGAACAAGGGCTGCACCCAGGTGAGCGGCCGGGGAGGAAAGGGTGCTCCAGAGCAGGCAGGAGCTGTGGGGCTTGGTGACAGGTGACAGGGGGGTGCTAAAGGCCAACAGGCAGATGGTGAAACTGTGATTAGAAAGTCACTCCAGCCATAAATCTCAGGGACCTGAAATGGAGATGGGCAAGCCCCAGATGGCTTGGAAATCTACTTGGCAGAGTCCAGCACGACTCAGCGTGCATCTGGCCCTCCTGCCTCCTTGTCCTCATCCTCCTCCTCAGCAGGTTTAACCTCCTCACCAGGTTTAACCACCTCCAGCCAGCTCCTCGCAGCCAGAGCTGAACCGGGGACCCCTGAAACAAAAATTCTTCTAATGCATGAACTGAAGAGCAAAACCTGCCAACAACATTGTCACACATCCTGGCACGGGACTCTGGCCCCATTACTGGGGGTTACAGGCACATCCTATCCCTGGTACTCCTGTCTTGGCAAGAATGCTTTGGCACCACCCATGGGGGCATGGGGGGCTCAGGACTGTCCCACGGTGCACCAGCAGAGCTGGATGGATGCAGGTTCCCTGTGGCCACACACGCTATTTCTGGATATGCTGAGGAGCTGCTCTGGGCTGGATTTGCAGGCAAGCACGGGGGCGTATCAGCTGTCCATGCTCTGGAAGGGGCTCAGGAACAGAAAAGGGGCAGGAGATTGGGAGGGGACAGGTTTTATATAGAGATCCACGGGAAAACCCGTGTCTCCAAACACAGTAACCTTACACCAGGTAGTAGTTACTAGTTCCTGCCCGTGGATCCAGGACAATAAATTTCCCCATGTGCAGGCAGAAGAGCCCGCTGCTCTCACAATCCTGCCTGAAAAGCACCAGCAACACCCACAAAAAGGCACCCTGCCCATGCCAAGCTCCCGAACCCCCTCTCTGCCAGCGGGTGCCTCCCACAACCTTTCCCAAGGCTGCCGGAGAGCCCTTCAGGCCCACAGGTGCTGTCGCTCCCCCGGGACCCCCGGCCAAGGCGGGGGCTGGCAGCACGGCCGGGACTGGGGCCAGTGGTAAAATTAGAACGCGCGTCCCTGCCAGCCCCTTCTGCGAGCCGCTGGGACCAGCTGAGCCCGTCTAACCCGCACTGTAACCCTTCATGTCCCCCGTTTTGTGGGCTGGGACAGTTACTAGAAAGCCAGGGATTTGCAGGGCTTTCCTTTTTGATCAGCCGTGTCCAGCTACCCCAGGCAGCCGGGCTCACGAGCTGATGGGGCAGAGAGGTGGGATTTTTTGGATACTTTGGGACAGTAAGGATTGCAGCCTGCAATTCTCTTCTCTGCTGCCCCTTTCCACGACAAACAGTCCTGCAGAAACCGATCCTCCCCGCTTCAAAGGTTCCTGTCCCCTTTCCAGCCCCTTCTCCCCACCGCTGCCCTCCTCCTGCAGCAGTTACTGTTATTATTTACGCTCCTAAGCATCCTTTGAGTTCTGCCGGGGGACAGGATCCAAAGAGAAAGCCTTTTAAGGATTTGTGCCAGTGCCGGGAAGCGAATCCCCCCCAGCGAACAGTGGTGCTGGGGGATTTGAGTGTAGACAAGTGCTTGAAGCTGAAAAGGGCAGAGAGAGGGGAGGGAGCCGGGGGCACGCTCTGAAACCAGACCCCCCCCGCCCGAAACGCAGCTCCTTCCTCTGCTTTAGGAAACGGATCCCTCCTGCGATTTCCTTTCAAAGGTGACTTGTAACCTCTTCATTAGGGTCGGCTTTGGCAGAGCCCTGATGGTACAGCTGGCAGGGCCGGGGCTGCGCGGGGCGGGAGCGCGCTCGCCTTGCCAAGGCTGGGCAGCACTCGCGGCTGTTCGGCGCAGCGGCGGCAGCACCGGCGCCCCGGCCATGCGCTGATGGGTACCATGGACTTTAAGACAGATGCCAGTGCAGTCACCATCAATCTGCTGCTTATTGTGCGCCCCGAGGAGGCAGCGAGCAAGGAGAAGAGGCAGCGAGAGGGGCAGACGGAAGGCGGCCGAGGCGCAGGTAACATCGCGCCTGCACCGGGCGAGGGAGGGCAGGGCTGCAGCTGCACACGGAGAAGGAAGCAGCAGCTTTGGAGCACGATTTGGGCTTCCTCTCCTCTTTCTCCTCTTTGCACACATGCTGCCAAACTCCAAAATGCCAACTTTTTTGTAGAAGCCAAGCGTGTCTCCGCTGGTGCCTTGCTGGAGCCACGCTCCGAGCTGCGCCCTGCCCAGCTCCAGTGCGCACAGCTCCGGGTGCGCGGGCAGGGACACACAGGGACACCGATCCGAGGCTCGCGTTTGCACCTTGCTGTGTCCTGTGCTGGCCCCGCGGTGCCCTCACGGGCTCTCTGGGCTGTGCAAGGGAAGCAGGGAAAGGGCTCGGCAGTTCCACCCCACAGCAGCACACGCTGCCCGCGAGTACAGGAGCAGAACTGTTTCGTCTGCAGCGTGCCCAGGCTTTGTCTCCGAGGCTCACTGTCCTGAGCCATTTATAGCTACAGTTTGGGACAGTGTCCCTGGCCCAGCTCCCTGTCCTGCAGAGGGTCTTCCAAAAAGCTACGGCTGTGCTCTGCAATTGCAAGGGGAGCCTCCTTGCAGAAGTAAAGGGAAGAGAATGAGAATTCCTGCACTAAAACCTAGAGAGAAGCTGAATTTTCAGCCAGTCTCAGGATAACAACTATAGGCAGAGCTATCACAGAGCTGTGTCCATGCTCCACCAAGCACAGCATCCAGCACCTGCTCAAATAAGAGCAAATCCAAAGCAGCTTAGGCCTGGACTATTGCACTTTCTGCCCCCTGGTATTTCATACTTTAGCAACAAGAACTGCAAGCCAAGGCTGCAGATGAGACAGAAGGTGGATCCTGAGGACACCTGGCATCAGCTGGGATAATGGGTTGCATGAAAGGGTTCAGGGTGCTTGGCCTTCCAGGCAGTGCCAACATTCCAGTCCAGGAGGACCCTGCCAATCTCCCATTTCTGTCTTACAGGTTCAGAGGGTGATGGCAATGGAAACAGCAGATCACAGCCACCTCAGGGCACAGACCTGAATGGTAGGTCACCCCCTCCCTCCGTGAGAAACCAACCCCAGCACACAACCCAAAGCTCCAAGCTGTGCCTCTCGTGCATAAAAGTGCTTCACACAACCCATCCCTTTCCAGAGCTTTCAGGGGCTCCAGTGGAGGCACACAGAGGGCCCTGGGAAGCATCCCCCCATCCCCTCCCTCTGTTCTCTCCGTGCCCCATGGACAGGATGCACAGGGGTGGCACTGCCAAGCCCCTGCACATCTATCTGCAGGGATTCTCCTGCCATGGAGCTTGGTCGGATTACAAGTGCACGGAGCTCTTGCATTCCACAGCCAGCTGATGGCAGGGGAAATTCAGTGCCCCCAATTGCTCAGGTTGCAGCTAGAGCTTCCAGAGACTTCCCCAGCACTCACAGAGCTTAAAGTAGAGTCTGGGGGATGCAAAGAACCTTTTCAATCATCTCCCTACCAGTCCTTTCTTCATCTCTCCCCCTCAGAGACTGAGCACAAGGCAGGTGGGATTGCTGACCAGGAATGATGTGGATTCTAGCTCTCAGTGTTCCGCTGCCAATAGTTGAGGAGGAACATCTGAGGAGGTGACCCCAGAACTATGGAGCAGCTCCCAGGGAGGGACTCAGACCATCCCATTTGCTCCCCTGGCAGTCTAAGCCTACCACGGCTCAGCAGAGAAAGGCAGGGGCAAAGGTAGAGCAAGACGCTGGTAATTCTCATGGTACCAGACAGCGGATTTTAGTTACACCAAGGAGGAACTTTGCTTCCACAGGTCAAGCAAAAGCCATGACTGCTCCCAGCAGGATGCCTGGCAGGAGCCTGATCCAAGTCCCTCTGTAATCAGTGGTGGCTGGAGGCTGCACACAGTCTGGGAGAAAACAATATTTCATGGCAAAAGCACTAGTTTGGGGCTTTTTTACAAAGCAGATAACAAAAGCCTCCACTCCAGGAAGCAGATAAATATCCTGTGTTTTCTCCCTCTGTCATGCTCAAGAGGTTCTGCAACAGAGCTGCAGAGTCAGCCTCCTCTACGAGTAAGAAGCTGATATTGATCATTTCCCACCCTGAATTAATGGCAGGGGTATTTAGCACACACATGGGAATCCTTCCCTTGCAGCTCTACCTTAAGAACAATTTAAACCCCTGGGAGGGGGGAATTCAGACACCAGTGGAGCAGGCAGAGCTTTGGCTCCTCTGGCACCACAAAGGTTAAGGAATTACCCTTTCACCAGCCATGTCAGTGTCCCTCTGAGGCCTCTGACACCCCTGGTGCTGCCACAATATTTTTGAAGTTATATAATCCCCAGCTGAGTCAAAGAGGCTGTGGCCCCACTCCACAAGGTCCCGTGCCCTGGGGGCTGGTCCTTGTCATGGCCACACGGCAGGAACGGACTCGGACAAGCTGTGAGATCCAGGTTCCCCCCGTGGCTGGTGGGATGGGGATACCAGGAAGTTTGAAAAGGAGTGAGAGCTTACCCTGGCCAACACCCACCAGAGCCCGGAGCAAGGGCTCGGTGTCCCCTGGCATTTGCTCCCACAGACTTGTGCTGCTTCCACCTGTGTGAGCCCCGGGCATGTCAAGTGCTGCCCACACCTCCCTCTGCCCCGAGGACTCCAGGTCCAAACAGCCAGGGTCTCCCAGAAGGGAGGGATGAGGATGAGTTGCTGACAACCACACCAAAGTTCCCACTTGGCCTCCAAGCCCCCAGCAGTGCCCTTCTCTCCGAACATCCCTTGGTCCAAGCACCCTCGCCCTCAGCAGCAGCAGGCTGGGCTGGAGCATCCCTCTGGAGAGGGGTCAGACCAGGAGCAATTGAGCTTTGAATCTGAAGAACAGGACTGAGCTTTCTGAGTGGTTCCTCGCTGCTGAGCAGGGCTGATTTAACCCCGTCCTTGCTGACTGTTCCGCGAGGCACTGAGACGTTTCCCTTTGTGCCCCCAGGCCAGCACAGCCCCACAGAGCCCTGCGAGCAGACACCACCCATCACTCCAGGCCCTGACAAAGGTAAGTGCTGACCCAAGAGACACAGCAGGGCTTCACTGAGCTCCCAACAAGCTTTTTCTCCAATAAAATAATCTCAGAATGTCCCAAAAGAGAGAAAACATCCCACCCTGGGACAGCTGCCCCTCAAAGCACTTGCTGGCCAAGGACTTGCCTGGCCACAAAACACAAGGAGAGCAGCAACTGATTCTCTGAGCTTGTGGTCTAGTGGCAGGGAGTTGGAGCCAGAGGATCTTTAAGGTCTCTTAAAACCTAAACCATTGTGTGGTTCTTTATGAAGAATATCTCGATAAGGAATAATTAAATAAAAGATCATAAAAGCACCAGCAAACCATTTCATACCACCAGTTTTTAAAGCAATGATACAGCACTTTGAAAAATTCCTGTGGAATTACATTTTTCATTTGTTAAATGCCTTTTAAACCCATCAGCAGAAGGCATTCATCACCAGTAAGTTTGTTTCATGAAAACAACAAATTTTAATTTATGGGAGAAAACTTAGAAAGTAAAAGTTGAGGAGAAAACCCACAAAAAAGCAAAGTAAAAATAATCTTGAGCAACAAAAAGGACCCCTGAAAGTATAAAACCGTTAAGGAAATCAAACCATTTGCATGAAGTCTTCTCTTTGAGAAACAACTTCATTTTATCTTTGAGTTAACTGACAAAATACATCAGCCAGCTCTGTTCTGACACCCTGACATCTGCAACCATCCTAGAACTGGAGTCAAGCTCTAAGATTTAGGTTTGTACAGCTTATAGAGTTTTTCTTGGTTTCTAGTTTTGGACCTTAAAGGACATTGAATCCTCTCTGTATAATCACAGGAAAAACTTCACTTTTCTAAGGGTAAATGCTTCAGAAAAACTTATTCTTTGATGAAAATGCAGATTCCCACCTAATTAGCCAGTTCCAAGAGCTAACTTTAAAGAAAAACCCCAAATGTCATGAGGCTCCTGAGAAATGTGTAGGATGTGTGACGGGAAGGCAGCCCCAAGGTGCATTAACATCTTGACCTTCAGTCTCCTGAGTAACTTCTGCCTGATCCAAAACAGAAGCCCAGGAGCTCATGGAGCTCCTCCAGGGAACCTCGAGAGCTGCAAACCCTTCTGAAATATCTGCCAAAAAATGCAGTCTCTGTCAAAAAGTTCAGGTAGTTTTTATAAGAGATTCCTTCACTCTTTTTCTGGTACTTCCCTCTCTGAAACTTTAAAGACCAGAGCCCAGGTTTCCAGGGGAAATTTTTCTGGAGCATCAGGACATCCCTGGACCACAGCTGGCTCCACTGCCTCTTACAAGCAATGGCCTTTGCCAGACATTTTAGTATCACAAGTCCAACAATTTTCATCACTTCAAGCCTTTCTGTTTAATTCCAAGAAAAATCAATGAAAGAAATTGATTGTCTGCTTGCTGTAGCTCCATCAAGAGCTCTTCAATATGGTGATAAACCTTGGCTATCACCAGAGCTGCTGCTTTATCTAAAGCTAAGAGCTGCCTCGGCAGGCACTCCTGCCCTCTCCTCCATATCCTGGTTAGTTTTCTCTTTTTAGGGAGTTTATCATTGTTTCTTGCAGGGACCCAAGTGACAGTGGAGATTCACCACGAGGATACCAGCCCCCAACTCATCAAGAGACTCTCCTTGGGAAAAGGTACAGCCCCAGCTTTAAACCCCGGCAGAGGCTCAGCCCTTCCTCCCTTCCTGCAGCCAGGGAGCCCAGGCAGGGCTGAGGGCATCCCACTAACCCTGCCTGGCTTTTTGTAGGTTCCCAGAGGCTGAGAGGACACGACAACAAAGGTGAGGCTCTGCTCTATCAGGTGTGTCTCCAAGCTCTCCCTCCCCTGGAGGCTGCTCCCGGGAGGAGACAGGCTCATTCCTCCCATGGGGGGGCTGCTAAAGGGCACAAGCTGCTGGACCCTGCCCATGGGTGGGGCTTGAGGAGCAAAATCCTATTGCTCTTGGGGTTGTGGGTGTCTCCTCCTCCCCCGGCCCTGGGATAAGGTGAGGGGCGACACTCCAGTGTCCCTCAGCAATCCCCCAGCTGCCACAGAGCTCTCACTGGGGTTATCTAACAGCTCCGGAGCTCAGTGCTCCCTTCTTCAACACCTGGGGAGGTTTGGCCGTGGTGGGCTGGGGTTTGATGTCCCCAGCCCTGGGGCCAGAACAGGAGATGCCTGTCTGCTGGGGAACGTGGGCTCTGCAGGATGGCAGGGAGGGGATGCAGAGCACACTCCACAGGCTGCTGACATCCATGTCCAAACGGAAGGGAATGGGCAAAGAAGAGCCTCAGTTCCATTTTTTTCCACCCAGTCCTGCTCCCCACAACAATTTATTTCTAGATGTCTTTTTTTTTTTTTCCTGCAGACAACAACCTCCTCCCTCCCTCTCTCTTCTCTGCTTTGCAGGTTTCCAGAAGACTGAGGCCCCGCGGCCACCGGGAGCAAAGGACCTCCACAGTAACTATCCATTAGCACCAGTAGTGTTCAGCTTCCCAAGCCCCTGTTCATTGGGATGGCAGAGGGGAGTGGCTTTGGGAACATCACACGTGCCCGAGCCCTGCCCAAGGCTCCATGCCCAGGGAAGGCAAACAGGCACAGGACTGTCCGAGGTGCTGTGGTTCCTGCAGAGCCTCTGCAGATATAACCTGGCAAAGACAAAACCTGATAACCACATTAAAAAAAAAACAACCCTACCACCCCCTTACCAAAAAGGCAAAAAGTATTTTCAGAGCTGCAGAGAGTGAGAGCCTTTAAATGTGTAAATCTGCTTTCTCTCTCTTTAGGTCAGCGTAACACCTCTTTTCAGGGAAAATACAGATAAACAAACCAGCCTGTTAAGAAATAGGTGCTGTGTGCCTACCTGCTGATTTTGGCAGACAGGCACAGGGATTATGTCCACCCGTTCCCTGTGGCTCACTGATGGGAGACAGCAGTGTCAGTTCATTCCAAGACTGTTAAAAATATCAGTTATCTGGTTAATTAGGGCAAGTTATTAACCCGTTGTTCACACCGAGTAGAACCAGGAGCTCAGAACCTGCAAAGATGCAGAGGTTAGGCACAGTGGGTTCAATACAACTGCTCCCAGTGTTACCTTCCTCATGTGCCTGAATTCCTGCAGAATTTTGGCCCTTGACCATGCAAAACTCCTAGAGAAACCCAGCTCTTTATTGCTAGGGTTTTTTTAAGAAGTCATGTGCTTTCTAAGACTTGCACAGTACAGATTTTCCCTGATACTTCTGCATTGTTCTCCTGCCCCTCCATACAATATCCCAGGATTTTCCATGCTGTTATGCAGTGCCAAAGTCGCAGAGGCAGCTCACACTCCAGCAGTGCACAAATCCCAGCAGTCTAGACAGGATGGCTCCTGCTTTCCATGCAGCTGGCAGGGACCTCCTGTGGGTGCCCTCGGGTCCTCTGCCCCCTAAGCACCCGCTGATGGATGTCTCCATGGGCCAGGCAGGAGCTCTGTCCCCCTTGTTCCACCATACTGCCAGGAAAAACACTCCCTCCCTTCCCAAAACAATGACAACTCATTTCTCCCCAGTATATCCATGGGACAAATCCTCTTTGAAATCCATGCCAGTAGATCTGCAGCAATTAGAGAAGCTGGATGCCTACGCATTAAAAGTAAGTCTTGCTTTTGCCTCAGTCCTCCTCCCAGCTCCCCTGTGGTGATGTCCCACAAACCTGGCTCCCAGCACCAACACCAGCTTAGGCTGGAGCTATGGGGCAATGGCATTAGAATCTCCCAAACAAGTGAAAAACCTTTTTCTTTAAACATTAGCAAAGAAATCCCACCCTGGGAACTATAACCAAAATTACATGGACCTACAGCACTGTAGCTCTATTTTTAAGGGAGCTGGAGGCAGAGCAGTCTCTCCAGGTGGGGTCTCACTGGCTTCAGAAGAACAAGAGATGGGGAGGACAGGAGATCTACCACAGGGATTCCTTCACCATGACCTTGCAGTGCTTCCTCCCCACACACAGGTGAACGTCAGGAACAGCGTGGAGGAACTGGTCAAAGCCCTGCTGAAACAAGCCCGCACTGACCTGGAAAAGGTCCGAGCCATATGGATGTGGATATGCCATCACATAGGTAGGCTGAGGTCCCCAACTGTAGATAAGGCTGTCACTGTCACCCCTGTCCCATTGCCATGGCAGTTTACTCAGTATTTGTGGGTTATGCCCATGTGGGGAGTGGAATGAAGGCTTTTTGGAGGTTTTCATCCAGAAATGCATTCAGAGGGTCTCTCACCACCTCTGTTTCCCAGTCCCTCTCCTCGCACTCCCAGGCCCCACAAGGTCTGTGTGTATATGATCTACCTGTAACTCAATTTGAGATGTGACCAGACAAGTCCCTACAGTCCAAGAGCCAGAGCAAAAGCCAGGCTGCCCAACACCAGGGGCCTGCTTGTCACCTTCAGAGTCACCAACACCATCAGAGCCCAGTTTTGAGGGGGTGAACAGCAAGCAGGTGATGATCCAGATTTCAGAAGCAACCTGGTCTAGTGGAAGGCACCCATTTTGTCCAAAAATCAAAGTTTTCCTCCCACTTGGATTCAACTGCTGACCCCCAGCCCAAGCTTAGAGCAAAGCGTGATGAGGGATACAGCTGTCCCTCTGCCCCAGCAGTGTCATGGCTCGTTCCCCTCTGCTCAGGGAGATGAAAAGCAACCTGAGCGTTGCCCCTGCTGCCCATCGGTCCCATTGCCTCAGGCTTCTGCATGAACTTTTGTCTGTGCTCCTTCTCCCAGAATACGACGTCGTGGGCTACCACAACAAAAGCCAGCTGTCAAGCAAGCCCAGAGATGTGCTTCAGATGGGCAAGAGCATTTGTGAGGGCTATGCTGAGCTCTTTGAACACATGTGCAGGTAAATTAAGTTCAGAAGCATTCAATGCCAGCAAGAGTTAACATTCTCTGTGCCTATCCTGTCTGCCTTTGCATTGACTGATGTGACTTTAAGCAGGACATGGAACTTTAGCTTTCCAGCCATGCTGTGGAAAAACAGCAAGTCCTAGAAAGGTCAATTTTGCTCTCTCCTCTGCTCCCTCCACCCCCCTCCCCAGCATAATTTACTTGGTGCCATCTGCTGAGCTTCGCATTGCATTAACATAATGGCAGATGAAAACACAGAGATAATTTGATTAGAAGAAGTAGGATTTTCCTTGGGGTATCTGGATGTGAAGGTTAAAAGCATGGCAAGACTTGAACAAGGAGTGCTGTCTCCAACATGCTCCCTTGCAAGAGGTAGGCAAGAGTCCCAGGAGGAACTTTCCCTAAACCCTCTGGAGATGCCCTGTCCCCTGCAGGGACCCCAGGGACACTGCCTTGCACTTACCACTCTGTTCTGTGCCCAACCTCAAGGTGCAGCACTGTCGAGGCCAATACTGCAATTCCCATTTTGTAGCTACCATTGGCATTTAATGATTAAAATCCTTTCTTCTGCCAACAAAATCTCGTGGACATCTACGGGGATGAGTGACCTGAACTTCCCCACAGAGCAGGGCTTTACAGTCACAAAGCCATTTCTAAGAGGCAGCCCCTTCCTTGGTAGGGAGCACAGGGATGCAGCCCCAATCCCTAAGGAAAGGAGAACCCCTGAAATCCACAGCAAGTAAAGCAATGAAGGTGTTTGGAGGTTTGGGGTCAGCCTTAGGCAGAAGGGTTGCCCAAAAGGAGAAAACTGGACCTGAAAACTCAGAGACAGGAGATTGGATGGGATTTCCTAAAGTAATCCTAAAAGGGTGGGCTTGCAAGATGGCTCTCTCAGGAAGGGGCTTCCACTCCCTTGGAAAAATCACAGACTACTTATTAATAGCACGTGTAATAACAATTGGCTTTCCACACCATCCAAAAAGATTTGAGGGGGTTTTCCCCATGGAACAGACAAAATCTACAGTGAAAAGGAGAGATTAAAAAAAAAGTCCAGCATACTGTGCCAGATGCTGAAGTGGTAAATGATTCCAGCCAACAACATATCCCACACTATACATTTGGTCCATTCCAACTCAAACCATTCTATGACACTGGATCTTATTTTCTAAAGAGTAAAGAAACAGGATGGCGAAGCATGCATTTATAGGTACATCCTATGGAGCACTTATTAGCAGTTAGAAGGGGGGAATTTGCATCTGTTCATTAAAAAGCATATGCTTAGTTCATTAAAAGCATTAATCTTTCCAAGGATATCTCTGACTATTTAAAGGCACTGTTGATTTACTCGCAATTCCTCAGTTCCAGGCTGATTAGTCACTATGTGATTCAGGAAACCTCCCAGTTGTCAAGACTATTATATTGTCAAATATTAGCAAAATGTTTAGCTTCTGTCCTGAAAAGCTGTAAAGACAACACCCCTTTCTTGCACAGAGATCTCCTCATCCCTTCTCCCCGTGCTCTGTGCCGCTCTTACACTGAGTCTGAGCAGAAAGGCAGGAGGCAAAGAGCACTCATCTTATAGAAAGGCTTTTCAGAGCCAAGTTTTGGGGGGGAAAGGTGTTTTAACATGCCTTTTTTCCCTAGCTCCTGTGAGGGAACTTGAACTAACAAACCCATTTGCCAGTCATCAGGAGTCCCCCCTCAAAAGTCCTGCTGAAGGCTGACATTGATTGAGTCCTACTTGTCCCAGTGCCAGAGGGAACAATTCCTGCTGCAGACACAACACTGTCACCTCCAACCACAGCTTTGGCAGCCAGACTTCCTCCCATTAGCTGAGATTCCTGTCACAGAGGAAAGGTGGGCAGGGATAGTGGGAAGCTGGCCATAAGGCATCACTTCCCAAACATCAGGAGTGATAGCAAGGAATGCAAACACAGGTTCCTGACCAATATTGCAGCGGCATTTATCAACAGCTGGCTCCTCGGATGACAAGCAGACTCGAGGAGGTAGCATGGCTGAGTGAAGCAGTGCAAATTCATGAATCCAATTTAGGGCAGCCTGGAATTAGGGACACGCTTGCCAGGGTTAGCGATGAAGGCACAACAATTATTTTCTAACAATTATTTGCCTAAAGGTGATCTGACCAGGTATCCAGCTGCTCCTTCTTCCTAACCAGTCTGTAAATATTCCAGATTTCACATCTTCTTGCTTCTCCTGCTTCCTGCAGGCAGTAGCTTTCCTTCTTTTCAGGCACAGAGGCGTACACCTACCTACCACAAGCATAAACCATTCTGTCTCCTTCTGGAGAATCCTTTTTTAGATGAAATGATCAAAGTCAATCTAAAATCAAAGGGAAGAAGATGCCATTGAATCCAGTGACACCTGTAGTAAGAGCCAGACTATTTCCTACCGTTTTTGAGGCAGAAAAGCAACTTTGTGTTTAATCTCTTTGCTGCACCAAGCAAATGTTGCCAACTGTTCTTAATTCAGTTCTTCCGGTCCATTTTGTATCTAGGTCATCTTCAACCTCACACTGCCACTTCAACCAGTTCTGGAGATCTTCCTAATCTTCTCTCTGCCTGCTTAATTTATCTGTATGAAGTCGTTGACACGAGAGACATGAGCACCCTTTTCACCAATACAGAATTGCTCCTCTACAGGATGTTTTAGCTTGGATTTTTGTCTGTCCATTACTAGAGAGACCAGTTTAAATGCTCTGGTCTTTATTTTGAGAACTTTGAACACATCCAGGCACAAATTCTTTTTGCTGCTTTGCCAACGTTCACTGTAATTGAGAGCACCGTGAGAGCAGAACTTGTCCCTTAATGTTCCCTCTGAATATCCCAGCTAACAAGAATGCCTAGAGAAGCCTGGAAGGATTAGACACCAATCCCCATGAAATTAGTGGGAATTTGGTACTTAGCTCCTTGAAACTCCTAGGATTAAATCTTCACCAAAGCTCCCAGGCCAGCTCCTAGTCTCAGTTACATCATGCAAATCCAAGCTCTCACCAGTCATGTCAGTGGAGTTGTTCCAGATTTACTGCCCAGCTCCATGTTAGAATTTGACTCTCAGGGGCCTGCAGGCTGGTAAGGGCTTTCTAGACCACCTGCAGCACCAGGTTTCTCCGTGGCATTCCCTCCAGCCTGGCCTGTTCTGGATACTCATGGAACAGGCAGTGCCCGCTATCACTGTTTCATCCTCTCCTTTGCTGAGGTGCCCACCTCCCCTGGAAACCAGCATCCTCTCCCTGGAAAAAGCAGCCCTCCCTACAAGCTCCACTGCACTGCCAATTGCCAGCCAGTATCTGTTATCAGGCCTCGACTTCTTAACAACCATGCTAATTATCTTCCCCATAAATATCACTTTTCTCCGGAGCTAAACCCACATTATGCAGACAATCTCGCTCTGGAAGCCTGCACTCTTTATTACTTAAGGCAGTTGTTCCATTTAACACACTTCTCAAGGAAGAAGAAAAATGTCAATGCTGTCCTACACAAAAGACAACGCTCCAAGTGAAGCAATTTTAGATTAATGGTGAAATAAGATGCCAATGTTAGAATCCATCAGCAGAGAGCTTATTAACACAGCGCTTATTTAAATCTTATTTACACATCCACGCAGGTATTCATCATGTTTTTAGAGAGAGAACTATTTAATCATTTCTACCCTGGGCAAGCACAAGCTCATTCTTTCAGGAAACCAAATCAGCATCTACAATCCCATGAGGTCTGAGATACCTTAGCTGGTGTCAAACACCAGGCCCACTGTCACGGGGAGAGAACAGCCTGTGCTTTTAATTTGTAATTACATGGGCTAATTGTGGACAGCAGCAAAGGGATTCCACTGAGTAACAAGACAGAGAGCAATTAAGCACACTTTATCTTGTCATCCTCTAACAGTACTGAATTGATGGTGCATCAGGCAAAAAGACAGGGAATATGCAAAATTGTGAGAGAAAAGGCCCTTCCTCCAGCAGGATGCTCTCTGGATCTCTGTGCAAAGACTACAAAAACAAACAGCCCCATCCAACACCTCAGGCATCATCACCTTTTCTCCTTCCCCAGAAGTACCTGACAGGTTTAAAACAGAACTCTCCTGCTGCAGCTTATAATTTCCTTTCAGTCTTGCAGGGATTCAGTGCAAGAAGCTCTCGGGACATGCCAAGGGATACGGGTACAAGACAGGGCAGACCTTTACAGGGGACTCTGACCATGCCTGGAACGCTGTCTACCTTGAGGGAAGGTGGCATTTACTGGACAGCACCTGGGGGAGTGGTTCTGTGGATGATTCCTTCACCAAGTTCACCCACAGGTAAAGAACCTCCTTTATCTTAGTAGATAAACCCCCCACAAAGGCAGAAGGAAAGTTGATAGGATTGGCAAACCAAACAGACCCATTTGGTGCCACAGGAAGACCCAAAGCCATGAGCAGGGTACCCAGGCTGCCTGTACAAGGCATGGAGCATAGCCTGTACAGAGGTAGGAGCCCTGTGCAGCAGGTCACAAACTGCTAAAAACCAACTGGCTTTGCTTGTCATATCTTCAGATTAGGCAATAGTCTGTGGCACCCCAGTCACAGCTTTTGTGAATTGATTTGTAAAATGAACACCCAGTGCCTCCCTCTTTTTCCAGGAGCCTGTGGGTGCAAGGGAATAGTGCAAATACCCAGGGTTTATCTCAAAGCTCAGCATTTACCCTGGAAACAGAAGACCAAAGCTCAGGTTTCTTTTCTGCCTGGGGAATTTCTAACCCACGGATCTCAGTTTATCAGCAGCTCAATCCACTCCAACATCCTCCTGCTGAAACCACCACCACTGTGCGGGGGAAGAATTCACTATTTGTAATTACTCATTTTCCCTAATTTCTCCCTTCTCCCAGGTACAATGAGTTTTACTTTCTGACTCACCCGGCCCTGTTCATTAACAATCACTTCCCAGATAACAGTAACTGGCAGCTTCTTAAGCCCACACTGACGCTGAAGGAGTTTGAGAACAACATGCTGCACAACAGCAACTTCTACACGCTGGGGCTGCTGGCCACACACCCGGAGACTCCCATCATCCAAACAGGTAATGGAGAAGCCATGGAGCATCTTCCCTTGTGCATCCCACATCCAACACACACCACTGTGCACCTCTTCAGGCAATACTGAGCAACCTGAGTCCAGCAGCTCTTTTAACATAAAACCACTCAGGTGCCACGACTGAACACGGCTCACATTTAAGACCCCCTCCCTTGGATTTTCCAAGAGCTGCAGGAATTTAACTGGATGGCTAATATGTGAATGCTAAGAACAGAGTTAAAACTTATGGACATCTACATTTTAGGACGTAATGAAGACTTCAAGCTGTTCAGGAACAGGCTCCCAGGGAGGTAGATTAATCTCATATCTACATACTGCAGAGTTCCTGCACTTTGAAGCTATTGGGAGCAGCTACTGGGCTGGCAATCAGGTCTAATCACCTCTAATTCAGCCCTTCATGATCACAGAATTACAGAATTCCATAATGGCTTGAGTTGGAAGGGACCTTAAAGCCCATCTCATTCCAAGCCCCCACCATGGGCAGGGACACCTTCTACTAGACCAGGTTGCCCCAAATCCCATCCAATCTGGCCTGACCTGGTACTTTCAGTCATATATATACCACTCAGGCTTTCACATTCTATCAGACCATAGCTCCATGTCAGGGTGTACCAGAACAGGATAAATGCACATCTCCCAAGCAAAGGCCACTCTCATTCTTTCTGAGGGACACTGGTCTAAGCAGACAGCTGACAAGCTATGACCTGCCAGTTGCAGCTCTTGGTTTTACTTCTAGAGAAACAGCAACTTACTGGGCCAGATCAGCCTTCCCAGAACAGGGGGTACATGCTAAAACTGCACTGACACTCCTCTGCATACTCTTTTCTTTTGTATTTCCCAGTAAATGGAAAAGCCTCTGTATCCGTGGACTGCCGTCCTGGCACGTTATTTATGTTTAAGCTGAAGGGATCAGATGAACACGGTTTGATGACTTTGAAAAAACACGGAATGGAGTTGGATATCTACCCACAGAAGACAGGGAGCCACAAGCTGGAGATCTTTGCCAAGCCCTCCAAGGCTGAGGCTTCGGATGACGTCTACAAGTGTGTGGTGGAGTACGTGGTGGAGTGCGAGTCGGTGGACACGGCCACGCGCTTCCCCAAGGACCTGCACCAGCCCGTCGGGCCGAGCTGGTTCTCCGAGCGCCACGGCTTCCTGCGGCCATCGCACCGCCAGCCCGTCCTGCACACCAACGACGGGCGCTGCTCCCTCACCTTCACCCTGGGCAAGGACATCAGCGTCCTGACCTCGCTGCACACCGACGGCAGCAGCCTCGCCGAGGACATGGGCAGGCGGCACGTGCTGCAGATCCACCGCAGGAACCAGATCCAGCTCAAGGTCCATCTCCCGCACGCGGGGAACTTCGTGCTCAAAATCTACTCCAAGAAGAAGTCAGACCCCGGTAATTACGACTACATCTTCAACTACCTCATCAAGTGCATGAACACGGAGGTGAAGTGGCCGGCCTTCCCCCAGAGCTACAGCAAGTGGCTGCAAGACTACGAGATCCTGGAGCCGCTCTCGGGCCTGCTGCCGGCCAACCGCAACGTCCAGTTCAAACTCAAAATGCACGGCATTGCCAAGGTGCTGGTCCAGGCTGAGAACATCCACCCTCTCACCCAGAACAAGGGCTACTGGGAGGGAACCTGCAACACCTCGGGGTGCAGAGAGGTGTTTGTGATGGTGCACGAGAATGCCAACCACAGCTTCTACTCGCATGTCCTCAAATACGAAGTTGAGACCCAGTAACTCCTTGTTCTCTCACTCACCTGCATGAACCAACCTCCCCAAGGTGCCCCAAACCAGCACAGCTTTAGGAGATTGCTCATTCTCTCAACCAAATCTGTTCTTTCAACAAATGCAGGACAACACTTGCAGGCTTTTACAGACCGCGGGCTCAAAGATGGTCAAGGAAGCAGAAAATCCTGTTAAAAAAAGGAGCAGCAGTGGAAGACATGAGATAAAACCCTCACCTACATTTCAGTAACACTATCCAGACAAATATTTAGAAGAAAACAACTGACTGTCTGCCGGGCATTCTGTGCCAGCATGCTGGTTTCCAAGTTATGGACCATAAGACAAGTCTTACGAGGGCTACTCCAAGAATTCACCTAATTATGGGGCAGGATGAAGAAAGTGGACCCTGGTTTTGAGCAGCAACATTGGACATGAGGAACTTCAGGATATTTAAACAAAGTTTCTGTATAACTGTAGTAAAGTTGCAAAATGTATCTGGGGAGAGAGAAGAATTGGGAAGAAGATACAACATGAAGTTTCCTTGTGCACTTCACCGTCTTACAGATTTCAATAATACTGGAAAAATACTTTTTACACTGACTCTTAAATACAATAAACAAAATCATTTTTACCTTTTTATATTAGAGTATTGTAGACACTTTTTCTGCTGTAATCATATCTGAAGCATATGGATTTTCCATAACCAAAATTACAGTAAAAGTGAGAATTAAGTTCTCAGAAATCACTCCTTTCTCCAACCTGTCTATGCAATACTGCAGCTACAAACTGACAGGGTTACGTGGGACAGCAAGCTGAGTGACATTATTATCATGTAACAAACCATTTGGTGCTGTACTCTTGGAAAACGGCTCCATGCACAAGGCAAAGGGGGCCTTCTACTGAATCCCACCACAACTGCACATCCTGAGATGGAGCAACATTTTCATAACTGATTCAGATGCCTGTGAGCGTTAGCATGACCCAAGAGGTATTATGTTTGAGCTTGAATGGAAAATAAACCTGTTATGTTTTTGCACTCTGTTTCATTGACCGAACAATATGAGTTCTCTTCCCAAAGCTGCTGTGTTTTCCACACAAAAGAGGTGTTTTTTTCCTACATTCCCTCCTCAGTGGCTGGGTGGCAGGAATTACTCCCAGGGCTGCCCACCTGCAGCAGGCTCACTCCTACGTTTACTCCTTTGACCCCAGCACCCAGGGCTGAGTTCCCATTTAAGCAGGTTCAATACCTGCAGCTGGATTCCAGGATCAGCACTCTCTGTGAGGATGCAGGCTGCTGCAGACAGGAGCTGCAAGCATAAACACAACACGTAAGCTAACAGGGCTTACTTAAGCTGGGAGCACAGCAAAGCTTCGGGGTCTATTTGTACTTGGAGACAAGAGGCTCCATATGCAACATAAAAGTAGGTTTTAAGTCCTCCTGTAAACAGCTCAGTGTCTTTGCCCTCAAAACTGGTGGCAGCAGCTCCTCCCTGCAGGAACACTAACAAGCTGTGGAGCCCAGCAGGCACCCGCTCCCTGGGCATCAACACAGACTGAGCAGCCAGATGCAAGGCAGACTCGGGGATCTTTTGTTTGCCTAAGGACCTTGAAGGCTAAAGCAAGTATTGTCTGTCAGCACAGACAGCCCTGGTTTATTTTGGTGCCTGGCAGAAGGGTTCTTTTTTCTCAGATCCCACTTTTCAGATCAAGGAGGACACACTGCAGTAGCTTTCAGTTCACAGGTCAAGCTGATCCAGTCAAATGCATCACTTCTTACAATGGCAGGATAAGGAAGCATCCCAGAGAGCTTAGTGACTAAAGAAAACAACTTCTACCTAACAGGGTCAAGGATACCGAAGTACAGACACTTCATGGAACCACACATTTGGTGTTTACTTACACGGACACAAATAGGCACAAGCACACCAACAGACACTTTGGTAAAGCCTCTCTGCAGGCGACACTGCTATGAACACAGTCCCTGCTCCTTGTCTCACACTCACTTCCACAAGCCCTCTCTCTGAGCCCACATGCTCTATTTCTGCCTCAAGATGGCAGGGAGAACAAACACACCCCAAGAGAGCAGAGAGAACAGTTTATGTACTATTGCCCCCTAATCAGCACAACCTCGGGGAGCAGTCCCTGTTCCTGAACCCAACTCTGTAAAACCCAGGCACCTGCAATTCCACACACCTACAGAGTCCCCGATTCTTTAACCCCTCAAAGAGCGACCCCAAGCACTGTCACACCCACAGCAGAACATCTGTAACACACTAAAGACAGACAAAGCCTGCACAGCTTCCCACTCTACAGATGTACAAAAGGAAGTGCTGCAAATAAAGTTCCACACTTTTGTCTCAAACAAAAAACAAACACTGGCTCTGCCCCACAAGTGTGCAAGAAATTCTTTAGTGCTATTGAAGGCTTAAGTTCAAAGACACAAACCCCCTCTCGAGCTTCATTAATTATAAAGCTTCCAGGGCCAGGTGATTATTCCAAGGGAGGTTTGACACTGCAAAGGGAGAGAATGCCTGAGAAACCCTGCAGCCCCAGATAAAAGCACCTCAGAAGTCTGCATTTGCTGTGACATCTCCCTCCAGGATAAACACGGCTCCTTCTCACCCCCCTCATAAAAAATGCACATTCTTCAGCACAGCCAAGGTTCCAACACCAGGAGAACAGCTCTGGAACAGATTGCTCGGTTATCTCAGGGCATCTGCAATGACACAAGGTGGGAAAGACAGAGCACACACACACCAACACGGGGAGGTAACTCACCAGTTCCCCTGCTGCAGATGCTACTTTAGATTACATTAGTTCAAATTTTCAGTCTATTCCCTGAATGAAGCTGCTTATAACAGGTATGAGAAACTGATAAAACTGTAGGATTATAGCTGCTAATTAAACGAATGGATCATCGTCAGTCCTGTTCTTCCCTTCTGCTAACATGAACTGCCAAATTTCTCTGAAGGGATATGGAAGAGCACACAAGGCAAAATGTCTCCTGAACTTCTGAAAACATCAACAGCATGATGCAACAGTAACTAATGTAACAAACCTTCAGGAAACACAATACTATTTTCAAAGCATCATTTCAAAAATAAAATTGGTGGCCTCACTGAAGGCTGTGAGGGATCCCTAAAGGTTCTGGCATATCACACACTTGGTGGATCTACAGGTTCATCTGCAAAGAGGAAATAGTTTGGTGTATTCTGCTGTTCAGATTTTATCAAAATGCCCCATGCCCAACAAGTTCTTACTTGGGATCTGGACAGACAGGGTAGTTGATCCAAAAACACCCATGGACAGCTCTGCAGAGGATCCAAGGCCAGCGCTGGTTTTGTGCAGAACACAGTCCAGCCCCAGCTGGGGGCAATTCAGCACCTCATTATAAAGGCTGCACAATGAGAATCCAGAATGGATTTGAAGGTTTTATCCTCGTGCAAAGAAATCCACAAGAAAGCCAAAATACATGGACTTTTGGATTGGAACGTTTCTGAACTCTGGGATGCTGAGGTGCATGCCCAAGTGCAGCCCCAGCCTGCAGCCAGGCATCCCCTGGCTGAACTCACCTGTCTGACACAATGGTTGGGCTCTGTGTACATGTGGTGCTTTTGAATTCCTGTTCCTGGACAGCATTAAGCTGCTCTAACACAAGGTGAAGCTGATGGAAAGGAAGTTTATGGATATGGAATGTCCTCCTCCCAAGGTTTGCCTGGACAAAGGCACAGGAGAACCGCAGAGACCCCAAAAGAAAACAAGTTCATAGGAAATAATTCCTGTTCACTCATTTACAACTTACTTCCTTCGAGGAACGACTGAGTATTTTCCCTAAAAAAGCTCACAGATGTATTTTGATGCAGCAGTTCCACTGGACTGTCCAGATTCAACCCAGGCTGGCACCAGCTCACATGGCAGCTGCAATGATGTGTGGATGAACCTCACCTGCTTGGGGGTTCTCCTCCCATCCAGTGTCATTTCTCACTCCCATTTCTCTTTTCCAAGAGCCATGACCACATGCAGAATTCAGCCACTCTTTCCTCAGCTATTCTGCAGTACTTCAAGCACCTTGCACAGCAAGATAAAGACACCAGATACTACACAAATTGTAAAGGGCAGAAGCTGCAAGAACTAGGAAATATTAAGGAATTCCACTAAGGGCAAATTGACTGGAAAAAATGCAGATAGCCTTAAGGAAAGATGAATTTTATTCCTTCTTCCTTGATGAACATAGCCATGCTGGGATGGAAAAGGTGTTGAACCAAGTTCCTGATGAGAAGGGAAGATAAGCCACAAGAGTCCCTTTGTGTATTTGTATGAACAAGAAAAGAGGTGTTTGCCATTCTGATTTATTTCGATACTTTTACACGTATAAAATATACTTTAAATACTTTACATAAAAACTAGCAAATGGTTTGCTTTAAAAAAACACCATAATCTTTGTGAGTGAGTACATAGCTCTGATGCAGGTCTGTGACCTACGGCAAGCTGACTCAAATGTCTGTGGTGTAACACTCCTCATGAGAGCAAGCATGTAGACAAGAGTTCCTTCTCCTCAACTCCCATCCTGCTGAATCAGCTCCAAGTGGGACACATGGCCTCTCTCTCAAGCTCCAATCCCAACTGGATATAGGCACCTTCCCAGTCACAGTTTGGAACCACATAAGGAAACCAGCATTCCAACTCCACAAGAAACGTTATTCCTGGTGTTCAAATCGTTTCACTATCTTTGCACTCTCTTTTTTCAGTTCCTCAATGTGAGCATTTAGACACTCCAGGATGTGCTGGGATCTCACTTCTTCATCCTCCAGGTATCGTGCAGCAATGGATCCGACAGAAGCTGTAGGCAAGGGGCACTAAGGGGAAACAAAGGGATTATCAAGCATTCCTTCATTCCAAGTCTTGGCCAGAAACACCACATATCTGCAAACCACACAACTGAACATGCTCCTAGAGGGCTCATTTCCATCTTAGGGCAGACTAAGCACTCAGGACTCACGCTTGTATCACAAGTCTAGTCCCTCCCAACAGCCTCCAGGAGCCAGCAATGACTGCTGCACCAAGGCAACACTGACAAAAAAATCACTACTAAAAAATCAGGGCTAGAAGGTCACTACAGAATACCAAGGAGTTTGCCCTGGGTGTTAGTGCAACTCAAAGTCTACATCCTGCTCCTTATCTCCATAAAAATCCCAGCAAGTGGGAGCACCTCAGAGTTTGTGTCCAGGGAAGGGAAAGCACCGCCAGACTGGTGGTAATTTTACCAGATATTCCACACTGGGAATATCTCTGCTTTCTTTCATATACCTCCTCTTCTTCCTCAAAGTTATGGGCTTCTGGTACAATTCCACAGGCAAGTACTGCTCCCATTGCAGCTCAGGGAACAGCACTTCAGTGCAGCCAGCAGTGGTCAACTCCAGATTCTTTCCTTTACAGTCAAGAACTATTCCTGCTCCTCACATCACTTACCCACAAGTTATTAACTTACAAAAACAACACTGTGAACCAGGCTTAATGTACAAGTTGATGAAGAGAAGCCTCGTGCACAGGGGCTGGCACGTGAAATATTAAGGTTACCAAGGGGCTGCTTTCCATTACAGACAAGTTGTCTCAGTGTCTTGGCAAGAGAAAATAACTGGTTATTTCCAAATCCTGGAGTCTCGTGATTTTCAGGTCTTATCAACAGCCAGGAACAAAGGGAAACAGAAAAGGCTACAGACAACAAGCAAATCTCTCCCACCTCACTACTGCCTACTGATGAGAGTTCTCCTCTCTTAGTGCTAAAGGAATTGATTTCAAGACACTGGAGCCTGACCATGAACAAGCAGACCCAGTCAACACCAGGAGGACTATCTGTATTTCCTTAAAAAAACTATTTCTACCCCTCAGAATAAACAGCAGCCCATTCTCTTCTATTAAACATCAAGCCCTAGACTTCTCAGACCCTGAAGTGGGAACTGTTCACACTTTAGGTCCAATCTTGCAACCTGAAGTTTCCATTTAAAATATTGCAGTTCCCTAAGTTCCCAACACTGTTTTCTGGGTATGTGTACAAGCTACTTTAGTCTTGAAAAATCAAGACCTATTCTTGGTAGCAAACTTCATCAAGATCTCCAAACCTGACAAGCCTCCACTTATCTGTGCACTAGCCTTAGAGCCTCTTCTCTGGATTCCCACAAAAAGACATCTCATAGTTTAATAGTTTTCACTGCTACCAACACACAAACAGAGGAGAAACTGCTCTGAACACTGCTGGGGCAACATGTCTGGAGCAAGGACCAATGCTCAGCATTCTCCCCTCCCTAAACATGACAGGAAGAAGTGATTCAGTGCAAATTTTCTGTATCTTGGTCAAGCACTTCAGCAACTGAGCTGAGGTAGGACAGAGAAAGTGCTAACACTGCTCCCTATGAAAAAAGTACAATCAGCAACTGGGAAAAAGAGCAGGCTCCCCTTGTGCAGTGAAGCAGAGATTTCAGGCTTTGTCATCAGCAAGCATAAGCAGCTTTAAGTTCAGTGTGCTGACTGCTGCAGCCCCTTTGAAAAGGGGTAAAACTCACAGTGCTTTACAGAGGTGCAGCAACCAGTCACCCAGAGACTGTGAAATACTGACATATTCAGCACTCCACATCCACTCTGAGCCTCTACTATAGACTCAAGCCAAAAGCTGAAGCAGAATTCTGAGGGGACACCAGCAGGTCCTGGTACACACTGAGGTACAACACCAGCACAGAGAGAATCATGAGCTCCTGGGATTAACTCAGCAAGGCCACAAACACAAAGCTCTTCTCCAAGGAGTTCTGAAGAGCCACCACATAGATCCCCCTGGCCAAGTCTCAAACATCCAGCCGTGGCTTTTCTTCCCTGTTTAACATCTGATTTACTTACAGGATCACACACAACATGCAGTTGGGTCATGCATTCAAAATCCTGTCTCCTTTTGCCAGATGAGAACCCAGCTCTATTTTCAGCTGTTGAGCAGCAACTAACTCCTGCACAACTGCTTACCAAAAACACAGATTCTCTGTGATGATTTGAGGCAGGCTGCTTAGATGCTTCATCTGCAAAATCTTTGTTTTCATCCACCACCTGGAGCACAGACTCTGCTCCCAGCCGGGCACGTGACTCCTTGCAGTTCTTGCTGCTGCTCTGCGAGGGTGGCTCCCCCATCTCAGGGGTCACAGTTCCTGTTTCAGCAGCTCCACACTCCTGGGAGTCCCTGTGATGATGCTGAACAGTCCTGTCAGGCTGGAGATGTGTCCCCCCTGTGTGTTCATGCTGCTCATGCTGTGCTTCCCGAGCTGTCCTGGAAGGCAGGTGTGAGCACAGAACTGAGTTTGTCTCTTACCAGCTGAACTCCAGCAAAAACTCACACAGAGGCGACAATTAACATAGATGTTACTAACAGCCCTGGCAATCCAAACTTGTTTCCATAGCACTTCCCGACACGCATCCAGTCCCTGTGGAATTCTCTCTCTCTTCTGCTACTGTAGATACCAAAACCCACATCCTAGCACAGTAACAGAAAGGAGCGCAGCCGCCTGGGCTGCATCTAATTCTGTCACCAAAAACAGCACAGACTGCTGCTCCAGAGAGAGGCAAAGGCAGACAAAAGACAAACACTGCTGGCTTTGCAGAACACAAACCAGCTGGGACTCAAAGATACTGTACTGCTCACGGCATAAAGGCAGATTCCCAAACAGCCCTTGTGCTCTCCCAGATGCACTGCAGAGAGACACAGCATGCCAGGGAACCCCACAGATCCCCACACCTGCTCCCCTTCACCCTGAGGAAGCACAGAGGTCACTCACCTGTGCTGCACATCCCTGGGCTCCTTGCCTTGCCCCTGTGCAGTGACCCCCAGTTTCGCCCTGGTCTCTGCAAGGTCCTTCCGCAGCTGCTGGTTCTCAGATATCAATTTCTGGAGCTCAACAGCGTAGTCCTCCCTGAGTGCTCTCAGGGTGCCATCGTCCCCCTGACAGACAAAGAAGGGCAGAAGTCAGAAGTTCTGGTTTGCAGGACACCACAGTCACAATCCAGAGCAGAGACCAGCAAGAGATTCCTTAAGGCATATCCCCTAATCCCATTTTGACCAGCAAAACCTTCAAGACTTTCCTAGGAGAAAATTAATTATATATATGCCTTATTGGGCTTGCATCCAGACTCAGTGTGCTGACCTGCTGATCTGCCTGGGAAGGTCAGTCTCTCTCACCACTGGATTCCTTTTAAAACAGGAAAACATGGACCCAGGATAGTTGAGATATACCTGCTTCTGGCCTTTCTCAAACTCTGAACAACTTGCTTCTTCCCACCATCTTCTTTTTACTAGGCTAGGTGGATATAATTTCCACTGCTTCTACTCCTGTGACATTCCCACTTGCTTTTTGCCAATTCTATTAAACTTAGATGCTTAATTCATTCTCGTCACCTCTGTATCTAAGGTCTTTCTGAATGTGCATTAGGACAGCCAGGCAAAGATCCAGCTCCTGTGCCTTGGGGCTGTGGGGCTTTTTTTTAAGGCAGATTTGCTGCTTTGCACACTGCTACCACATTTTTGGAAACTCACAGAGGCTAAAGCCACCAGACACTTTTCAAGCAGAAAGTAATGGGCCTTAGGTTATTTCAGTTTCAAACCAGCCCTCCAAAAAGCTGTTTTTAATCCATCTCACCAGCCACAAGCTTCTGTTTAGCACTTTCCCAGGAACTTGGCACATTTGACAATCACCCCAAACTAATACTAAGAGCTGACTATTTCCTTCCCACAGATCTAACAGCATAAAAGCTCTGACATACTCTCATGGGGTTGTCAGCTGTCTGAATCCAGCCCTTGTCCCCTGGGAAGCAGCCATTCTGCTTAAATTGAGACAGAACTTGCAAACCAGACACTTCTTCCTTCACAAAATGAGCCAACTGGTTATTTCTGCCAAGGCTGTATCTCTTCCATGCAGGCTCCTCTTCTCCCCTCTGCCTCAAGAGTTTTGGAGGTTTTGCTCAGCTGCAGGAGCCACCACAGGGCCCTTTCCAAGAATACTGCCCCAACACATCCAGCCCGTGTTCCCAGCCTGCATCCTGCTCACAGAGAGCAAGGGAAAGCCCTGCTGAATGGCTCCTCACCAGGGGAGAACACACTCTCACCCAAGTATTTCAAGGGCCAGAGCAGTTACAGCTCCAGGACAGGTCAAAAGGATATCAGGTTGAGAATCAAAGGTAAAGTGAGGTAAAGTGGCTTAAAATGGAAGTGTAATGAAATGTACTAAAAAAGTGGGCCAAAGCCTATGGAAATGATGGCTGCTTCTGCAGTTCTCTTCACTCCTCTCTGACTGAACAAATGCTTGATATTTCTCCACCTTATTTCCTCTCAAATTGCCTCTTTTGCTTGTGTTTTAAGTTCACTGAGCTCTAGCCCCCATTTTGAGAGGCCTGCCCGAAGACTCTGACTGTTCCCAGGCAGGAACACAAGGCCAGTCCCTTCCCAGCTCCTGGTCCTCAGTGCATACCTTCAGCTTCCCACACTCTGTTTTTTCCAGAATCTCTGAGAGATGACGGTTTTCCAGCTTCAAGGTTTCCAGCTGGACCAGAATGACCTGAGGAGACAGAGGCAAACAACAAGCTCAGAAAAAGAACAAAATGCATCCTCACAACACCCTCCAAGCATTTTCCACCCTCAAACTCAAGTACTAAACAAGGTTTGGGCTGCTGCTAGTTGTACTGGGACCCTACAGAGAAGGCTACAAAAATAACCATGCACAGTTTTCAAAGAGGTTATCCATCCTGGCCTAGTTAGCATGAGTGATCCCAAAGAGTTCTGTGGGACTGTAGGCTGCTGGTTTAAAAAGAAGCAGCAAGACAGATTCAGTGAACAGCACCATTAGAAGATTCCATCAAAAGGTCTCAGTTTTTGTACAGAGGCTAAAGAGAGAAGGAAACTATTAATGTAGCTAAAAACCAGGATAGTGTTCCAAGCTTTCAGATCCCAGATAGCATAAGAGCCTTGTGCCTTTTTTACCCTGTGCTCCACTGCTTTCCTCTCTGCTCTTTCAATCTCTGCTCTGAGCTGTTGCTCCAGGTCTGAGGTGGAGCCACTTGCTGATGCAATGGTGATGTCCCGCTGGTGCAGCTCCTGGGTCAGCCTGGAGATCTCTCTTTTCATCCCTTCTAGCTCACTGCTGTGCATGTGTTCAGCCTGAGAGAGCTGGTCTTTCAGCTGGAGGAAGACATGCAACACACCACCCACGAGCTTTTTAAAACACGTTTCAGCAAAAAAAGCAAAACTATTGCACTATTGCACATGGTAATGTGAAATCTCAGTCGTGGAAAACAAAAAAGCTCTACGTAACAACAAGCCCTATGCACATGCTTGTCCTTCCTGATTGAAAGCCACCTCATCCCAATCCTTTCCCACACCACACACTACCACTGGAAAAAAGTTTCATGCCATGAAGTACTTGAGAAGACCCACAATTTATCAAACCAACGGCCTCTTCAGCTCATCAGTCAACCTCTGGAGCCAAAACCAGAGAGCCAAAGGTTCACCATGACAGAGGAAGCATAGTAACTCTTGGAAAATGTAACCCTGCAATTTGCCACTCTGCCTTCATGAGGTATTTGAAGATACCATTTAAAGATGGTAACTTTAAATAGCTCAAGCTATTTAATTCCAGGAATTAATTTGCCCTAAGTCTTTTGAATTGATATTAGAGTTGAATCAATGTTAGCTTGTAGCAACTAAAGCTTCTCATGGCAAACTTCCACCAGCCAGCTATGCACAGGGTAAAAATACATCTCTTTGTTTTTATAACTCTAAGTGATGACCACTAGTCCCTGCATTATGAGAGAATAATCATTCCCTATTTACTTTCCACATGACAGACATGATTTTATTTTTAGTCCACTCAATCTCATTTATCTTTTTTCCAGTTTGGTAAGTCCTATTCCATTCAGCTGTTCGTTGTATAAAAACCACTCCATCCTTTGGACATCCTTTTCCATATCTTATCTTGGTTTATTCGATGCTTTTTGAGGTTGCAGACCTGCACAACATACAATGTACTGGTAGGCACACTGTATATTTATTCAGTGGCATGACAGAACAACAGCAGCATAATTCCTTCCCCAGGACTCCATTCCATTAGTCAGAAATATTAACCACCCAAACACGCAGGATTTTTCTGAGAATTACAAGCATTTTAGAAAATTGAACCAGATGATCTCTGCCTACCCATGTAAATACTGTACAAACGGTGATTTATCTCCATGTCACCTCAATGCCTCCCAAGTATATAAAACAGAAACAGCCTTCATAAATCTCTCCCTCCTCCCCAGCAGCCTGTGGGAGATTCATTTACTGTGTGGCTCTTTAGATGTGTAACCAAGCACACATCTCTGGCAAGATCTGCACCTCTGTATGTTCAGAATAAAGGATGAAAGATTTCCACACAAGTGGGGTTTTTCACTCAGGTTCAGTGAGGTTTCCATTCTACCAGGCTCCAGTGAAAGCTCTCACAGGAGCTGATGCAGACCATCATAAAGAGCCAAGCTAGTGGAGGGCTTGCCACCCTTGGGTGCTCAGAGCTCTGGGGTGAGCCCCTCGTGGCAGGTGAGCTGCTCCATTCCTCCCAGGCCCTGCCCTGACATCCAGCTATCATTCCTGAAACACACTCCCTTATTCACACAGGGACCAGGACACATTTGAAGTCCTGCCTCAAGTGTGACAGGACATACTACAGCAAACTCACTCCTTCTCTGCTCTTCATCTTGTTGGGAGCCTGTATTAGGCTTAAACTCAGGATTCCAGACCTTAATTTCTTCACATATTTCCCCCTCCAGCAGTAATTCAAGGATCTCCACAGTCTACAGAGATACTTGTAGACTATCCTCCCAGGGAGGAGGCCTAGGAGATGCTCACAAAGCCAGGTTCAGACACCTGCAAACAGGTGTCCTCTCAACCCTTCCTCTGCCAGGTGTGCTCCTTCCCTCCAGCAGATCCCTGGCTGCACCGCAGCCCTGCCCTGGTCCCACTGCTGAGGCACTGGCACACAGGGATCAGCTCACTCCACCAGTGCCATCCCACTCCCTGGGAACAAAGCCACGTTACCTTTTTAATCTCTGCCCTTGACTCAGTCTGGTCTTCTTCCAGGGACTGCAGCTCTTTGATATTCTCACCCAGCTCCTCGCCCAGCTGCACACACCGGGCATTTGAAGACACCAGGCTGGGTGCCAAATGCAAAAGTATAGATTAGAATAACCCAAGGAGGAGGAAATGGTCAGAGAAACTTTGATCTTCCAGGCAGTCCTTTATGTCCATTACAACAGAAACTGAACTCAGCCTACAAGTTCCTTACCAACCTTTCGGGTTTGTTTTCCAAAATCATTTCACAAGAGATCAGGAAGCTCATCTAACAGATAACAGCTGTTTCTTGCTTGTTTCTTTACAAACTGAGATTACAAAATTTCTGTGTAAACACAAGTCTGAAAACCACAAACTTGGAGAGGAATCAAAGAATCACAAAATGCCTTGGGTTGGGAAGGACCCTAAAGCTCAACTGATTCCACCCCCGCCATGGGCAGGGACACCTTCAACTAGCCCAGGTTGCCTCAAACCCCCATCCAGCCTGGTCTGGAACACCTCTAGAGATGGGGAGTCCACAATGTCTCTGGATAGATTTGTTTATAATCCTCACTTCACAAGAAGGTCTGGACCTGGTTCTCACTAACAAAGACTCCTTAGCCTATTATGAGTGAAGGTGCTCAGCCTAAGCAAGCTGGAACACTGAGAACACCCACCATGTGCAGTGAAAGGAAGCCAACCAATTACCAAAGCAGTCACTATTACACTGCAAAATGAATAGCACTTGATTTCTTTAGCCCTCTGACATTTAAAACAAGCCTACAAAAATCATTGGTTAACTTGATGAACACAATTAGGCATTATATTATTCTCCAAGACTAATTGCACTTCCAGAGGGAGCAAGCAGTGGGCTACCTGTTCTCAAGACGAGTCACCTCTGACTGCAAGTGCTGTTCCTTCTTCTGGGCAACATCCAGCTGCAGCAGCACCTGCTCCAGCTCCAGCCCTGCAGAGGACAACGGCTTCCCTTGTAAGCGCTCCTCCAAGGCCCTACACAGAAACAGCAGCTTTAATCTCAGCACAGAACCGTCATGTCGGAGTTCACTGGTGCAGGGAACATAACTACTGTCTTCTGGGAATTCTCTGAAAAAAACACAGCACCTAAAAGCAGGTGACTGCTGTGTGCAGTGTGAGTAAGCAAACACAGCAGCTGGATGACAGCCCCTGCTTGAGTTAAGGCTGACTGAAAAAGACCATGTTTCATTTTGATGTGGGCCTCCCTGCCAGAGTCTGGTAGGTGACCAACACCCAATCCTTCAGCCACCAGAACCCAACAGCCTCTGCACACTGCCAGGGCAGAAGGGGAAAGCCAAGATGATTTTGTCACAGATGTAGTTACCTCACCAAGTCCCAATCAGTGGAACTTTCACCTAGGTTAATAAGCACATTATCAAACCCTGAAAGGCCTCCAGCACTTGGCTGAAAATGCCTGGGAGAAACACCGTCAGAAGCTGACAGATTACCCAGCTGAGGAAAGTGGATTCCTTCCACGCTCTTTACTGATTATCTGCTAATTTCAAAAGCAACACAAATTGAAAAATACTGCAAGGCAGCACAGTGCTTGTGAGAAACTGCAGTGCACTATGTTAAATACAATCAATACAGATCCAGCTGCATGAAAATGCTGCTACTGTCCTCAGTGAGAGAATTTGGAACATAGATATGGATTGAAGAGCCAAAGTACCAGCAAGGCACAGATGCTACCTGATGAGGCATTCTTTTGTGTGAAGAGTTTCAGTCATCCTGGCCAGCTCTTTCTGTAACTGTTCCTGGTGCAGCTTGGAGCTGTCAATGAAATCTTCTTGAGACTGCAAGGTGGCTCTCAGCTCCATCTTCTCATCCTGCAGCACCTGCATGGGAGGCAGAAGGACAAGATGGACCAAACCAGTTAGTTGCGATGTGATGAGAGGTTGATCAGATATTTTGGGACCCTTGGAGATACTGCACAGCAGCACATGGCTACCAAGTCAATACTGATGCTGAACAGGAACTTGACAAAGGCTCTAGAGACAAAACTCCAGGATGAAAAGCCTTCTCACCACTTCCCATCAGCACCGCTTTAGACCCCATTTCTTAAGGGTTCCTCCACTGACCTCTAACATTTTCTTGGACTGTCTTAATTCTTCTTGAACTCTCTGCTGATCCTCCAGAATCATGCGATTGTCCTCACTCAGGTCATCCACCCTCATGCTGAGCCTCTCCACCACCAGCTCATTGGCACAGATGGTGTCATTGGCCCTCTCCAGCCTGCTGGTTAAGTGCTGGATTTCCGAGCGGCTCGCCAGCTCCACCGAGTCCAGGACCTGCTTCCGATTGGCCAGCTGGGTCTGCCAACAGCAATCATCTGCATTAAAGCTCAACTGCAAACCCACAGAAGTTGTACCAAAGCTAAATTCAACACAGCTACTGATTTCGTGGTGTACTGAGCCACATTCTTAGAGCAAGCAATAATACCTTCTTAGAGCAAGCAATAATACCTTCCAGAGAATTAGGCTGAGTGTTGTTCCAGGTTACATGATGGATAAAACTTCTAAAGGCAAATGGAATAAGCAAAAAACAAAATGAAAAAAGAGGGGGCCCTTTGATTCCAAAAGCAGTTCAAAGAGAATCTGGAAAATGAGACTCTCAAATCACTCCAGCTGCCCAAGTATGATTTCTCTAAGAACAAAGCCTCCTGCTACTTTTTGCTCATGAGCCTAAGGCTAGACCAGGACTAATGGCTGCAGGTAAGAAAGTCTGTAAACCAAACAGGACGGAGATTACCCAACCATTAATTCCACACCAGGACAGAAAGCAGCTCTAGGTGCACAATTGCAAAACCACAACCACCAAACAGCCCCAAAACAAACCAGGCGTAACAGCCAATTTGCTTTGCTCTCTGCAGTAAATACCTGGTTCCAGCAGCTTGGGGGAATGTTCACTTTGAATTTTTCAGTGTTTCAATGGGAGACAAAAAAGTTACAAGGAACATATGAGTAGCAGACAATACCTGCTCTATAATTTATAGGCACAATACTTTATTTCATGGCATTTCTTTTCACACAGCTAGCTGGTGAAATTTAACAAGCCAGCTCTCACATAAACTTCTAGGAACATTCACTTCATATATTCCCTTTTAGTATACAATCCCTGAATTTTTAAAGGCTGAAACAAAACACTTTTGTCTCAAACTTCCAGTTTCAAAGAGTAGCAGTGCCTGCCAGCTTCAGAATCACCACACGCCTTGATTTACACAAACTGTAAGAACTGCTCATTTGCAAGGCTATGGTATAGTTTTGGTTACAGCCTTTTATTATTATTTCTGCATTAAGAAAACATTAAGCTGTCTCTTATTTCCAGCCACACAACATCCAGGCCAGTAGAAAATTCCAGGTTTTTAAGAAAGGCTGACTTTAAAGGCTGCTTTAGGTGGCTTGTACTGGGGCGGTGTTCCAGAAGGTGGTCTGTACTGGGGAAAAATTCCAGGCTTCCTTAAGCTGCTCTGGAAGAGATGAGGGGAAGCCAGATGAAAGGAGAGAGAGGGGAAGTACTCAGTGGTCATGGATCTCAGCCTGACCTTGTGCTAGAAAGACAACTAAGCACATAAAATGCACAGAAACATCCAAGACAAAAAAACAGTACTTCCATGCTGGGCTTTTCAAAGCAATTGAGGATTCAGGCAGTCTGTGCACCTAAGGCACCTATGCCACTTCGGGAAAACCTCCCCAGCCTCCTGGTTTTCTGCTGCACAGTAAGACAAGTTCCTCTGTGCCCCAGTGTCCCAGCCTGCGCTCCAAGGACACATCTGTTCCCAAACAATTGAGCTATCAACGACACACAGACAGCAGAGCAGCAAGACCTTCTGCTCAAGGACTCTCTCTGTATTTGTAGATCTCCTGGTGTCAGCCTCTCACAAAGCCCCTGTCAGAGCCAGCTTCAATCCTGTCATCACAGTCTCCCTCCTCGCAGGAGCTTCCACTCAAGAGCAACTCAGGAGCCCATTAAGTGCAAAGTCCCCAGCAAGAGCTTCTTATCAGTGTCTGCTGTGATTGTGTCTGTGTGACTTCACAGCTGTGCTCTAGGTCAAATTCACCTCACTCTGATGCAGCACCACTAATTCACTGAGCCATCAGCTTTGCAGAACAGCAGCCCCACTACTTCTTGCCTTTGAGAGGCCTAAAAAAAGGGTTGGGGGGGCTGAAAACTGCTGTTGCTTCAGTATTCTATGGAAGTCTCTGTTGTAGAGGAAGACGGTTTTCCAACAGTACCCTCTGAGCTGGACCCACAAGGTACATATTTAGCTGCTGGCAGGTACACAGCTTTCAACTAGACAACATGATGTAACATATTTTAAAGTGTCACATGCTATGGTCTCTGCCTCCCAGGGAAATCTGCATCCTACTGTCTTCTCTGCTAACCACAGCAATGGCAGGGAGAGCTGCACAAAGTTTGTCTAATCTCTGATGACAGACTCCAGATCTTTTTTCCATACAGAAGCAAACCTTATTCCACCGGAACACTCAAAGTCGCTTCAATGGCAATCTGAACTGGATGGGAGCCTGACAGATTTCACTGGCCTCCCCCCCACCCCCACAAACAAAGCAGCAACTTTCAGCAATGTTAATTGTACCTGCACGAGCTCAGAGTGCTCTGCCAGAGCCTTGCGCTGTGCCTCCAGCGATGCCACCTGCTGCTGGTACCGCAGGCGCTGCTTCTCCCAGTCAAGTGATTTTTGACGGAACTCCTGCAAGGACAGCAGGGGTGGCTTGGAGCAGAACATCCCCCCCAGTTCACATCCACGTCTTCCTTCTCTTCCCACCGTATCCTCACACCTTTCCCCCACCAGGGAAACCATTAGCCAGTCACCTGATGCAGCAGCTCAGCAGTGCAGAGCCCTCACACACCGCGCTCGCTGCATTCCTTCCCCTCCAGAAGTAAAGCTGCTCACAAATGTTAACTGCCAACATATTCATGGCTGGTTTCATGGGTTTGCTGTCACGAGTTTAACAATTCAGACTGGCTTTAGATTCCAAAACATGCTGCTATTGAAATCACCAAGATGACAAGAATTAAATACAGAATTTGACTGCTAATCTCTGCTCCAGAAATTGGGCACTACATCAATCAGATGTGTGTTGCTACCACTTCTCTCAGGAGGAGAAAACTGAGTGGGGTTGAGCTCAGCAGAGCAGAAAGATTAGAAGATGAGACAGGGTTGAGAAGAAGAATGACATGTAGCTCCCTCCTCCTCAAAGAAGTGAGAATACAACCTCCCTACACTGGAATTGATTCCATTCACATAATTAGTTACCCTTACAGCAAATTCTTCCTTTTATTTAGTCTAAGGGTAACAACAGCATTAAGGTTTATGCTGTGCAGTCGGAGGCTCCAGCACACAAACTGCCTTTATCGCCCATGCAGTTGAGCAGAGCTGCACCTAGGGAGTGGATGGGCAGTGCTCCTTAAGCAGGACTCATAGTGCACTTCCTAGTGGACTGCTCAGTCATCACTGAAGCCCAGTAAGGCACTTAATACATACAAACTGGTCAGCACTTGTTTTGTCACCACATACCTCCAGTTTCCTGGTCAGTCGGCTCAATTCAAACTTGTCCTCCTCTTGTCCCTTGTTAGCTTCTCCTCTGCTTCTTGTTTTTTTCTTCTGCAGCTTTTCATAGCTCCTCCTCAGCCGGGACAACTGCAGGATACAGCAAAAGAGAGAGCTTTGCTCAAGGCCCCAAGGCAAGAATTACAGAGCCCTTTGAAAGAAGACACACAAAGGGGTTCAAACAAACAATGCCCTCATCAAGGCCACACAGCTCCCAAGTGAAGGCTTGCATTTGGATAATGAGTCTTTTACATCAACAGCGCTGCAAAATACATGAGTTGCATGAGGGTAGCAAGATGCCACTGAAGTCATGACATCAGCAGCTTTAATTAAAGCTCTGTCTTACCGTAATTAAAGCATGACTGAAATATTGATAAGATGGAGGTTTACATGCAGCTGCCAATGCAGCAAGAGCACAGCAGCCCCCTCTCTACAAGTGGTTCTCAGCCCCAGGAAGAGCTGGCAGCACCTGCAGCTGATCTGCTCACCCACAGGAGCACACCCACCACACCACACAAAGATTAATTCTTGTGTGATCAAAATACATTTGTGCGGCTCAGGTGGGAACTGGAACTCACCTGCTTAGTGGGAGAAGGAAGGTTTGAGAATTGCCATTACCCATAATATCAACATCACTTCATCTGTCATTTTCTGCTTAGATACACTGCGTATTTCACAATAAGTGGAGAATGCCAACAGAAAATATCACTCCTACGCCTGCTGCTAGGATGCTGAAGTTGTATCAGAAGCAGGAATGAGGAAAAAACTCTTGACATTTAAATGACCCTCTGTGCAAATAATCACTTGCAACTTGCAGAGGACTTTTCATATGATGAGCTCCCCCCTGTTCAACTATTAAATAAAAGGCTTCCAAAGAGCCACATGAATTTGAGAAGCCATCCTTGCCATTTTACTGATGGACAAAGCTAAGCCCGTGGAAGAACAGAAGGACCACAAGAAGAGAAAATATCTGATTCAAGGCCTGATGCATTCAGTACTTCGGTGTGTTCAGTGGGAACAGACAGATGTTCAGGCTTAGAGTTAATACCAACATCTTTTGCCAAACATATCAGGAGATAAGAGGTTTATTCTTTCAACAGTCTCAGTAAGTTAGACACTGTACCTGTAATTGCACTGGAAATGGTGGTAAACAGGGACAGAAATAATTTCCCCAAACAGTATTAGGAACAGAAGACTGAGGAATATTGGAGTTCAATGTCATCAGCATTAATACTGTGTAGGTAAAATACCCACAAACTGCAATTTAGGCCACAACACACAGGCTGTATTTCAGCCTTAGCAATTTAGGCTGATCTGCCAATGTACCTCAGCTTTGCTTTGCAGCTTATCCACAATTCCAGTGAGAACACCCAGCAAATGAAGACTGTTAGTCATATGGAATAGTGAGGTGTTTTTAAATGAGAAAAGATGCCTTCTGTCACCAGAGCAGAGACTACCAAATTTATTTCACTTATGGCTTACAGTGAGCAGGAACTAGACCCAGCCCTCCAGAGAAAACAGGTCAGTGCTCTATGAGCTGCTCATGCCAGTTCACTCCCTGCTACTGGCAAGTGGAGACAGGCGAAGAGTTCAGGCACAAACCTGGAATGCTGTTATACCACCTGCAGGACAGGTATCATCTTACACTGAGAAAGAGGTTTGAGATGAAAGCTTTGATATCACTGTCAAACTGCATTTTCTATGTACGCTTGGTTTTTATAAAGGGTATTAAGACTAATATTCTTTGAGAGTACGAAAGCCCTACTAAAGTCATCAGTGTTAACAGAGGCAAAAATATGAGACCACATGCCACTGTGATTTCCTGATCTCACACAAGCCAGGCCAGTTACATCTGCACCCTTTTTGTATTTGAGAAATGTTGGAAGAGCAAACGGCTGCTGCCTGTACCCGTGGCACCTCCAGAACCAGCACTGTGGTGACTGGGATGGATGAACACAGGAGATTCTTGCAGTAAACCTCTGCAGATGTCCAACATACGAAAACATTTCTACTCCAACAGTTCTCTGTCTGTCACCAAGTTCCTCCAAATCACAGAAAACAGGCCAAGTGAGCCATAAAAATGTCACTTTATCCATGCTCAATGCTCTTTTTTGGTAAGCACGCAAACCCAAACTTCTTGTTTTGCAACCCACCTCCTCCTGGAATTTCTTCAGCTGTTGTTCATACTCTCTAACCATGTCCTGCTTGGATTCTTCCACATCTTCGACCTGGCGACGCAACATGCCAACCTGAGCAAAGGGATAAAAAGCAAATAAATACAATAGAAGTAGGTTTTATTGCCAGTAGATACATGAACAATTCAGTGAGGTCCTCCATTACGAAATAGATGGAAGCTGTGCCTAACTCTTTGGTAGGCTGGGGCCACAACTGCTTCTGTTGTGGCCTCTTGTTTTGAGCCAGTTTCTGGATTTCACTTCTGGGGATGAAGTTGACATATTTGGTTTGTGCCAAAAGCCTGTTTCATCCAGTATTTTCATCAAATTCTTCACAAATAGGCATTATGATTGCAACCTATCTACTGAGAGAAAAGTTGGCCATGTCTTTATCTTATAATGCTCAGACAAAGGAGAGATTCCTAATAGCAAGGAAAAAGAAAGAAATGGGGTTTTGAAGCTCACAGAAAAGACTCCCCTGACACTGATTCAACTGCTCCTGTGACTCATTTTTCTCCCTTTTTTTCCTCCCATCTTTTTCCCATCCACAACCTAAGTGGTCACAAACCAACAAATTAAAATTAAAAGAAAACCCACAGAAAATTCATGACTAAACCAAAAGCATGAATATACTCCAGCAGTGACTTCAAACATACTTTACAGTTCATGTTTGCTTTTGGTGGTAAGGAACATCATTTTGGTGACAAAAATCACCATTCTTGCAAATGAAAATCCTGTGGCTCAACTGCGTCCTATGGTCCATATCCTGCCAAAAATTTCACTTACTAATAATTTTCCACCAATACAGAATTTTTTTGCACTTCCCTCAGGCTTTTATTTAAAGACCACAAAACCAGAACTCTGTAAAACAGCCCATGGAGGGTTTCCCAGCAATATCTTGGTGTAGTTCATAGTAGGAAATGGTTTTCTTGGTGCAGTTTATATAGTAGAAATGGGTTTTTTCTACCAATGACTGCAGGTTGCTGGACTGTCCATTACTGCTGTAGCCAGAAGTAGTGCCTCTGGGCTCTCTCTAATAACTCTAACAGTTCAATATGTGGACTTCCACCAACCCTAGGGGAGCTGATCACTTGACTCAGATTGAATTATGAACCAGACACCTTGTTGCAACAGGTCCTTAAAAAATTCTATTCCTGATTTCCAGTTTCTAACAGGTAAAACACACTGCTGACTCCAACCAAAAAACAGTATGAAACAAAGGTACCTCCTTTTGTTTTTCCTGCAGAGCTGCCTTGGTAGAGGAAAGTTCCTGCTCTCGAGCACTCAGACAAGCTTCCAAAGCCTGTGTCTGCCCTTCCCATTCGGATTTCTTGTGAGCCACCATGATGTCAATCTGCTTCATCAGCTCCTGCAGCTCGGCCTCACAGGAGGTCAAGAACCCACCACTGCCGGGTAGAGAGCCTGGAGTCACAAAGCAGGTCCCACCCAACATGTCCCAAACCAACAAAGGCAGCAGAACACACCGGCTGGCACCAAGGCACCAACTCTGCACAAGCAGTGCTTTGAAGTTTCTTCAAATCAGCTTGCACAGAAATAGAATCACAGAATCATTAAGGTCAGAAAAGACCTCCAAGACCTTTTACCCAATACCATCCATGCCCACTAAACCACATCTCACTTCAGCATTCAGCCTTTGGCCTTGGGTACTATGCATTACTGTAAGTAAACCAAAGCGTGTCTAACTCATATTTTGTATTGACTTAATTGCTCTCCAGGCAGTGGCATTTTATAGCAGGTTTCAGTCACCAGAGGAATGTTACAGCCAAGCTATGAGCTCCCAAAAACAGAAGTTTATCACAAATGCAGACAAACCCTGAAGCAGAGGGGGCTGGATGACAACATGATAATGAAGAATCAAACCCTCGCAATCCCATCGGGGAGCACAGGCTCCCTAGCGATGCCCAGATTTCTAATTTGGTGCAGTAATTATTGAAGTCAATTCAAGTAACTCCTCTAAAACTTCCCAGCCGCCGAGACAGGGACAATATTAAGGTTTGCCAGACACAGCCCTAGAGGGTGGTGAACTCCATAATGATCTCTACCCCTTTAATTTGCCTGTCAAAGGGAAGAACTGAAAAGAAATGGAAATCAATAGGTTAAGGGATGGAAATTTCTCTGTTCCCCCAGGGCATATGCACACTTCAGGACTTGGCACTTTTTCTATAGGAAAAGAAATACTTCCTAAAGGAGCCAAAATCAGTCACATTTGAAGTTCACCCTGTCCTTCGAGTTAACCAAAAATTAGCAGCTATTATGCAGAGCAGGAACATTTCCTTCACAGCATCTGCTAATATGTAGCAAATTCTAAACTTGATTTCTGCAACCAGCTCTCTGAAGAAAATACAGTATCAAATAAATTTGTGTCATATTCTCAGGGATGACTAGGAAAATGGCACCAGTGACTTTTGCTTCACGGTTGTTTAACACATGAAACATTTTGTTCTGTTATTGTCACTACAGTCTCTCTCGGGGATTGAAAAGTCTAGAGACTCTCACCTCAGACAGAGCATTAAGGATTCCTTAGAGCTGAGTGGGACTCTGCAGTTTCAACACAAGCAGGAAATAATCAGATGTTTTCAGTGAAATCAGATAACAAAGTCAAATCCCATTAACCTTGCAAGGCTGTTACAAAATAAATATTTATTCACAACTCTATTTACTACTGCTCCTGATGTTGGACAGTAAGAAGAGTTTACAACAACAACTGAAAAAAAAGAGGCCAAGGTTTTCAGGAAGATGTAGAACTAAATTTCTGACAATTAAGACTACAATACCTGAGCAGGGATTAGTGCAGAGCCAGCTCCCCCAGTGACTTTGCTTCTGCAGCAGCTGAAGGCCACTGCACAATGATACCAGAGCTCTTCTTTTCAGTAAGAGGCAAGGTTAATACTTAAATCATTTGGAATGACTGCTGTGTACAGTTGCATACATACCTCCCCTGCCCATTTCTTTGCATTCCTTCCAGCAAAGCCTCCATCACTGAATGCTGGTGGCTTCAGTGCCAGGGAAGTACAGGAAAGCAGTGGTCACCTATGGCAATGCACAAACCAGGCTGCTTCTCCATCCAACTGCAGGACAAGCAAAAGCCCACAAAGCAAAGTAGTTACAAAACATACAAGGAGCATGCAATTATAGGAGGAAAACAATGGCCCCTTCATGAACTTACAAGCCAAATAGAGAAAAACAGATTTTTTTACCAGAAAAATATACCCAGCGCTATCATCCAGCACTAAAAAATAGAAGTGCTATCATCATGTGATCTGAATAAATTCAGAGAGGAGCAATGAGCATCTGCACTTGTGTGAACTCAACACAGAGAGACTGGTAGATCTGACAGCACCAGCCTCTGGAGGAACATGAACAGCTGGGCTTCAAAGGGGTCAGCCTGAGATCCACCTCTGACAGGGAAGTTTGTCACTTCAGAGAGAAAACACAAGCAAGTAGCAGTAAGAATTCATCCATAAATTAAATATTTTCCAGGCCTCTATTACATACTACATTAAAGAGACCATGCAGTGTAGCACCATACTCAGAACACACTGGTTGTTCGTATAGCTGTGGGAATTTTAAAAAAACACAAACTCCTTAAAAATTCCTCTTAAATTATGCCTTAAATTATGAAAATAAGTCGAACAGCTTTACAGTAGCAGTACATTGCTTCAGTCAAAAATTACACCTTTTAAGTCACAAACATATGCATACCCAAAGAAATTTCACATCTTGGTGAAAGCAAGAAGGGTTTACATTAAAGCCAAAAATAGGGAATAAAAAGTTGCCATGAAACCACAGCCAGAAAGCCAAAATTTATTTCAATGTCTCCTTCATGAAACTGTAGCTAACACAAAAATGGTTAAACTCAGCCAGTGCCGTTCACACAAACTGATGTTTCCAAAATCTACACATTTTCCAAGTAATGAAGATGGACCCTTCCAACATCTTTCCTCAAAGATTAATACGGCATTATTAAGCAATCAGCAAAAGGGGAGCAGGTCACAGCAAGGGAGACTTTCACAAATGCAGGCTCAGCTTTGCTCTCTTTCCCAAAGAATTTTCTACCATGCTCCTACAGCACTTTAAAATACAATTCAGGGATTAAAACCTGTCCTTGGGAGCTGTGTTTTAAACCACAAGCATAGAAAAAAATCGCATTCCTATTCTAACAGTGTTTTGTCTGTCTTTGGTCCTGTTTGTGCTCAATCAGTATGCAGAACAACTTTGTGGTTTTGCTGAGCGCAGGGTGCTGAGGAGAGCAGATCCCCTGAGCTGCTGACAGCATTCCAGGAGTTCTCCAGGTGGCAACAGCAGACATCAGACAGTAGTAGCTCTCCTTTCTCATTCTAATCACACCAATGCAGAATCAATTTTCAGTCGGCAGAGAGATGTGGAGACAGACAGCACAGAATTCCAGAATGGTTTGGGCTGGAAGGGATCTTAAAGCCATCTCATCCCAAACTTCTGCCATGGGAGGGGCACCTTTCACTATCACAGGTTGCCCCAAGCCCCAGCCAACCTGGCCTTGGACACTTCCATGGAAGGGACAGCCACAGCTTCTCTGTGCTTCTCCCCTGCCACCCTCACAGCCTGCCAGCTTTGCTTATTTTGCTGGCATACCCAGATTTTGGGGAAAAGCCTTAAAATTAGATACCTCTAGGCAGTTTTATGCTACATAAGGCTTGCTGACTTAGTAGTAAATTTTGGCCCCTCCTGCTTGTAAGTTGCAATGTGCAAGTTACAGGCACCTGAGTAAAGACTCACAAGAGGAAATAATCTCCTTCATTAACTACAGCTGAAACAAGGAGAACCAACTGGTCACTTCTGGACGTGAAGAAAACTGAAGTATATGCCAAAAAAAAAAAAAAGCCCAAAACAAGACAACACATTTAAAAATAAACCAGACTTAGTATCCTAGCTCAAGGCAGAATTGTAGTAGAGTCAAGTGGAGAGAACTTTACAACACACAAGAGGACTTAAGAATAGTGCCCGTGAGAAAAGACTGGGACTACTTCGCACTTAAAAACACAGAAATATGCAACCTTAAAGCGTTGCTGGAAGCAAGCTTACAATGAACACAAAAGGAGCAATAACCTCCCAAAAGCAATACCCCAGGCGAGCTCCACTTGGCAGCGGCAGAATGGCACCTGCGGCAGCAGCCCGGAGCGAACCACCCCTCGCCAGGGCAAGAATCCCAAAATCACTGAGCTTGGAAAAGTCCTCTGAGACCACCAAGTCCAGTCTGTGACCGATCCCTACTCTGTCCCCAGCCCAGAGCACTGAGTGCCACGTCCAGTCTTTCCTTAAACACCTCCAGGGATGGGGGCCCCACCACCGCCGCCCTGGGCAGCCCCTTCCAATATCTAATTACTCCTTCTGTGAAGGAATTACTCCTAATGTCCAACCCAAACCCGCCCTGGTGCAAGTTAATCTATGGAGTGGCCGGGGCCAGCTGCCCTCGGGCAGGCATTCCCTACTCCCTACTCCCGCTGTGCTGCAGCTCCTCCCCAGCCGGAGCCTCCCCGCTGGCAGAGCCCTCAGTGTTTACCCCGCACCCGCC
>VYXD01006563.1:71938-131558 GCA_013397195.1 Hylia prasina
TGCCAGGCCTGGCTTGGTTTTGAATGAGTGTCAGTTGTCTCATACCCCCCAGGATCGAGCTGCCTCCTGCTGCTGCTGCCCCGCCGAGTCACACCAGGGCGAGAGCCTGAGGTGACCGTTCAAGGAGAGTACATGAAACACTTTGCAGTAATTATAATAGCTGGGGGTGAAAGGTCTCGTTTTGCTTCTGTTTCACCAGTTTCCAGCACTTGAGGTTCGGACAGAATTCTGGGTAACTTGAAGTCCTTTGTTGTCCCTCTCCCAGACATGAAGGAGTGGGTGAGGCACGGCACTGGTCAGGGACTGTAAGCCAGCAGGCAGCAAAGGGCTGTGGGCAACTCTAGGTGCTCACTCAAACTAGACTTCTAGAAGTCAGTCAGTAGATACGATCACATGTAGATATTAATAATAACGAGCTGGTTTTATATATTCATCTCTAATGCATATCAATCTGCAATTCACTTTGATAGAGTTCTTTTCAGATGAAGTTGTTCTCCTGTGGTTATAACTCCTTTTTGAGTGGATTAGGGAAATCAAGGTTTTCCTTGTGAGTTTAAATTTCACATGGATCGCACCAAAACTGGAGCAAACCCGTAGTCCAGACTCCATCTCCTTGGCTGGGGATGTTGTTAAAACAGCATCTGCTTTGTGTCACAGATTTAGCTGCTCTCACCCGCTGCGACGATGGACAGCGAGGTGCAGAGGGATGGCAGGATCCTGGATCTGATCGATGATGCGTGGAGGGAAGATAAATTGCCCTACGAGGATGTGGCCATCCCTCTGGTAGGTGCATTGCTATTTTCAATCTGAGTTAAGGCTGCTGTGTTTATCACAGCCCCGTCCAAGAAAAGGCACAGAGTGTTGCTCATGCGTGGTGTGGCTAATTTGTACAAAAGGCTCCTGGATCTGACTCATTCCTTGCCCTGTATGCCAGTCATTCCTGTGTGCATGAGGACGTGGATGTTTCTGTCCCTCATCCCCTGAACAATTTTTGAATCTTCTCAGAACTGGAGTGCCCTTCCCATTGCCCTGTCCTGGGTTTGGCATCAGGGAGAAGTAGAATCGTCCTTTCTCTCTGCTTCCCTCTCTTGTTCCTGGTGTTTGAGGTACTTTCTGGGTTGGTTTGGAGAGCAGAGAATCAATATCACACTGACAGTCCCAGTCTTGGTTACAATTTCCACTTCCTGCAATGCCATTAAAAGAAGCTGAGAAGTTTTTGTAGGTGTTACAAAGCAGTGTTTTTGAGATACAGTGTTGCTGTTGGCAGTTCTGGGACAGCAGTGAAGGACAGGCAGGTGCAGCAGGACTCGTGCCTGTGGTGCTGTGCCCAAGGCATGCACCTCTCCTTTCATCCAGGGTACAGCTGCAGGGCCAGAGAGGGGCAGCAGGGGAAAAGCTACTGCTGGTCCCACAGAGCCCAGAGCTGAAGCTTCACATCTCCCACCCTGACACCTTTCCTTAGCTATTTTGAAACTTCCAGGGAAGTGAGAGGTAGCTGAGGATTTTCCTTTTTCTCTCTGGTACACAAGCTTTACCCCAGCTAGCAAAGGTAACACAGCCATGGGAATTGTGGGGTGCTGGTTTCTTTCAGCACAGAGATATTTCCATATTTGTGACGTGGCTCAAGCTTTAGCTCTGCCACCACTGGCTTTTCAGAGAGGGCAAGGAGCAGCTGCACAACTCAAAATCCATATGTACAACACACATTTTCCTGCCAAGAGCTGGGCTTGAGGGAAGCATCTTGCAGAAGTGTGATTCTCAGCTAAAAGAGCCCAAACCTTCCCTTGCTTGGGATAACATTTATTAGGCAAGCTGATTATCATAAACAAGTTGCTTGTTGACAATTGCCTTCACCCTGAGTCCAAACATTACTGTTTCTTCCCTTAGAGCCATCTCATGATGGCTTACAGTCACATACAGATGACAGCCTCAGAGAAGGAAGCCTCACCAACTAACAGAAAGAAAGGCCTGGCTGTGGAAATAAAGACCCCCAGAGATGGGATTGGCTCTGAACATATAGAAAAACCAGCAAGAATTCACAGGGGACTTACTCAGGGACATTGCAAAGGAGCAACCAGAATGGCTGTGAAAGTGGTATTTGAGCTTGTCCTGAGAATCTGCTCCAGTGCTCACTCAAGACATTTCTGGGAATTCAAATTGGTTCAAATCATTCACTGTTTTCAAAGCTGTAACATTTTATTTAGCTCATGCTGGGATTTTCAGAGGTTTAGAACTCAGAATCCCTGCCCAAATGGTATCTGGCAGTAGCACACACTCAGTGTGACTACACCAATACAGCAAGACAGAGAAAAAATAATAGAAGGAAAGAAAATGAAATCTCAGTTAAACTTTCCTTTACTGTGCTGTGAGCAGCTCCGTGGCACACCTGACATGGGGGTTCTGGCTTCTGCTGTTGATCCAGCACAGCTACACCTGAGTCCAGCACATAGACAGGAAGGACTTCTCACTTGCCATAGGAAAGTAACATTTTACAGAACCAGTTGTCTGCAGTATTTGTATTCTTGGCAACAGCAGAAGCAGCACATTGCAAACAAACAAAACACATTGTACTGTTATATTACTTTGCATTTGCTGTATATTCTCCCTCCCTGTGTGTAGAGTCTGAGGGTATAGCAAGGCCCCAGGGTGCTGAAAAACAATTTACCTTTCAGATTAAGCACCATATTCAAATGAAAAGAATACTGTTCATAACAGAGCTCAGCAATATTTTTAAGTGGATAAGAATGTATGATATTTATTGTTCAGATGCACCCTCTGGTCTCATTTGTGGGTTTTTGTATCTGTCCACACAAATCATAACAACCTGCTGCTTGCAGGAAGTGTATTACATGTGGAATGCATTGTACCTGTGTTTTGTTCTCAGAATGAGCTCCCTGAACCAGAGCAAGACAACGGTGGCACCACTGAGTCTGTGAAAGAGCAAGAAATGAAGTGGACAGATTTGGCTCTGCAGTATCTCCATGAAAACGTTCCACCCACGGGAAATTAGTGAATCAGTGGGATTTCATACAGTGCATGCATGAATGCAATGTAAAAATATTTTTCGGTTGACCATTGCTGTCATAAGCTGCCCTAAGGAGGAAACAACATTTCAGAAGTTTTCAGATTCCAAGAGTGGTTCTGCTCACAATGAAGAGTTTAAAATGCTTCTTGCTTGAATGTGAAATAGCAGAGGCTCTGACATCTCAAAGCCAAGTGCAAAATGTTTCAGGCTTATAAGATTACTTCATGTTTTCTGTTAAATTGTTCTTAAGTTGGTGCCAGTTCTGATCTTAAATGCTTTCTACACATGATTAAAAAGTTTTTACTGCCTCAAATTGCAATTGATTTCAAAGCTCACAGTGGGATTATTGTCTAGAGTTCAGTGTACAAAACCCAAATAGTAGTGAGTTGTTGCCAGCTTTAACAAGTGTGTGGCTGAGGCAGGATGTGTTGGGCAGGTGTGAAAGGTTGGTCAGCAGAATCAAGAGCAAGGAATAACCTGTAAGCACTTGAATTCCTGCTCTCAGGATCTGATGGTGGTGCTGGACAGCATTTCCAGTGCTGACATCCTGGGAATGTTTGCCAGTGTGTACAGTGAACAGACAGTCTAATTTATGCTGAAGTGGTGGTTACTCAAAATCATGGGCTTCTGAGGGATGGTTGAGAGTTCTAAGGAAGAACCTGCCAGTCTCAGTGTAGAGCCTCTTGAAGTGAGAGCCACTCGGATGAGCAACCTCAGATGGGAAATGAAAATCCAAAAAAATGATGGGGAAAAGAAATGAGTAGGGCTTAGCTTCAGGCAACAAACTGTTACCTCTTTTTGTATTGAGATGAAAGGCAAGGCCCTCTTGATTTACCTTATTTTATCTCTGATTCTCAGATGTCTTTTGCAACAGGTAAAAGCCTTCTGTTCTTCATGTTTCACTGTTGGACCAATTCCGTCTCACCATTGGCAGAACTTCTTGCTGAGGGAAAATATTTTGACAGAGTTTAGGATTACTGGTAGAGGTGAGAAAGGAGCTGGAAGGAAAACAATGTTTAAGTTATATTCTCTTGCCAGTGCAGCAGAAAAAGCACTGTCCTGGTGCTTCTAGATCCACAGATGTTAAAAGACAGTGGTGTCTTTTCTCAGTGTTTATCATCTTCAAAATAACAAGCCCCAACTTTTGCCTGGGTGATTACCAAATGGGATCACAGAACAGCACGTGTTCAGTGAGACTCAGATTGCTCAGCTGCTTGATGATGAAGAGCACAAGGTGCTTGTGAAAGAATCATGCTAGGCACATGCTCTGCCTCAGGTGTGATCCATGCCTGCACCAGAGGCGCAGACACTTGTCTGAATGAAAAGGAGCTGCAGACAGCAGAAGAGTTAAGGATTAACCTGAGAATTAGCAAAGTCAAAAAGCTTAATAAGTACAGCATGGACCAAAGAACCAGCTATGCCGCTGGGAGCTGTAATAGTTCAGCTCCTCATTGGATCATCACCAGGGGAAGGAAAGCAGAGCCTGGGCTTAATGAAGTATTTCTAATCCAGCCCACGTTCCCTTTCCCTGGCCTGTGTTAGGAGAATTTGCTAAGAAAACGCCAGGCAAAACTAGCACCCAACTTCTATCCAGCAGCCATCCCTGCTCCCACCCTTCTCATCCCTTCACAAACTCCCCACCACCCTCATTTTCCCAATTTTGCCACTATACCTTCCAGCTCCAATTTCAGGCTTCCTTTCCTGCCCCTGACAGTTGTCTTTCCTTGGCAATCTCCTTCCTCCATCCAGCAAGGAAAGAAAAAGCCTTCCTTACTTGAATTAGAGCTGAATTTATGAGGTTCCAGCTGGTCTGTGAGAAAATGTGGGAATGCCAGTTGTATGAATGTTATCCAAGACAGCAGTTGCTTGGGAGCCCAGTGGAGAACCAGACACCTTGAAGTGGTACTTTCCCTTTGTCACAACGCAGTGCTGTGCACCTGTCTCCTGCCTGAGGTGGTGACACGATTTGTAGAAGGGACTCTGGGCCATGGCACTCAGGAGAGCAGGAAGGACATAGGAGGTATTAGGGATCATCATGAACTCTCCAAAGGCAGAGCTCTGTGAAACCAAGTGTTGGCCCCGCCCAGATGCTTATCAGACTTGCAGTGGTACCTACAATCTTCCTGACATTCTTTGCAAAAGACAAATAGACAGGCAATAATTTCCTTAATTTCAACACTTGTAGTGAAATTGCTGCTTACAGGGTGATACCAACCCATTTATGTCTTTGATTAGTCATCCCCCAAGGCAAACTATATTTAAATTAAGGAAACCTGCTAGAATAGAAGGTGCCCCACCTTCTTAAGAAGAAGCTTCATTTGACTGCTCTTCATTTCTTGGCTGGTAACTTCCTCTTTTCACCACACCTACTGCTACTGGCAGAAAAAAAAAAAGCAAGCAAACTGCTGTCAGAGCCAGCAGACACATGCCAGAGAAATTGTGGGATCCTTCAAATCTCTTACCTGTAGAAGTTCCATGTGGAAGTCCATATGCTGCGGCTGTGTGTTGTGTTCATCTACCTTTTATATGGGGTGAAAACAGGTAAGAACTCGACCATTTGTTTTGAATGTTTTTGTCATATATAACACATTTTCTGTGCTTTACAGCAACATGAATGTACCTGCCCTCCGTGTTTACAGTTACGGCACAGGGTTTCTTACTAGCATTATTTATTTTGGCAAAGCAAATTATACCGGTTACATGAATGTAGTCAGTTCTAAGAGTTCCAAATGGAAAACCAGAAGTATTTTTTATTATCTTTTCCTCCCTTTGCAAACATTTCTCTTATATAAGTACTATCCATCGACACTGAAAATGTCATTCGAAATCTTCAGAGAATAATGATTTCTTCTCAGGGGTGTCATGTATGACAGAGGCAAAGGATGAATTACCATTTATGAACAGTAAGCTCCATTTGATAGCCTCACAGCCCTACAAGAACAAGCCTGTGTAACAATAAACAAATGTACTGCCTTGTGTTAGCATACACATGGGAGCAAGGCAAGTTACAGCTCTCTGCTTTGTGGGGAAAACAAACAGGGTTAAAAAAACCAGTGTTCTTATAAATACTAACTTGTGTTTCATCAGGTCCTCTGGAGTAATCTCAGGGTCGCCTTTTGCTTGGTTTGTTTAATACTCTGTAGGAAATGCAGTCATGAGAAGTGGGAAAAGAGAACGGTGTGAAAAGGCACCGATGAAATGCAGTGAGCTATTGAGGACCAGTTTAGGAGTGGAGGGCACACCCTCTCTGTGGAAAAGTGATGGAAATCTGCACCACTAATGCTCTCGAGATTGTGGTGTGGTAGTGAAGTGTGCTTAAAGGGGGAAAGTTATTGTTGATGGTTAAGACCAGTCTGACGACACACTTGCAAAGCCCAGGCAAGGTGGCAGGGGCTGGAGAGCCAGAGCTCCTGCAGACAGAAGCGGCTCTCCTGAGCTCCATGCAGGTGAGGTGCTCACTGGGCGAGCAGCTCTGTGTCCCACAGCTGGCACAGCCACACATCTGGCCAAGTGACCACTGACCCACTGAGGTGAAAAATCTGTTGGAACTTCCCTTTGCAAGAGGACAGGCTGATAAAAACCTCAGCTGCTACTTTATTCATGCAGACAGCTCGGTACCACAGCCCCAAAACGCCACCATGGCAAACCCTGCCTGTCCATAGGATCAACATCAAAGAAAAAGCCACCAAACACCATCTTCCAGAAAGGAAAGCAGAGACACCAGGAGAAGGCAGCCCTTAAGAGCACTGACTGCAGTAAATACCAGGAGTCTGTCTGGGACTGTTCCACTCCCTGCAACCCTCCCACCTAGGAGTATGTAACATCAGAATATATGTATGTGTGTATATATATATGTGTGTGTGTGTGTCTGTATATAAAATTTCAGAACCAAGTTATTCTGAAGATGCCTCCACTGCTACAATAGTACCTTGGAGGCTGATCTCAGGCTCAAGACCAAATGTGTCCAGCTCCCTGGCAGGTACATGGATTTAACACATTTTTATGCTCCCTGCTACGTTCTGGGAGATTAGAGCACCTTGCCCAGTAAACCAGTGTTTGCCTCCTATTTTACATATCAGAAAGCAGAGCAGAAGGAGAATGGGGATAGCCAGAGGCTGTCTAGCAAGCTCAGGCAGGGCTGGAAATGAGTTACTGGGATGCTGGGTTAATGGCCATGTTCATTGCCCTTTGCTGGAGGGAAGTAATCTGTTGGACATGGGTTAAGTACAGCGCCAGGGGAAAAGCTTCTACCTCATTTATTTGCTTGCAGAGTAAATCTCAGTAAGCCACTTGCCCCAGTCATCCTGGAGTTTCAAAGACACTTCCAGCCGTTTGGGGAGGAGTCACTGTGCTTAGCAGAAGGAAGAGCAAAGCCAGGATAACTGGCTGTCCTCGTGTCAGTTTTTGAACACATGGTGGATGATGCTGGGATTGGCACTAGCTTGCCAGAAGAGAAGCTGGCAGGTTTCCTCCCCTTATTAGCACTGATTTGATTTTGTTAGTCAAAACAGAACCAATCTAACAGACCTGGTGCAGATATAACAAAGCTCTTTATACAGTCCCTGTGTTAGGTATCAGCAAATGCTGACCAGCTCTTTGAAAGCACTTCTGTACCAGAAGGTTAAGGCTGTTCTGATGACAAACATAGTACTCCTCTGGGCAAGCCTCAGCACAGTGCAGGAGGTACAGAAACAAATTAAGCAATCAGTGCAATCTTGCACCATATAAAAGTAATTCTTGTCTGGCATTTCTGCCTGTATTGCTAAAGCTTCAGTGGCAGTAAAGACAATTAATGGCACTATATAGTGCTACTATACAATAACTAAAACAATGCCTAGTTATTAGTAAAACACACAGTTGTATTTTTTTATGCTGCAGTAGCACCTAGAGGACAGTCACTGAGTCTCACTGTGTGAGCTGGTGTGCATGAGCAAAAAATGTTAAATTTTCTATGCTAGTTACTTTGGGATCTCCACAAGAGCAGTGTCACAGAACTCTTGATGCTGTTTCCCTGGAGCATTCTGGCACTGTAAGAATGAGCTGACAGCAGGCTGGCCAGGAGGCAGCCACCCACATCACCTTTCCTCTTGGGAGCAGGGCCCAGAGTCACACTGCTCCTGGGAGCTCTGAGTGAAGCATTACTCAGAGGCAGGACACCCTCCATTCAAAGACCCCTGACTTCACTGGGCCTGGCTGAGGGCTCATTTCCCACCATTCCTGTCACACCATTCATATGTTACCATAAGCTTTATATAGGAAGGACTCCATGGATTTCAGATGTTAAAATTTATTTCTGAATTTATGGTAGCAATTTAAAATATTCAGTTGGACTTAACTGCAACATCCTTTTAGCCTATTAACTTTTATTTCTGGAGCTCCTGGGGCTTCTGCAAAGTAATTAGCAGAACTGTGGCAACTGAGCAGATTGTTTTATGTACTGGGCACAAAGCATTTATATCACTCATGCTCCCAATTTCCTGAGGAGTAGAAAAGGGAAAGTTGCTCATAGAAACTGTGAGAGTTTCATCATTCAGAAATTAAAATGCACAGAGCATTGGAGATTTGTTAGAGCATAATTAACTTACAGCTGCAGGTTTTCTAAACCCTGCTACCTACTGCACAGTACTTTAAGCAACAAAGATCAGGAAGATTCCTCTAGGAACTGTAGCCTGGACAATTACTGCAGCCCAGGACATACGTGTGAGAGAGACACTCTCCCCCACAAGGTTCTTCAATAGGATTACACGGATTTGAGGGAGAGGATTGTGAGCCACGAAGAAGCTACTAAACCTGGGAGGGCCTTCATAAGCAGTGTCTGTCTGGAGACAGTTATTCCATTCCCTGCCAGTGCCCTGTTGGAGACTGTATTGGGCTCTGAAGGCTCAGCTGGTGTTCTGCTGGAAAAGCAAAGAACAAAGACAGGCTTTCCAATGGCACAGGCCATCCCACCGAGCAGTACTTACATCAAATTCAGTTACACTTCAGCTGTGTATAAAGCACAATTACCATCTCACAGACTCAAGGGTGCCCCATTTTGCAGTCTGGAATACTGGGCTGCATCTGCACATACAAATGAAGCATTGAGCTGCCCTTCACCACGGCAAGACTCTTTGCAGCTCAGCAGCTCCAGGCTGGAGGTACAAACCAACCCTGAGGACACCTGTTTAGCTGAGAACCTGTCCAGAGCACCTGGGTGTGCTCACAAGCCAGTACAGCAATCATCCCGCCTGTTGGTCTCTAATGCCTTCCTCACACCAGTGAGATTTTTGGACAGAGTCCCTGCCAACTCCCAGCTGCCACAGGAAGCAGGCTGTGGTGTTTGAGGGAGTGCTGCTCCAAAAAGGTGTGATTGCTCTCTTTGTTCCAACACAGCAAGAAAACCTAAGTTCCAAGGTAACTTCAGTCATGAGCATGACTGAGAGCAGAGGGAGAGAGGAGACAGGAGCAGCCCCTGTGCTCAGACACCTCATAACACACTTCCCTGCCCTGTGCAGGGCTGGCAGGTGCTACAGGCTAAAGAAAACCCCTTGGTGCCAAACTCAAATTGCCACTCTGCTGCTTTCAGATCCTCAGGAGACATGTCCTGCATTCACAGCCCTCGGCTTTGGGAACGCTTTGATAGGGACACAGCTGAAAGTGAAGCTGCTGCTCTACACCCGCCAGAACCCAACCTGTGCCGAGGAGCTCAACTCAACAGCCTCCAAGTACCTGGATGTGACCAAGAAAACAACCTTCATCATCCACGGGTACCGACTCACAGGCTCCGCCCCGGTCTGGATCCCTGACCTGGTGCATCTCCTGCTTTCTGTAGAGGACATGAACGTCATCGTTGTGGACTGGAACCAGGGGGCAACGACTCTCATCTACAGCTATGCTTCCAGGAAATGCAAAAGAGTTGCTGAGATTCTGAAGAAACTTATAGATGAAATGTTGGTAAGTTGGACGCTCACGCTACGATACAGTCATTAAGGCACAGTATGTAAAGGGCACAAAGGAAGTGCTTAAGCCAGCAGGATGTCTGGGAATAGAAACTCCTAAAAAAGGAATACATTAATTTTTGGAAGTGCTTGTGTACTGCAGTGCCAAATCCTACACTTGGATTGCTTTTGGTGCAATATTCAGTTTACACTCTAAGTCTCTACATTTCTGGGTACAAAACTCTCCAGACATGTTTTCCCATACATGGAAACTCTACTTCCATTTTCTGTATATCCAAAGGCAGTTTAAGGGGATCAGCTACGGTTTAGAGCTCCTCTAAGGTGTTGGACAGGCAATGATGATGCTGGATCCTCAGGATCATAGTGTCTGCTAATTCCCTGCAGGAACCACATGTGAGGCAACTGGAATTTTACTCCTGTGCCCCATCAGTGGCTCCTGTCCACACTTGTAGTCGTCGCCCCAGGAAAATACAACCATTGACTGAACTATTCTCATCACAGCTCTCTGAGGTATTGGCCTCAAACAGGAATGCTGGCTGCTCTGAGGGATTGTCAAAGGGAAAATATCTACAGAGAGTGGAACACTCTGGGAGATGTTACATTCCTCTTCCTAATTTTATTTTCCAAACCCACATGACCATGAGTACTTTTAAATCCCAGATTGATGGAGCATCCCTTGACTCTGTGCACATGATAGGAGTGAGCCTGGGAGCACACATCTCTGGCTTTGTGGGTCAGATGTTTGACGGCACGCTGGGAAGAATCACAGGTAAGCTTTCCTCCAGCAGTCCTCTTCCCTCAAGGAAGGACAGCCCGGAGTGAGGGCACGCCCATGGCTTTGTGCTGCAGGCCTTGACCCCGCGGGCCCCTTGTACAGGGGGACGGCGCCGAGCGAGAGGCTGGACCCCACGGACGCACAGTTTGTGGATGTCATTCACTCCGACACCGACGGTACGTGACATTCCACCTCCTTCCTTTACAGGAAACCCAGAGACTGACGGGGAGCACGGGGAAGGGGGCTGCTGGTGGGCAGCAGTGCTAGGGGTCCTCCAGGAGCACAGCACACTCCCTCACTGAGCCTGGTTTATTTGCATTTCAAAACATGTTGCTGCTGACAGCAGTTACAACCTGGCCCATGATTTAAAAGGACTTAGGAACGGGTGGAGGAACTGCAGCACAGTCCTTCTGGAGCAGGGCACACCAACATCCCACCAAGGAGTCAGGCTGCATCCGAGCACACAGCATTTCCAGAACTGGTCCCACAGCTCAAAGCCTTGGATAGTAGACCAGTTATTATCCTCACCTCATGGTTCCCTGCATGATGCTTCCAGTCTCCATCCCACCTCCTAAGGGCTAAACCTTCCTCTAGGGCAAATCTCGACTCTCCCTCAGCCCTGTCCTCTTCTAGACCCACCAGCCAGGCCAGCAGTGTGATGCCAAGCCCCTCATGCTGCTACCATGGCCACCCTACCCCTTGGCTTTCCTATCTAGTTGCCGTCTCTCTTCTCCCAGCCCTCCCAGAAAGTCAGATTTCAGCAGCACAGCAACAGCCAGGTTTCATATCCCTTTTCCTCTCCTGCACATAAATGACACAAACCCTCACATTTTGTACTGTTGCATGCACAGACTTATTTTAGGTACTTGATACCACTGTTAAAATGACCCAGCTGGGTCACAATTGTTTGGCCCGCTGCCTAAACAGATGGATGACATTATTATTCCTGTACAAGCAGGCATCTGAGAGCTAAATAACTGCTATTTTTTTTCCATTTAGGTTGCTATATTTTCTTCTTATGCATTTTACAATTTAATATTCCCTCCCTGAGCCCTGATATTCCCTTTTGTTAGGACTGGGCTATGGAGAAGCACTGGGCCATATCGACTTCTATCCCAACGGCGGGACCGACCAACCAGGCTGTCCATTGACAATATTTTCTGGTAATTAGTCCTGCCCTGAATTGCACAAACCCTGACAAAATGTTTCCCGTCAGAAAAAGAGGAGAAAGCCAGAGAATCATCGTCACTGCTTAGAAAATACATGAAATCCATATTCTGGGAAAGCCATGGCAGCAAGTTCTTCTCAGCACTGGCATGACAGGGGTTTAGCTGACGTGCACCAGGCAGAGATGAGAGTCAGGGTGACCTCTCTGTGCCTCTGTCACAGTGCAAGTGGGACTAATCCTCTGTGCAAAAGTCTTCAGGTAGATGTGTGCCTTCGTTTTGTGACTATGTCCAGAAAACGTGTGAGATTTTTTTTGTTTGTAATTACTTGTAACACACAAAAGCCCAAGGACTAGCAGTGGCAAGGACCTGTTCAGAAAATGGGTTCAAGGTGAATGTGGAAGAGGCAGTTATCCCAAAGCAAAGGCACCTTCCTTGCAGTGACAGACTGTGCAGTCTGGAAGGCACAGCCCTAGTCTTGAACAAAAGAAAGGTTTTTTCCTTTCAGCCTGGCAGCAGAACTGGTTTGATGAAAGCTGGGTGAAGAAGATACCTTACAGAAGGAAATGCAGTATTGTGAACTCAGCCCTTAACAGATCTAAGAGAATCTACATAGGAGAGCATCCTGAGCCAAAAATCCCTAGGAAATGAGGCTTCACTCATTTTGCTGCTCATGGAACAACCAATTTATTAGTTATGTCCTTCTAAGAGTTTTTTACACCAAAATGGAAGGTCATGTGCAAAGCTAAAAGCAATATCCAGCTGTCAGGCCTGAACTCAGAGAGGAGAGGAAAACACCACAGACAGAACTTGATCCATAGCTGGATCCTCTGGAACTGCAGCAACCACACAAATGTTTTTAAAACCAAAAAGACAAGAAAAGTGAAGCAGACATAGGCAGAGCTGAGTGCACTCAAAGGGAGGGGCTGCTGCCCACTTACTGTTCTGCCACAGCCCAGTGCTCCCCAGTGCAATTTGTTGAGTTCAGAATGGTCAGTGACTGCCCACTGGTATGTCCTGTGGGCATTAAGCCTGTTTCCCTGAGGCATGAGGATTGCTAATGAAATATTTCTTCCCTGTACATGATTAAGGATTGCAGTATTTTAAATGTGACCACCAGAGGTCTGTTTTCCTGTTCCTGTCCTCCCTGACACAGAGCTGCAATATCACCACGTACCCCTGCAACTCGTACAGGAATTACAGGAATGGCAAATGCACCAGCTGTGAACCCTTCTGGCCCATGCCATGCCCCATCCTAGGTAAGGATCCAGGGAATGTCAATCCATCCTGAATACTGAGCTGCCTGTCCTCACTGTCACTTGGAGGGTGATATTTTGCTGGAGGACTAACACAACATGGTGCTTTGCAAAAGCATCCAAGTTATTTCCACTGAGGTCTCTCAGGCCTGCTCCTTGTAATATCGTATCAGGTTATGATCTAGAACAGAAATCCACAGGTAAAGGATCCAGAACTAGAAAAGCCAAAACTAGACTTGGGATCTTTACAATAAAGTCAGAGAAACAGCAAATTAAAGCTCCTCACAGGGGCCTGTTCTTGCTAAAATAAGATTTACAAGTAAATTCCCAACACTACAAACCCCCCTGTGTTCTAAAAGGAATGGCAAACGGGTTAACCAAAGGAATTCTGGACTTGTCTGCCCCAGCCTGGGTGTGACAGCCCAGCCTCAGGCTGGCAGCTCTGAAATGTTGATGCTAAAACACCTGACACTTCCAGAAAGGAACTGGCAAAGCCAAGGGAATGATTTTCATTCTGCACTGCAAAATGAAATCCTTCTTGACCGTGGATAGCATATGTGAAAAAAAGATCAGCTTGAAGAAAGTGCTGAACAGTAACCAGGCATTTTCAGTCCTAAGCCTTTGGAGGACAGGAGGATGTGTGTCACAGTGCTACTTGGCAGCTGGCACACAATGCACTTTAAATGCTTGCTTATTTTCAGCCATTTAGTGGCTCATCTACCTGTGCAGTAACTCAGTTTCATTTTCAAACTATCACCTGCAGGTTATTATGCCCATGAGTGGAAAAGCTATTTAACACAACAGAGCCATCCAGTGACAAGTATGTTTTTTGACACAGCGGACAAAGAGCCATTTTGCAGTAAGTGACTGAGATTTCTGAGATTATTTTTCTTTGTGCATTGCCTCCATCAGCAGCAGCCAAGCAGAGATGGTTATTTGCTGCTGGTGTTATAGCCAGCATTTTAGAAACTCCTGTGGCTGCTGGATGGAATTGTGTCCACCCGTGGTTTGCCATGACCTTCCTTATCTGCCAACCTGTCCCACGGTGGGAAAGCCAACTTGCTTCCAGTTATAGGAAATCGATTGAGAACTTTCAAATTAAGTATAAAAGTTCCCACACCATGTTTCAAAGCGACACACCATTCTTTTGTGAAAGTAAGAGGTGTGTGGGAATGACAAGAGAGAAAGACAGCCTGCACAGGTGAAATAGCTACCCTGGAGAAAAGTGAGAGGCACAGGGAGAGGAAGAGAATCTGTGGGAAAAAAGGTTTTACCAAGGTGAAAGGTTTCATCTCATCCCTGTGATTACCAACATACCAGGGCATGGGTGGGGATTATGGCCTGAGCTCCAGTGAAATCAGACTCACAGATCAGACAATTCTCAAAGAACAGACAATTCTGCTCCAAGACAGAGATGACAAATGACAGATACAAAGAATAGAAATGGAGGGGTTCAGAGGGGGACAGAAGAAAGAAAAGACAATCTGGAATTGAAGGGGGAAGGCAGACAGTGAAAGGCAGTGTGCTGGGAACCATACAAAGAGGCCATCCTGCAGGGATAACCCTTGCTGTAGTGCTCTCCTGACACCTCCTAGTGTTTCTAGTTGAAATCTCTGCAAAGAGAGATGGAGAGCAGGGAGGAGAGAGGGATTTTGAGATAAACTGCAAGGGCTGTGTCCATCCTCTACCCACAGCTCTGCTCCCAGACAGTGCACAGCCTGGACAGCAGAGTGAGCCCACAGGGTCTAACCCCTCACTCTCTCTCCCCGCAGTCTATCACTACTTGGTGGATATTATCACGTGGAACAAAGACACCAGGAGAGGCACCTTCAGCATCTTGCTAGCTGATGAAGCTGGGAGGAAGGCAGAATCAAAAGTTAATCCGTAAGTCCTACTGGTCTGAGCATTTCTAAGTGTTAGTGCATCCCTTGGAACAACTGCATCTGGGAGGAGGTGACACATCTTCCCTCAGTTTCTCTGCTGACACTTGCTAGTGCACATGACTGTGGGATTCCCTGGCCCTATGGAATTTCCACAGCCTCCCCCAGCACACAGCCCTGGCAGCCCAGCCTTTTGGTTTGGGCCCTGCTCTGTCATCTGAAGGACTGGAGTGGACAATCTCAGCCAGCAGCACAGCTGCCCTAGGCTTCCAAAGCAGAAGGAAAAACATCTCCCCCCTCTTTCTTTCCTCTTTCAGGGAGTGTTTTGTTCTAGTTCCCAGTGCCCAAGACAGCTGGGGATTAACCTGGGCCTGAACATGTCACATCCAAAATCAATTCATTCCACTCGGACAGATTAATGGTTTATGTGACATGCAATTTCCTGATTGATCTTAACTACACTTCAGCCAAACCAACCTGCACAACTAGTTTTCCCTAGTTTCTCTAAGTGCATATTCCCTCAGGCATATCTGGTATCTGCTTGCGCTGGAGCAATCAGCATCACTCCCACACCAAGGCCAGTGCAGATTTGATGCCTATCTCAAGGTAACTCAGTGTATAGGCCTGCACACACGGACAGGTATAAATATCACTTGGGTCTAGTCCATTTGGGATCAAAGCAGAATCACAGTGAAAATTCTGGTTTGGGACCAAATGGCATCCAATCTCTGTGTCCCCACTTCCACCCCCAAAAAGTCAGGGCAGAAATGGGTGAGCAGGTTGACATCTGGAGACCTGAATCCATACCCATTTCCTATAAATCAGAAACTAAGCACATGCTCGGGCCTCCGCCCCCAGCCCTGTTTCTAATATTACAGTGACTACATTAAACCCAGTGTTATTCCCTTGGTGACTCTCTGACACTCTCTCTCATCTGCTTTACCTTTAGAGAAGCTGCCACCTTCCAACAGTACAAACAAATCACTTTGCTCACTGGGTTTGACCAGGATCTTGAAAACGTGGAAAGAATTTCCTTGACATTTTCCACGGGATCTGTCATTGGCCCAAAATTCAAGCTCAGGATTCTCCAAATGAGGTTCCGCTCACTGACAAACCCAGAAAGGTGAGCAGATGTTTACAAATAAACCATTTCTATTGGTGCAGACTGGACAGAAGTAAAGGAATCCCCCAGGCTCCTGGCCTGGCTGAATATGTGCAGAAGGATTAGATTTATTTTACATTTAGCAATTCCCATACACATATCTTGGGAATAAATTCATCTTTAATGGAATGCCACAGCTGAATATTTACTCGAACACAGAGGCTGTCTTTTTATTGCACTGGGAACATGTCACAGGTGATGTGACTCTGACGTGGCCTGACACCTTAACCTTTGGTCAGGAAAATTACCTCTGAGAAGTTGCCTAGGCCTGAACTCCAGGATGAAGGGAAATGCAGCTCTCTGGGAAGAACAGATGTTCAGCCCCAAATACACATTTTATATCCCAGTCAATTTGTATGGCTGGTGAAGCAGGGAGATTCATTTACTCCCGGAATTCCAGCAAGTGGGAGCTGCTGGCTGTTTTGCCCCAAAGCCCTGACTGGTACCCACAACATCAGGAGGTACCTCTCAAGACACTGCTGATGAGATTTCTGTCTGCTCTGCTGTCCTACCCTTAAGCTTCCCACCTCTGGAGGTTGGGAGTTCTGCCTGAGTTCAGCAAACACAGAATCTCTTATGCTGACCTTGTGTGCAAGGACACTATGTGGACACACCACGCTTTAAGTTGGGGTTAAAACAAGGCTGGAAGATCACAGGGTCAGGAGGGTGAAGCAAAAAAACATATAATGCTGAAGAACATGTTTCTTTGTAATTCATGAGGTCTGCTACCCTTATCCTAGGCTTGGAACAAGGGAAAGATTGTGTATATCTACTAAACAAAGTCCTGCAGCTCTCCCTTGCTGCCACTCTCTGTCCCACACCTCCATAGTCATTTCCACACATGTAGTCTTTTAAACAGCAGACACAAATGCCCGACTATTTGAGGATGCAGTCTCTTCCCGAGGAGGGGCTGCCACAGGCCATAAGCACAGTTCAGGATTTTCAACACATCAACTAATCACTCATTGTCCCAGGGAGGGATGTCCTGCCCTTTTCCCTTCCGTGTTGCTCAACCAGGGCTAATGCTCATATTTCCCCAGTGAAAGCCCAAGTATTTCCTCAGGTTTTTTGGCTGAACTAGCTCCAGACCAGATCTATGTTTGCGCCCAGGTCAGAGCAGTGGCAGGATTTCTCATGCTGGGAGTAGGGAAGGGTCAGGAACAGGCAGGTGAGCAGGAAAGACCACCTTGCTCGTGGGCACAGGTGTGGACTGGCTTAAAGGGAGACACAGACTCTGCAGCCAGTACCTGTTTGTTTGCTGGACTTTTGCATTCTTTTTTTCCAAAAGCAAAAGATAACGTAGAACAAGATGGCAAAACGCTCAATGTATCCCTGGCTTAAAGCCAACCTCACTTCAGGGGGACTTGGAGCCAGTTCTCCTGAGAAGATTACTTACTTACTTTATGTAGGGCTCCAGCAGGTGGGGAGACGACAGAAAGAAGTGTCATTTTTTCACTTTTGGCCCTACTCTCACACAGACCCCAACTGTGCCGATACGACCTGGTCCTGACTGAGAATACCCAGAAAACCTTCAAGCCCATCCCATGCTGAAGCAGGATGTCCCGAAGATGCTGTGCCTGGACGGGGCAGAGACATTTCACCGCGGTGTGGGGACTCTCCGGGTGCGCCCCGGGCGCCTTCTGTGGGCACCGAGCAGCGGGAGCCGCTCTCCACGCACGGTGTATAAACGGGCTGGGGGAGCGACAATAAAACCACGGCGGCACATGGCTTTAAAGCGTGGCTTTAAAAGGGGGGTGCTTAAAGCGAGGGTTTAAAACAGGGGTTTAAAGCGTGCGTCCGCGGCTGAGGAGGGCGAGAGCCCTGAGGAGCAGCAAGGGCTCAGCCCCTTCGGGGCCCCGCCCGCCATCACGGCCCTCGCTCCGGCCCCGCCCCGCGCCTGCGCACCCGGCTCGGGGCGCTGAGGGCGGCAGGGCCGGCCCGGGAGGGGCCGGGTGCGCTCGGCTCGGGTCGNTGCCCGTGCGTCCTTCCCTTCCCCCGGGGCTGCCCGTGTGTCTCTCCCCTCGCAGGGCGCTGCGGTTCCCGGCGGACCTGGAGGAGCTGCGGGATCTGGCCGAGGCGCTGCGGGACTACGAGCGGCAGCACCGGGGCGCGGCGCTGGCCCTGTTCTGCGGCGCGTACCTGTACAAGCAGAGTTTCGCCATCCCTGGCTCCAGCCTCCTGGTACGGGGAGGGCGGCGCGGGGCGAGGGGCCGGGGACTCACGGATCGGGCAGAGGAACCCGACAGGGGCCGCACCTGGGCAGGAGTTACTCTTAGTACCAGTGCGGGTCGGGGCTGACCTGCTGGAGAGCAGCTCTGCTGGGAAGGATCGAGTAGTGTTGGTGGATAATGTGCCGTGAGGGCCAGGAAGGTCAGTGGGATCCTGGAGTGCACCGGGAAGAGCATTGCCAGCAGGTCAGGGAGTGATCCTGCCCCTCTGCTCAGCCCTGTGAGGCACAGCTGGAGTGCCAGGCCCAGATCTGGGCTCATCAGGAAAAGAGAGACAAGGAGGACAAGGTCCAGTGGAGGCCACTGAGAGGTGCAGCTGGAGCATCTCTCTGATGAGGAGAGACTGGGGCTGTTTAGTCTGGAGAATACTGAGGGGAGATCTCATTAATGCATATAAATATCTCCAGGGGGTGTCAGAGGATGGTGCCAGACTCTGTTCAGTGGTGCCCAGCAACAGGACAAGGAGCAATGGCCATAAACTGAAACACAAAAAGTTTCACCTCAATATGAGTAAGAACTTCTTTCCATGGAGGGTGGCAGAGCACTGTGAACAGCTGCCCAAGGGAGGGTACAGTCTTCTTCTCTGGAGACATCCCAAACCCACCTGTTCCTGTGTCACCTGCTCTGGGTGACCCTGCCTTTGGACTGGATAATCTCCAGAGATCCTTTCCATCCCTAACAACACTGTGTCCTCCAGGCCTCACTCTGCGTTGTCCCCACAGAATGTCCTGGCTGGAGCACTCTTTGGGCCATGGATGGGGCTGGTGCTGTGCTCGGTGCTCACGTCTGTGGGAGCCACCCTCTGCTACCTGCTCTCTGCAGCTTTTGGCAAGCAGCTCATTATCCACTTCTTCCCTGAGAAGGTGGCTCTGCTGCAAGGGAAGGTAAGAACTGGCAGTTCTGCTGACACCTGCGATGGCCCTGGGCCAGGCTGTTCTTGGGGTGACAGTGAAAGCAATTGTGTGCAGGGGATGCATCAGGCCTGCTGAGGGCACAGTCTAGGAGCAGGCTGCTCTCTTGGAGCAAACCTGTTGGCATAGGGGTGCCAGGAAAATCCTGGATCTTAAGGAAAAGCAAGTATGAAATAAAGGAGTGTTTGGGAAGCCCCTGTGCTCCAGAACTGCCTCCATCCATCCCATGCTATGTTGTATGCTGGAGGTGGTTCTGCTCTTGGCTTCCTGATCTTTTGTTCAGGTGAGATCCCATTTCCACCCTTTCTTGGAAGAGGGCTGGCTCACCATTAGGCTCCCATACATACAATATTGCTGCTTTCCCTCAATTCTGAACTGATGTTACACTGTGAAATGTTAGGAAAAAAATTCACTCCAGTATCTTGGCCATTTGAATGTTACTGCTGTTTAAGGAGCACGAATGATGTGGAACGTTTCTTTTGGCAGGTAGAAGAGAACAGGAGCTGCTTATTTTTCTTCTTGTTGTTCCTGAGGCTGTTCCCCATGACACCAAACTGGTTTCTGAACCTCTCGGCTCCCATTTTAAACATCCCCATGTCCCAATTCTTTCTCTCCGTCCTCATTGGTAAGGCCTGGGGACATGGCCTGAGGGGACAGCTGACACTGCTGCTCTTGGTGTCACTGAGCCAGGGAGGGCAGAGCTGGGACTCTGACCCTTGGTCTGCTTCTTCTCTGTTGCCCTTGAGCATTCCGTAAACAGGTGTCCCAAATCCTGCAAATTTTGCTTTACACCTGGTTCTTTCTGTTACAAGCACAGACCCCTGTGTCTGTGTAATGGCTGTAAATTAAAACACTGAGTTCCACCTCAGCATGAGGAAGAATTTTCATGGAGGGTGACAGAGCACTGGAACAGCTGCCCAGGGAGGGCATGGAGTCTCCTTCTCTGGAAACATTCCAAATTCCCCTGGACACATTCCTGTGTCACCTGCTCTGGGTAACCTCGCCTTAGCAAGGGGTGGGTTGGACTGACTGATCACCAGAGGTCCTTCCAAGCCCAACAATTTTGTAATTTCTGTGTCTGGCATTGGGCATACTTGAGCTGATTTTTCCTAGGGGGGTACTAACTGCCTTTTCTGCTCTGATTCCTTCAGGCCTTACACCATATAATTTCATCTGTGTGCAGACAGGGGCCATTCTGTCCCAAATCACCTCTCTGGATGCCATCTTCTCCTGGGACACACTGCTCAAGCTGCTGGCCATGGCTGTGGCAGCTCTGATTCCAGGCACCCTCATCAAGAGATACAGCAAGAAACACCTGAAGCTGGATGGGGACAAGCAAGCTCAGACACTCAATGGCAAAAAGAGCTCGTGATGGCTTAGATGCCCCAGTTTTGGGGTAAAAGCTGCAGGACTGTTCCCAGAGGTTATATTCTGCATGCTCTGTGCTGCCAAGGACAGTGGCAATTTTTAATCGTCCTTCTCATCTCTGAGGAGGTGTCCGTTCTTATTTTTAATGAATGTTTACCTGTGCATGTACCTGCACGGAGAGAGATACAGGGGCTTTGTGAACACTCAGTTAATTTGCCTGTTTCATTTAAATCAGTCTCCTGTGTGACTGAGGCTGTAGGGAATAAAAGGAGGAGTATTGGCATCCTGTGGGGAAGGATCCAGCTGTGGATCACTGGCCTAGCAGAACCCTGCAGGCAGTAGGCAGGCCCTGCTCCCTCCAACTCCAGACAGATCTAGCATTTTTGGCCTAAAATGATGAGCCCTGTGCAGCTGTACAAGCACCATGTTGAGAAAATAATGGTGTTGCAGGGTGGAGCTGTAGAAGATTCCTCTTTGATTCCCATGTTAAACCAGCACACCCCACAGCAAAATGCTTAGGATTTGATTGCCTGAGTCAGTCATGTCAGAAGTCTTGAGATTGCTTCTCTGGTCTGCCAGTGGCTGCTACTCCCCATAAAGACTGAAGGGGAAAAAACAGGAATGGATGTGCCTGACTGGCAGAGATTTTTTCCTTGAAAAGCACCTTGACACCCACACATTTGCTCCTGTATAAGAGTTGCGGAGAACATAGGATCCCAGAATAGTTTGGTTTGGAAGGGATCCTAAAGCCCATCCTGTTTCACCCCCTGTCATGGGCAGGGACACTTCCACTATTCCAGGTTGCTCAAAGCCCCATTCAGCCTGGCCTTGGACACTCTCAGGGATCCAGGGGCAGCCACAGCTTCTGTGGGCACCCTGTGCCAGGGCCTCCCCACCCTCCTCCCCCCAGGATGATACTCTGCTCTTGGGATTTTGGTATTTCTCTCCATGGGGAGATCCACTGGGAGGATAAATGAACCTTCCTGATAGGGAAGGGAGTAGATAGGAGACCCCTGAGCAAGGCTTCATGACATCATCCCAAAGCCCATGAGAACCCGTTCCCAGATCACCAGACCAGCCTGCAGCATTGAAGTACACTGGCTTTTTATTCCATGCATTGTTTGCTTTGATAGTCATTCTTGTTTCCATCACTGTACACTGGTCAATACAAAAAAAAAATCAAGTTTGTCTCAGGAATCCACAGAGCAGGGAGGAGGGGATGAACACTACTGGACAGGGCCAAGATGAAATGGGTACTTAACACGACAGTGGGGAGGGCAACATTCAGCTCTGGGAGAGAATCTAGGCTAGTGTTCAGGAGCTGTCAGCAGCCACGAGAACTGGATCAGGGTATTTGGGATGCTGGAAAGGGAACCCACAGTTTACTCCGGCCCTGGAATGCGCTGTTACTACAAGGAGTAAGCAGGCTCACCTACACCTCTCAACCCCAGACCCTGCCGGGAGAGGAAGTGCAAGGAGCCACAGCAGAGGTGCCCATACAGCAGTGTGGGGACTGTGCAATCCCAGGGAGGTGTCACTAAGGAAAATCCTACATAACCTCCCTGGAACTGCCAGCAGCCATCCCAGGAATGTGGGGGTGCTGAGCCAGCTCTGCCCGCACACAGCGAGGCCATGGGACGTGTGTGCAGGGGAGGCTGGGGTGACACTTCCATGGGCAGGGCAAGGGGCTGCCCTAGTGGCATTCCCAGAGGGATGCAGCTTCAGGGCAGCGGGTGAGAGCAGCGACACTGGACTGGAACAGTGCAATCACCTGGGGGTGTGAGAATAGAGCTAAATGTGGCAGCCTGGAGGGGGCAGCTCTGCTTGCCCAGGCTGCAGAACAGGCCAGCATGTCCCCAGGCAAGGATGGGGAGGGATCAGCACACACCCAGGGCAGCTGGCCCAGAAGGGTCTCAAAATCCCAAACACCAAGTGGAGCTTCAATCCCATGGAATGGTGGAGCCTATGCAGAGACCACAGGTACCCAAACACCTCTGGAATCTGTTTGTCAGGGACTGGATCACCACAGGCTGGAGGCCCTGGGGACAGTGACAGGCCTGAGCTGGAGACAGCTCTGCTTTGGGGTTGTTTGTGGGACTGCCCAAGGATACCAGTGCTGCCCATGGGTCTCCCAGAGCCTGTCCGGTCTGAGCAGAGTCTCCTCAGGGGCACAGGGCTTGGCATCCTGTGCTGGGGACACCAGATGGCAGTTCTCCACCTTTCTTTACATCACAGTGTGTTATATGCACACAGTTCTCCACTGCTGAATTCCCACACCTGGACCTCCAGCCTGAGGAACCATCTGCACCACTAAACCCCCTCTCACATCACAACAGCAAAGCCATCTCTGCCCTGCCGGCTCCTCCTGCGACTGGCCGAGAGACAAAGAACATTGGGGAGGAGAAACCAAGGGTGGGAAGAGAGAGGGAAGGAGCCAGGAAAGAGCTTCACTCCTTACAGGATTCTGCCTCTGCCCAGAGCAGCATGAGCAGGTCACTCCCTCTCCAGGAGCCTGTTTGGTCCTGCCCGGGTGATCCACTACATGGACCCACGGCCCAGGGCAACTGCCCTGCTCCCTGATGTCATTTTGGGGCTGCCGGCCAGGGAATCTTGTCACAGTTATTCCCTTTGTGATCAGTTCAAAAGCTCCTCACCCCCTGACAACCCTTCCCACATTCCCACCAGTTCAGTGGCTGCCGACCATCTGCAATATGAGCAAACTGCAGCCCTGCCAGGAGGAACCTGATGCAGCCATCCACACGACATGGTTCTCTGTCCTGGAGTAACAGCATCCCTGGAAATCACTAGAGGCAGCAACTCCTGACAGCCACTGAGCCCAGCTCTGCTCCCACCCCTCTGGCGAGCAGGGAGAAGGTAACGTCACACACAGAGATTACAATTGTGCTAGCGGTGAAGCCAACCTTCTGATCTACAGAAATGATAATAAATAATAAAATAACATCATAACTTAAGATCTGTCTGTAGTCCAGCTACAAAAATTTAAAAATATGGGATAATTTAACTCATACAATACTGCTCTCTGTAAAAGTAAGACATTTTCCTTCACTTTGCCATGAGGCTATAAATTACCACAGTTAAGTTCAAACCAATATTTTAACATAAAATGTAAACAAACAAAGCAACAGAAGTACCTGTCCATGGTCCATTCCTGCCGTTCACCGCCGGCTGGCCATGCCAGCCAGCACACTGGGAAGGGCAGAGGGAGAGCTCTTGCAGGGGGACATCAACTAAGGAAGGGGAGGGAACGTGCTCTATCATTTTGTTCTCTTTCAATATTGTTTTAGAAGAGTAGTGTTTGAAGGGAAGGCACTATGAGTTCTATCAGAAAACAAATTTTTCTCATCTGCCAATGCCTCGGCCTGTCACATACCAGTATTATCCTCACTTGCACCTGCAGAGTTTCAGCTTGGAGGAGAAACAGAGGCCTCGGGGCACACCCGAGACACAGCCGTGCCACGGCCATGTCAAGATTCCCTGCACAAGGCCTGCCACGAAGGGCAGGCAGCTGCTAATGCTTCCAAGAATGTACAGTGAATAAGGAGACAGAGCAGGGCTGGTGCTCTTAGCCAGGCCAGTGATTCCCAGTCTTCCCCCTCAACACACAGCCCTCTGCTGGTTCTCAATGCTGCTGTAGGTGAGAGGCTGCTTCTCCCAGTCCAGGCGTCTCCAGCGTCCTCCCCAGAAGTGCTCGGGCTCTGCGGAATGTGCTTTCCACGCTTTGCAAGTCCTTGCTTGGCCAACACTGAGTTGACTGATTTCTTTGACTGACTGAAACAGACAGGAGGTAAGAGGAGGAAGTAAACTGGGAAATGGCACACTGCATCTGAGAGAGGTTTCCCTGCTCAGCTGGAGGTTGACACTCCCAGAGTGAAGCAAGGACGGTGGTAAGAAGTGCTCTGATACCAATTCTCAAGAGGACGAGGTTAGAATACATTTGCAGGATCTCACAACAAAATGCTGATTAAAAAAAGAAACTAAAAATCCTTAAAATAAAACCCATCATTACATTCCTGGGGATGTATCGACTCAGAAGACCCTGGATGTTAGCACCTCAGTACCAGTTTTCTCCAGGAGCATGTCCACCTTCTGATTAAAAATGACCCAGCTGGTTATACTGAAAACACTTTGTTCACAGGTCACCCTACAGTCAGGTCTTTTTCTGCTTTTCCTCATTTGATAAGACTGAGTGGTTTAGTTTTCTTGATCTGTTCTCCAATCTTCAGGGCCACGAGGCCTGGTCCCCTGTGCAAGCAGCAAGAGAATCCCCCGCGTCTGTACACAAAGCTGTCCAGGCAGGACTCCCAGGATGTTTCTCCATAGTGTGCTTGCTTTCTGAACTTTTTTTTTTTGCAATGAGTCTGTGTGTCTATAAATACAATCCACTCTTTACAGTAAAAAGTGTTAAAATGTCAAAAAAATAAATATCCATGTTACAGTAACTAGATTATTCAATAAAATACATCCCTGCCATTCTTGATTGAAATGCTCAAAGAGAATTAATTTCATTTGGACATTTTCCAGAGATTCAGGTTATTGCAAATCACTCCTGGGGTGGGAAGGAGAAGCATCTTCTCTTCCTGTAAAGTGTGATGAAGGGGAACGAAGTGGAATCTCGGGGAAATCAAAATGCCAGTACCAGGAAGCTTTGGGGGAGATCTGTATTACCAAGTAGCAGAGCTGCAGGGCTTATTGGTCCTGACCGTGGCATCAGAACACTCCCCTTCAGAAGAGTCACAGTCTGATTCTCCAAACTGTGGTGGGTTCTGCAAGACAAAAGGAAAGGGGGAGACTTGAGCACCATTCCTGTACTGCACATCACCCACACATCCCAGCCTGTCACAGCAGCCAGGCAAAGGTCACCACCTGCAGAGGAGGAGGGTGGCACACATGTGAGAGGGCACAGCACACAACTGCCCACCAAAGGTCACTTGTCTCCCCTAAGAGAGGGGACAGCATAGAAATATCTGGTCAGAGCACTCCCAAACACAGGGTTATGAAGAGATCATGCAGCAGGCTCTGCCCTACCCCTCCCGAACACTTGAAAGGCAGAGAAAGGAAGAAAGTCATCCTGGCTTTGTCAGCAAGGCTGCTGATGGATATGTCTGAGGCAGTTTATATCCACTCCATTTCATTATGTATTTTTATCCCACTTAATGCAACTGCAAATCTGATGGCCTCCCAAAATCACACTCATCTTGACCAGCACATCATGTTCAGCTTTGTTTGTGCTACTTTCCCCCACCCACTCTTCTGCCAAGCAGGAGGATTGGGTATTGCAGCACTTGCTTTGCCATAGTACACCTACCACAACATTTTCTAGGCAGCGTTCCAACTTTCTAGCCCTTAGATTCCTTTCCATAACATTTATGTAGTTTTTTTCCACTGAGTGGAAGGATGAGGGGATAACCAACTCACCTCACAGCTGTGTTCATCTGCACAAAGTTTGCCCAGAGACATCTGAGTCTTGACCCTCCGCACAGCACACTCTTTGTCCGAAAGCCCATCCGACTGCGTGGAGATTTCAATGGGGATCTCTGGAGTCTGGGACAACATGTCCTCCAGCTTCTCAGCCAGCTCATCCTCCAGCTTGGTGGCCAGCTCATCGGGGCTGTTCGAGTGGTCGCTTGTGTTCCCCTCCTCTCCATCCGACACAGAGAAGTTCTCAGAGCTGAAGGTCGAGTAGGACTGGCAGCTACTGATGCAGCGGTGGGGTCTGCAAACAGGGAGAGAAGTTCAGTGTTCACCTTGGATGACAGTCACAGGGAACCTCCTGGGTGCTGTGTTCACTGCTCTGCTACACCAGGCCTTGTGGAGTGCCTTCCACATCCTGGAGCTACAGAATGCTACCCCTTCTGAATGACTGAGTTCAAGACCTGCTTCTTTACATTAATCTGGTTTTATTTGGTCCTGTCTGACATGTCCATATTAGCTGATCTGCCCTGGAGCATATTTTTTCTTTGACCATGCATTTTCCTAAAGGAAGGCACTGTGGAGTTCTGTTTAACATTTTTATTGACGACATGGATGAGGGTGAGTCTTTCATTAGTAAATCTGCAGACACTAAGGTGGGAGCGTGTGTCGATCTGTTGGAAAGTAGAAGGGCTCTGCAGAGAGACCTGGAATGGTTGGATGGATGGGCAGAGTCCAATAGAATGAAGTTTACTAGGTCCAAGTGCCCAGTCCTGCATTTTGGCCACAATAACCCCCTGCAATGCTATAAGTTGAAGACAGTGTGGCTGAACAGTGCTCAGGCAGAAGGGGACCTGGGGGTTCTGGTCAACATGAACATGAGCCAGCAGTGTGCCCTGGTGGCCAAGAAGGCCAAGGGATCCTGGCCTGGATCAGGAATGGTGTGGCCAGCAGGAGCAGAGAGGTCATTCTTCCCCTGTACTTGGCATTGGTGAGGCCACACCTTGAGTGCTGTGTCCAGCTCTGGCCCCTCAGTTTAGGAGGGACATTGAGTGCTGTGTCCAGCTCTGGCCCCTCAGTTTAGGAAGGACATTGAGTGCTGTGTCCAGCTCTGGGCCCTCAGTTCAGGAAGGACACTGAGCGCTGTGTCCAGCTCTGGCCCCTCAGTTTAGGAAGGACATTGAGACACTTGAGCGTGTCCAGAGGAGGCACCGAGGCTGCTGAGGGGATTGGAATACAAGCCCTGTGAGGAACAGCTGAGGGAGCTGGGGTTGTTTAGCCTGGAGAAAAGGAGACTCAGAGGTGACCTTATGACTCTACAACCTCCTGAAAGGTGGGTGCAGTCAGGTGGGGGTTGGTCGCTTTCTCCAGGCAGCAACCGGCAGAACGAGAGGACACAGTCTTAAGCTGTGCCAAGGGAAATTAAGGTTGGATATCAGGAAAAAGTTTTTTACGGAAAGAGTGGAATGGTCTGCTCAGGGAGGTGGTGGAGTCACCATCCCTGGATGTGTTTAAAAGAAAATTGGATGTGGCACTTCAGTGCCATGGATTAGTTGAGGTGTTAGGGCATGAGTTTGACTCGATGATCTTAAAGGTCTCTTCCAGCCCAGTGATTCGGTGAGTTCAAGCTAACTCACCTGGGAATACCTACATCACCTGGCAGCCATCCCAAAAGCCAGGCAGGATTTAGGACCATCCACTCAAGAAATAAGCTCACAGTTACTTGACCATGGAAATGGCCTTGTGCCAGGATTCAACAGCCATGGGGCAACACATCAGTTGAGGGAACATGCCAGAAGACCCACAACTGGGCATCACACAGAACAGGCAATTTGTCCTCCTAATCTTCCAAGTCAGTAAGTCACAGAGGAAACAACATCACACAGGGACTGTATAAGTCACATAACTCATCCAGTCCAGCATTCTTCCTTCAACCCCAGGCAGGAAGGAATAATCTGGGAGAAGTATGAGAACAGGGTATGCAGCAGAACCTACTTTTTCCTAGCATCTCTTCCTGGCTTGTACCATTCAGCAGATCTGACTTCCGAGCAGAAGCCCAAACCCAGATGACAATGCTAACACTCATCCATACTCCAGAAATTCTGCACTTATACAGCTTTTCATGGTCTGATTTCCACAGCACACCTTGACAAGGAGCTCCACATCTGAAAATGTTCCGGATGGAAAAAGCACTTCCTTTTGTTCATTTTAATGTCCCATGTGCTTCACTGGCTGCCCCTAACATGAATGTGAAGAATCATTCCTTGTCTATTTTCTCCACATAAATTACAATTTCATGCACCTCCGGTGTTGCCTCTTTCACAACCCATTTCACATGGGTTTAATCTCTTCTTCTATAGAAACCATCCCTAACCACTCTTGTCACACTCCTCAGTACCTTTCCAAACTTTACTGTGGTCTTTGAGCTGGGGCAATGAAGTGGGAATTAGGATTTAAGCTTCAGATGTGCTGTGGATGCACACAACAGGAAACAAGATTTTATTTTCTTCCCTGCTCCTTTGAATCAAATCTGTAACCCATTTGCCTACTGGATCAGTCCTGCACTTCAAGCAGCTGCTTTCATGAACCTACAGCACCAAGTCCATGATGTCTTTCCTGAGCACAGGACTGTAAATCCTGCTGTTCCCCAGGCTTATGTAGGAACACTCCCCCACAGTCTTATTTCACAGGCAACACCATCAAATTTGATCTGCTGTTGGCACTTAGCTCTGCAATCTTATCTGAATTCAGCTACAAAGGTGCTGGGCTGGAGTCTTCCCCACTGCAGCAACAATCAATAAACAACACTGGGAGTAGCCCACAAAGGGTTCCCACATCCATAGAGTGTGATCCTGGTGAAACAGATGCAGCAGCTCATTTACAGAGGCAGAATAACATTATCAAGTGTGATCAAGTTGTGCTGCAAACAGCCCGCAGCAGGAAAGCTGGGCCAGAGAGAACATCTCAGGAAGGGCTGGAACAGCAAGTGGACATGTGGGATCAGCTGAGGGTGGATGGGACACACTGAATGGGATTCTGTCCTTTTGCCAGCACCTTCATCAGTTTCAGTGCTGGTGTGCAGCTGCCATGAGAGTTCTCCTCAGTTTTGTCCCACCAAAGAGAGATTAGAGTGAATTCACCTTTTACCTTTGTCTACGAGGAAACTCCACTTCACTGTCAACTTCTCCCTCCTCCTCTTCTGACGACTCATCTCCACTCTGGCGGAAAACAAGGACAAAAAGGGTGTCACGTCTGGGGAAGTTCAGACATGGCTGACCTTGGCCCTCCAGGACAAAGTCACTGCAAAACTGCAAAAATCCACAGGCTGCAAGAATCTAGACCAGAAAACAGCCTGTGTCAGGAACACTGACTCAGATATTGCCTACCAGGAGGTTGTTTCAGGCAGCATCAAGGCTGCTATTCTGAATCTGGAGTGACTGACAGGGAAATACACTGGAGTATTTTAGCTGGTATGGAATACAGAACGTTCTAGATTCTCACTGAAGCAAATCAAGTAATTAGTATCACATGGAAACCCACATAAATTATGGAGCTGATTTGGCACTCTTGGCTTTACCCTCTTCTACTACAGCCCACCAATAGAGCAGGATGGAGGATGATACAGCCTTTGCCAATGGGTTTCATCAGCTAGGAGAACTTGGGATTTGTTCCATACTTCACTGAGCACAGAGCCTTTTATTCTCCTTCTCCCATCCAAATCTACCCCCACACTGTTGTTTTTTTACAGCATCCTTCTATCCCATGCAACCTATCAGCCCCTCATTCAGATTGAGCCTTTATCTCATCCCATCCCCTTATCTTACAAGGTCCTACTGCCTTCATGATGGGGCCAAACCACACTCTTGGTCTGGTAATTATGCTATTTTCCCTGACTTTTCCAGCCAGGCCCAGTTTTCCTGCTCTTTGAACTCAGACTGGTTCCTACTTCTCTCACCACCTGGATGGAAGCAGGAGGAACAAAGAGCTGCTGCTGTGCAACTATGCCATAACCACCTTTTTATTCCTGCAAAATCTTCACAAAACACAGGGGAACTATGACTTGCAGCATAGGGGGACAATTTCTGGCAAGTGCAGCAAAAGGGATGTCCTCAAGACCATGGCCAATGTTAAATCTTTGCCCTGAGACACAGCAGCACCACAGATTTTCAAAGAAACTCTCACGTGATATTACAGAACAATTTAAAGAATGCATTTATCCCTTCCTTTGGAGAAAGGCTTGATAGCATTTTGAGACTGTTTCAAAACCAGAAATTCAGTAGAACAAGTTGCAACTCAAACCAATTGGCGAAACCGCACGTAACAGAACCAGGCCCCACCAAAACCACATCTTCAAACCCCGGTGGCTCTGTCCTCACCTTTTGGAGGGATCTTGCTTTGCAGGGCAGCCCTGAGGAAGCCAAGTGCTGGGGAGTGCCCAGGGCGGAGGCCGCCGTGCCCTGCTCCTCCAGCTTCTCCATGAACTGCGCGCTCTCGTAGAGGGACGCGGACGCCGGGGACTGGGGCCGGCTCCCCCCCGGCTCAACAGACGCCATCTGTGCCCGGCCCCCGTCCTCGTCCCTGCACTGCAGGCAGGGCTCGTAGGGATCCGCCTGGCAGCACTCCCAGCGCCGGGCCGGGCCGTCCTTGCCGTCCAGGCCGCGGCGGCAGTCGGCCTCCACGGCGGTGGAGATGAGGTCGGGGCTGGAGCCGGACATGCGGCGCTGGGCGTGGTTGCTGAGGGGGCTGCGCAGCGCGGCCGCGGGGCCGAAGTACCGCAGGTTGTTGGCGCAGGTGGCGATGTCCTGCCCGTGGGCGTGCAGCCGCGAGTGCTGCCCGTGGGCACCGTGGCCGGGCTGCTGTGGCGCTCCGGGGGCGTGGGGAGGGGGGGGAGGGCCGGGCTGGGGGGCGTCGTCTTGCGCTGGCTGGTTTTTCAAGATCCCTGCAAATTCATTGTAGCTGCCTTTGCTGTTCCCCCGGCGGTGCCGGGGCTTGCTGCGGTATCGGCTTTTGCCACTCAGGGTTGACATCTTGGGACTTCCTGAGACGGGAGAGCCATTGGATGCTGCTTCTGTGCTGGGTATGCCCTCTGACTTCAGTAGATCTGGCCTGGGAGACAGGGAGAAGAGGTTACACGTCAAGCCACAAAGAAAGAAGCGACACCAGCCCAGAGCCAGGATCAAGAGGCAGCTGGAGCCAAAAGCATACTATGCGCCCTAAAATCTACAGGCTGCCCTCCCCTTCAGCTGCTTGCCTCCTGCATTTTGGTCCCTATGATTCTCTCCACTCAACGTCCTTTCTGTTCAGCCCATCTTGCTCTACACTCCTGTCTCGCTGTTTTTTCCAATAGCTGTCACACGCTCTCCTCTTCCGCTCTTATTTTGATGTTCTCTCCCAAAATAGCTCCCTCCCAGGGCCTTGGAATAGAGCATGGCTCTCACTCTGTGCATGTACAATAGTGGTGATCAGGCTGCTCATCTAAGAGCCGTGTGGGGATATTAATTCAGAAGTGATTATTCACTGGTAATCAGGACTAACTCCTGGAAATCCCCAAAAAAGTAAAGACTAAGACAACTACTCCAGAAAAAAAATAATCTCCCTATCTAAAAGTCATGCAGAAGAGAAATAATTAAAAGGACAGCATGAATTCCCAACTCTCAAATCCCAAATTAATTCCTCAACAAAGAATTCATCCTTCCTGAGACCTGCCTTTTTCCACAATTCTATGCCCTGCTTATTCTCATTCAAGTCAAGGATGATCTTGGACAGTTAGGAATTTGAGAAAACACAAGCAATGCCTCCTGCCCAAGCAGCATCATCTGCTCCAAAATCACATGGACCAACCATTCATTCATTCAACCAACACATCCTTGTTGTGATTCCATGGTTCCCAGAGGGCTGCCCAGGTGGTAGGGATGGCAGAATTCATCCCTTTCACCTTAAGATAATTAGATAATTATGGTTCTGATGATCAGACCAGGCTCAAGTGTGAAACGCCTTTGTCCCACCCTGCATTTCATCAGGCTCAAAGAGAAGGAACTGCCTAGTGGGGATCTGCCACTGGCTCTGGCATAGGACTGGGTTGTTACTTCTCACCGTTTGGTCTGGCTGCCTGGTTTATGGGAGACCCCTTTCCTCTTCATCAACTTCTCCACTGTATTGGGGTGGATTATTGGTCTGACTGGGTGACGTTTGTAAGTCCCAGGGTATTTCTTTTCCACTGCTTGTTCCCTCCTGAAACATCAGGGAAAGGAAAAAAAAAGAAAACCACTCTAGTTGTCTCTCTCTCCACCAGCTGCTCCCACTGGACAGGAACTGGCTCCACAGGGAACATGCTGCATGCCCAGTTGCTCTGTTGGGAAAGGACACAGACACTTCTAAATTCCTTCTGCAGGCATCAGGGACAGGGCCATGGCACACAGCCCAGGAGCAGCACCGCCATTCCCTTCACACATGGGCCAAAGGATGTTAGCACCAAACAGGAAGGTGCCTTTCTCCAAGTCAGTAACCACTGACAGTGATCTGCAGGAATTCACTCCAAAGAGACTTCTCCCTGCTCACCAGCAACTCCCTAACCTTTGTAGGTTGTCAGGGGACACTAAATCTACAAGTGCCACTATCCAGTTCAGAAATGAAGTGCTGTTTGTGCTCTGCTGTGTGCAGACTGCCACGTGCACACCACCATTCCCAGACACGTACTTGATAAGCTCCTTCTCCCGCACCTCCAGCTGCAGCATGATAGCACTGAGCTCCATGTACAGGTTATTGGCTCGCTCCAGCTTCCTCTCGTAGTGCTCACGGATATCTAATGCATGTCTGAAAGGCAGAAAAGGCTTTATTTCAGCCTGATGTCCAGGGACCAAGAGAAGAGAATGAGGAAAAGTACAGGTACTTTAGGAGAAGGCCTTTTAAAAGTCAAATTTGCCAGCTGTACTGCACTGAATCCCAGACGCAGCTAACAGTGAATGACGATTGATTAAGAGCCTGACACAGCAATAAATCATGGTATGGTTTAGAAAGTGTTTAACAGCCTTGAAAGACTGGCAGCACTTCTCCCTGGAAGAGCTGCAAATGCCTCACACACACCCAGGAGCCCTCTGGCCAAGCCTTGATCAGCCTGTTTGCACAGAGAAGGGGCTAAACCAGCCTCTACAGAAACAGGAAAGAAGTCATGTGTCTGTATTTCATTAACAGCAGGGTGTCCCCACAGCTCCAGTACAGCTGGAAGATGTGGCCACCCAAAGCTCCCTGGGGACAGGGAACACTGAACAAGCACTGCATCAATTGCACGGCCAAGAGCCCCTTTGGCTCCCCAGGTTTGACAGAGAACTGCTTTCTTAGAGTTTCATGTTTCTCTGTCAACTGTATTTGCAAATTTGTATCACAGGAGGAAACACTTTCCCTTCTTTAAATAAACCTCCTGCTTTCATTTTTAAGTTGGTCTAATGTTCAAAATGTGTTTCAGTGGCCTGTTTATATCAAGTATGTTCACTTCTCTGGAATAACTAACCCAAAGAAAGTATCAGGGCAGAGAAAGCTCACAGCCAACCTCAGGATGGATTTCCCACTGAGATAAATGTATCTGCTTCAGTGCTGTTATCACAAACACCAACTCTCAGGCAGAAATATTCCCTGGGAAACACACAAGCCTTTGCCACCTTGTCTGGAGCAAACTGTTGAAACTGCCCAAGAGCAACAACAGTTCCCACAGCTTGTCTCCAGCTTCCCATCAGCCAAGCAGTGCTCATGGCCTAGGCCATGCCCATGGGAATTTTGGTTTCTGGGTTCACAAGGAATGTAGGCTGCCCAAATTTTTATATCACCAGGAATACTGGGTCCTGTTTTGGGAACCTCAGTACAAGAGGAGAATAAAAAGAGTCAGGGGCTGGAGCAGGAGGCCCTGTGAGGACAAGCTGAGGGCTCATTTAGCTGGGAAGGGAAGGCTGGATGGGAAAAGCAACCAGTAAACACAAAGGCTGTGAACACACCTCAGCTCTTCTCTTCGACGGCGAATCAATTCTTCATCCAGCCGGTGGATACAAGTTCCTTCACTTTTAATTTTCTCAAAATGCTTCTTCACTTCTTCTCTCCATTCAGCCTAGGAAAGCAATTTACTTTCAGCTATTTACAAAGCATTGGGATCTGTAGGTGCACCACAGAAAAACTCCTGGGCAATGTTCTTTGTGTGTGCAGGAAATTACAGCTTTGGTTTGAGAATGTATTTTTGTTAGCTGAATTATTTTGGGTAACAGCACTTAGTGCCAGCATTTTCAAATGGAATTTACAGTTTTGTGCTCGAAACAGAGAATTTAGAACAAATCTGCATTTTCTAAGAAATTTTTTAAGTTCTTAAGTTCTACAGTTCTTCTTGTCCTAAGAGAACATTTTCTTTTCTTTTGGCAGAGAAAATAAGTAGAAAGGCTTATGATTTTGAAAGCTCCATGATGATACCTGTCTAGAGTAACACTCTATTTGCCCCGTGAAGCCCTGGTTCCTGCAGCAGAAGTCTCAGCTTGGGAAAGTTTGGGTAAAAGATTTTCTAACACCCATCAGGTTGCTCCTCCCCAAGAATCACACTGAAATCACGGATCCAGACTTTCTCCACTCAATGCACCTTCCAAAATCAGATCCTTGTAGCCAATTCCAGCACCCACAGTAACTTTCCCCAGTTACCTGGGATTTGAAGTAGGTTTCCTGAGGAGTAGCCAGCACATCAGCAGAGGCGATGTCCAGGTGCATCAGTGTCTGCCGGAAGGACGGACGGTTCCGGGGCTTGCTCTGCCTGAAACAAAACAGAAACACCAGGGGTGAGGTGAGGGATGGGCACTGCCAGCCTCTCCTGCTCTTCTGAAAGGGTTTCACTGGATCCTATTCTCTGAACCAAGCAGCTAACAGGTTAGAGCAAAGGAGCTTTCCTGGTTTTCTCTTTTGCTGAGTACAATTTAATTGTGCTAGAGGTGGTTTGTGATGACCCAGTCTGAAGAAACAAAAGAGGTGCAAAATGTTTAAGAAGAGAAAATGCGACTACAGAGTGAAAGACAGGAAGAGTTTCAGTTTCTATCCTAACTTGCTTGTCAAGAAGAAACATAATTTGGTTTGCTGTCCCATAAATTTTGAAGTTTTGTAGTGGGAAGACTCAATCTAGCAGAAATGAAAACTTACATTCAGAGTGCTTTAAAGCACTAAAGGTCAGTGGGCTGTCACACAGCACATGCCTGAGTACTGCAATTCACTGAACAGCCCTAAAGATCACAGAAAAGTATAAAAACATTTGGATTTTTGAGAAAAAAATGACCAGCACTTGAGTTTCAGGACTGAATCCACCTTGCACAGGGCAAGAGCAGCTTCCCGAGCCTCCTCTCCCCTACCAACCACCTCCCTCCACTAGGTGGGGATACAAGTGTTTGTAGGCACTCCCTTGTACCGAGCTGCACCAGCTGCCACAGCCCGGCTGCTGCAGCTCAGGGTAAACAGCCACTGGGAAAGATCCACACGTGCTCTGGCCTGTTGTCCCCTTTGTGCCATGGGGAGGATGGCTGGTAAAACCCATGGAGTGGGAAAATGCTCGAAGACCCTTTACAAGATGTGTCAAGATGTAATTACAAAGACAAAGCATCAAGGTGAAACCCAAGACAAAGAATTTCAACTCTAATCTGGTACATGGAGGAAACTGAAAGCATTTTTCATATCTGAACCTGAAAAATCTGTGTTCCAGGCAGAAAGCTCGTATTTCTTCTCTTTGTCCAGTCCAAAAGCCAGTTGCTTACAAGGGGGTTTCTGAGTAAAAAAAACAGTTCCTTTCACTCTGGATATGGCCTTAAGGAGTTTTGCCCCACTTTCCTTCCAACTCCTTTTGTCTTCCCATAAAGCCACCTTTTATCCCCTACTTTACTACAGCAAAGCAACACCCTCTTGGAAGTCTCCTAAAGATGTCCTGGGGTCCAGGCCTGCTGCCACAAGGAAGCAGAATCCAAAATGTGACAACTTCTTGCTCTCAGGACATGTGTGAACATATCTTAGAGCCCTCTGCTCTGGGCTCCATATTCCCACCCTGACTTTCACAGGTTTTGCTGGGAGCAAGCCCTAGGTCTGTGCTGTGTGGGGATCAGGCTCTTACCAGGTTTGCTTCATGAGGATTTTGAAGCCATCTGGGCAGGTGGAAGGGACAGGAAGGTGGAGGCTGTTACTGCCCACTCCCCAAATGATGGCCGAAGAGTCCACGTCCTTGTAGGGAATCTCTCCCGTAAGCAGCTCCCACAAAACCACTCCAAATGACCTGATGAAGAAATAAACCAGGATAAATTGAGTTTATACAGAAGTTGTCAACAGAAACATCTGGAGCTTGAAAAAAAACAGTTTGTTGGGCAAAACAGGGAAATAGGGATGTCTGGTCCAAAACTGCAAGTAGGTGCAACAAGTGGTTTTTAACACACCAAATAACTCCTCTGCTCCAGCACTGGGCTGAGCACAAAACCATATTGGTTTTCACCCACCCTTCCCTGCTTCTTTGTGAGATTTTAAAGATCCTGAAAGCACATTTTCTGTACAGATTAAGTCTTGCTCCTGTTAAATGAAAAGACTCCAAAGTCTACTCTCAGAGAGACTTTGGACTGTTCTTGCTGGTAAGAACAGATGATTGACTACTGCACAGACTGACAAGTGTCTTACAGAGACAACACAACAAAGGTTTTGTGGCTTTTTTACATTTCATTTAACTGGTTTTGTTTTCTTTTCCCTAACCAAAGGCTCCCTCTGCTGTTACCTGTAGTCCCAGGTAAGAGTTTCAAGGTTTGAGACTCAGCACTACAACACAGAAATTAGGAAACAAATGCTACTTGCATAACTGTCAGTAGCAAAAGCACATGAGGTCTCATCTGATATTCCTTTTGTTCTGAAGAAAGGAAGGATAAAGCAAAAAAAAAAAAAAAATTTAAGAGAACTCAGAGAAAGAGCCTCCTACAAGAACTGAAAGATGTAAGAAAAGTCACTTTGCTTCTCTTCCTTAGTGAAGTTACCAGAAAGAACCAAAACCCTAATTTTTAACAGCAAACATTTGTTTTGTATACAATCATCACCCAATAAAACACCAAAGAAGCACCAAACCTGTCAATACAGAGGAAAACAAAATGCTGCTGAGAACCACCACCACTGTTACTGCACATCAACACTGGGCTGTGATACAGGTGAGGCACATCCATCTCCACTTCCAAGCCAGATGTGCCACCTCACTCCATGTCCCATTCCTCTGCAGGACAATGACCCTGCCAAGCTGGAAACTACAGCCAGGTGAAAGGTGAGAAGGGTGTTTCTGGCTTGTACCAATATCCAGTGCTTTTATTAAGTACAAAAGAACTAAGGGACAAACTACCAGGTCTGAACAACCATCAGCCTGGAAACAACTTCATGTGAAAAACACTGCACTTTCAAAGCACATTGGCTTCAAGTCGTGTTAAGAAAAATAAAAAGGCAACAAAGAAGCAGAATTTGAATATTTCCTGCCTCAAAATCCTTTTTTGTGGGCTGCAGGAAAGCAGGGATCCAGGAGGTCAGACAAACTCCCAGGGAAAGCTCATCTGGTTTCACATTTGTTATGACTAAGAACTGACAAAGGATTTCCAAGACTTCTGATAAGATTATAGATTTATTTTTCTGCATGCTGTTAGAGATGAGAGAGAGCAGACACATAAGCAGCTCAGGAACTGCTCTCATTTGCTGGAAGCATTCATGAACATAATTTTTATTCATCTGGAGGGAGGAATGGATGGCAAGGGAGAGTCTGAGCAATCACCATTGTTGTGACCTCCAGAGGAACTGGCACCAAGGAGCAACATCTCCAAGTCACTGAGGGAAGGAGCAAAGGTTTTATTGGACAGGATGTTCTGTGAAATATTCCTGAGCATAAACCTAAAGCTAAAGGACAGAAAGTCAAGGGTGGAAATTCAGCACCACTCGTCCTCATAATCCCATGATTCAAAGGGAGGGGTTCAGCAGACAAACGCTGGGTGTGTTCTCTTTCCAGAACAACCCAAGTGTTCCTCACAGAGGAGCTGGCTGTGCTGCGACCTGGACATCCAAAATAAACACACAGGACACTGAAGGCACAAGAGCAGCTGCACACCACAGGTAACACCACCCTCCCTGCAGGAAATCTTGCCCTTCAGGTCAAGCCCAGGCCCAAGCTAGAACTCCAGCAGCAGCTCCTGACTCCACTGCACCCCGGACCACCCATGGCTTTGTCCAGCAGCTCCCTGCCCTGCCAGGGAAGGGACAGCATCTGAAGCTGAAAAACCACAGGAAGCAAAATCCCTCCTGGCTATAAAGCAGGGAGAAGGGCATTTGTCCTGGCTGCTGACATTGAATATGCAGAAATAATGAGGCAGAAACAGAGATGCAGCTCCCTTGAAGGCTCTGAAACCTGTGGAGAGGCTTCCCAAAGGAACTCCAATGCCGAGCCCTCTCAAGCATTTTTAATAGCACAGAGACTGAACCATTCTTTGTGTTCCTTTGGACACAGAGCATGTTCCACATCAATGGAAACAGCTTCCAAAATTCTTACAACCTATCCTGGTTTCCTCCCTCTTGGATCAGAGATTGGATTCACTGGACTGTAATCCTGGAGCTGCACATACAAAAACCAGTTTGGTGTGCAGGAAGCACAAGGGGGTGGGGAGCAGAGCAGGGGCCTCCCCACAGCTCCAGCATGGCCCTGAAGAGGGACAGAAGTGATGGAAAACCACCCTGGCTGTGGAGGATGCTGAGGGGGCCCTGAGCACAGCACAGGGAGAAAGCTCTGGGCTGGATAATGACACAGGGAAGAATTTCTGCATTTGCTTCCTGCAAGACACAGATGGCACTGAGCCTTAGCTGGAACCTGCAGGTCAGCACCCAACCAGCACACCTGTGTCATTTCCCTTTCCATCAGAGCCCACCAAAGCTTAGGGCACCAGGCAGGAGGAGAAAGGAACAGCCCACCACAGAGCAAACCATGCTCAGGCACAGGATGAGGAAAGGACATGGAAAGTGCTGGGAGACCAAGGGACTGAACAGAAGGTGAAGGTACTTGGCCATGACCACGACTCACCAGATGTCCACCTTCTCGGAGACGGGCTCGTTCCGTATCACCTCCGGGGCCATCCACGCCACCGTCCCCGCAAAGGACATTTTGGTACTTTTATCACTGAGCTCCTTAGACGTACCAAAATCTGAAATCTTTACTGCATCTGTATGTGTCACCAAAACACTGGAGAAGGGAAATAAAAGAAGTCAGCATTTTGTGATTTTTCTTCCACCGCAACAGCCACTGGAGTAATCCCTTCTGAATCAACACAACCTGTTGATGAGGCCACATCCTCACAAGTGCAGTACAAAAGAAAAGATTTTGTGTTTTCCCCAATAAAAGCTCTCACGCTCTTTGGAGTGGTTGTTTTGTGCCTTAAATGCATTTGTTAACGCTACAAGTCAAAAATCAATCTCAATAAAACTGCAAATTAACAAGTAACTGAGGATCCAGAGGCAAAGCTGTACCTTAAACTGTGCTGTAAATCATCCAAAAGCATTATCTTAATGCACTGTCACAGAATAAAGAAGTAATAAACATCTAGGGAATAAGAATATAAAGAAGCCAGAACACTTTAGTCAGAAAGCAACAGAGAAATGAGGAAGACACATTCCAGAAAACCAGGGAAATAAGAGGAGAATAAGAAGGAAAAATAAAGAGGCAGGAGGCAACAGAATATCCCACTTTCCAAAAAGACCAGATATCATCAAATCATTAAATATTTCCTGACTGCTATTTATCACGGAAGATACCAGTAAAATTTCCACTCTTGTTAGGTGCCAACAAGTTGCAATAGTTTCACTCTCATTAGTTTTGAGTCAACATGGAGGAAAAAACAGTAGAGCCTTTTGACCAACCTTTAAACTATTTCTCAAGAAAAGGAAAAAATAGCCCCAGCTGAGGGACGTTTTAGCATCTGAGACTCACTTTGATGACCTGAAGAACCACGACTAGGGAGGTGTTTAACTTTGGTAGGAGCACAAACTAAGGGATGTACAAGCTGCTGGCACTCACTTTGGTGACTTGAGGTCTCGATGGATGATTTTGTGGAGGTGCAGGTAGTTCATGCCACTGGCAATCCCTGTGGACCAGTCCACCAGCAGCCGCGGGGTGACCTTCCTGCCGGCCCGCAGGACCTCGTAGAGCTGCCCATGGGCACAGTACTCCATGATGATGCAGTAGCACGGGGCCTGGGTGCAAACTCCCCTGTCAAGGAGAACACACAGTGAGGAGCAGCAGACAGACAGCTGGACAGGAAGGGTGACCACCACTTTGTCCTAGACACAGCTTAGCTCCTGGATTGTAAACACCTTCCCAGGGAACTTGAGCAAACAGCTCTTGCCTGGACAAAGCTGCCAAGGGTCACAACCTACTTGAAGGCGATAATGTTGGGATGCTTGAGCTTCCGCAGGTGCTTGATGTCCGTCTCGTTCTGATCCCTCACTTTCTTGATGGCCACCTCCTCTGCCCGGAATTTCCCCAGGAAAACAGCTCCCTGTGCCCCGCTGCCCAGCCACTGCAGCTCCGAGATCTCCTCGAAAGGCACCTCCCACGTGTCTGGGCACAGGCGAAAAAACAGGATAAGGAAAAGGTCAGTACCATGAAAACTGTCAGAGCACACCAGGGCAGCACCTGCCACCTCCTGCACCACAGAGTGGGCTCTTCTGGAGGGAGTAGGTGACATCTCCTGGCACTGCTGAGGCACACACCACATGTGCTCAGCCCCAACCACCCTTTCAGCCATCCCAGCCACCTCCAGCCTGCTCATTCCCAACCTTCCAGCTGCTTTTTCATCACCCTGCTCACCACTTGTGTGAGTCACTCCAGCTTGGCAGGCAGCAATTTACCATACCAGGGACCCTGACTGGCAATTCTGGGAGGAGATCCTCTACCCCAACACGGAACAAAGTGCATGACTCCATTGAAAAGTATAGATTAGAACAAAGATTTAACATTCACAAGTGATAAATATTGAGGATATTTTTCACTCCCTGAAATAAACAAAATAGGAAATAAAAGTCAGAGGTGGCAGGCTGTAAAACACAGAGCAGCAACCACCAAGATGGCCAACACAAAGCACATCAACTACCAGCAGCAGGCACAGAAATAGGTCCTTCCCACACCAACATCGTGTATATCAATGTCAAACAGGCAAAACAACCGTAAGCAATTCCTCCTCTTCGGTGCCCACACACATTTGTAGGATAATGCTGCAGTGGTCCAGTGGCACTGTATAAACTGCTCCAAGAGAGCTGCACCCATCAGAACAGAAAGCTCTATTCCCTGTCAATCACCTTAGGTCTCACAAACAGCAGGATAAAAGGCAGGCAATTGTTTATTTACTGTAATTCAATAAAGATCTAAGTTTGGAGAATAAATTATTTAGCAGCAAACCCAACAAGTAACCCAGTGATTTCTGAAATAAAAGGAAGTCACACCTGTACAGATCTCTGTTTCAGATAACTCCAAAGGTGTGTCCTTGTCTCATCCAGACTCAGAGCCTGTGGGATGCTCCCAAGGCTGCAGCTGGGATTAAGCCAAAGTGTTCATTCTAGATACTGTTATCACTGAAGGGAAATTTGTATATCCCAAGTGTCTGTGGGCTGATCCCAGTTCAAAGCTTTCCCTGGGATCATTCCTGCCACAGGCAGGCAGTGGCTGCTGTCTCCTGTCGAGCGAGCCCTCCCCAGTCACGGCCATGGAAAAGCAGCTCTCCCCCAGAGCCAGACCCCAGCGCTCCTTCTGCTCACTGAACTGAAAACAAAAACATTGCTCATCCACAGCAGAAATTCCCTCTGCCTTGGCAGGGCAGAGTTCAACCCCCTGCACATGTTCCTTCCCAGACACAAGGCTACTTTCCATACTCATGGGTCTGCTCGCAGCTCTGAACGTAAACTGGCATTTAAGTCCTTGGACATTTAAACACTAAAAGATTTTAAAAAAAGAAAATAATTAGATCATTAATAAAATTAATTCATTCATTCATAATTAAATCAAGAAGATCTGTATTTCTATTTAATTCACAAATGCATCACCTCTAAAAGGAGGTGGCAAATAGAGGTGATTTTTGTGCATTTTGATGAACAGTATTTTTATATGGGCAACATAGAAACTATTCTGTACTGAAATAGCTGTTTCTTTCACAGAATCATGGAATGACTGAGGTGGAAGGGATCTGAAAGCCAATCCACTTTCCACTATCCCAGGTTCCTCCAAGCCCTGTCCAACCTGGCCTTGGACACTTCCAGGGATCCAGGGGCAGCCACAGCTGCTCTGGGCGACCTGTGCAAGGGCCTCACAGGGAAGGGATTTCTCCCCAGTATCCTATCTCTGCCCTCTGACAGTGGGAAGCCATTCCCCATTGTTCAAAGTCTCTTTCCATCCTTACCTGTGAGGAGTCTCTCCTGTACAGGACACAGAACACTGACATTCATTTTCATGAAGCATCTACAGTTTGTGAGCAGTAACTGCATCATCCTGAAACACTACTTTGATCTTAATATTCCCTATCAGGTAATATTACCTTCCTCTAATATTCCCTCTGCAATAGCAAAGTCTGAGAGAGGCTGTAAACAAAGTAAGCAAAAGTTCACGTGGTTCTTTCTGCAAAGTCATCTCGTGTTTATTTCAGAAAATAGATGCTCTCCCATATCCCATTTGCATCCTGATTGTCAGGGGCACAATCCAGGAAAGAGGTCTCAGTGTAGTGACAGTGAAATATCCCACATCTCTGGGAATATCAAGAAGAACAAAGAGCCAAACCAGAGGTAACATACAGTACAGTAGTCAGACTCTTCTGGGCCTTAAGAAACCAGTGGGATACTTCCCCTAAATAAATTAAAATGTAATAGCAGCAGGAACTGCGCAAGAACTTGAGTTTCTGAGGTGATTAAGAACCATTTGAGTAGAATGATGAGAATCTATTTCCCATGGGATAGAAACGCAGGAGCAGCCTGAGCCATTGAACCAATCTATTTGGAGGAAGTTTTTCTCAGCACTGGCTGCTCTCCAGCACTGGCACTGTGACAAGAAGCATCTCTGGTTTACACAGAGCCCCTCAACACAAGCACCCTCCAATGGGCACCTTGCTCTTCAGGTACACACAAAAACTCTCACAATGATGGTAAACACACAACTTGTGAAAGAGAAGGTGAAAGCAGCTCCTAGAGACGGCTTCTTAATCCAAAGGAAATGGCTGGGAAGTTTAATGAGTCTCTTGGAAACGCAAACAAGTCTTGCTTTAAAGTGTTGGAGTCCCCACAATCCCAATTAAATAACTGGTAGATGCAAATTAAAGAGCTGAGTGTGTCTCTCTGAAAGCACTCACCAACAGCCTTTAGAAATCAGGGTAAACAACTGGAAAAACATAGGAGGGAGGGATTTTATGGGTCAAACCCGAAGTACTTAAACCTCAGATAATCAGCTGGCACTGAACAATACAAAAGCAAACATTCCCCACAGGAATGACTCCTCACCAAGCAGCACTTGGCATCACTTGATCAACCAGCACAGAGCCTGTGGCAGCTCCCAGCTGACCAACACTCTGCCCAGCCTATGTCCTGCAGGGACAAGCAGGCACATTTGTTGACAATTCAGGTGTCAGGAAGGACACTCAAGCAGTAATTTCAGCAAGAAGACAATGCAGAATCATGTAAAAGCTGTTCTTATCTTTTCCCTCTTTCACCAAGTAACAAGCCAAAGCTTCACAGGCAACATGGGCTCAAGGACATGAAACCTATTTGTCTTTTACTACTTGCAACCACAACACCACCACCACATCCCAAAGAATGGGCCAGCAGGACACCCTAAGCAGGTGGGCAGGGATACCAGGGAGCAAAAAGTACCACAAGGCACCTGCAGGCAACATAAAATGGTTTGTGTTGGAAGGGATCTTAAAGCCCACCCCATTCCATCCCCTGCCACGAGCAGGGACACCTTCCACCAGCCCAGGTTGCTCCAAGCCTCATCCTGGCCTTGGACACCTCCAGGATCCAGGGGCAGCCACAGCTTCCCTGGGCAACCTGTGCCAGGCCTCACCATCCTCACAGGGAAGGATTTCTTCCTAATGTAATCTTAATTTCTCTTCTATTAGTTTAAAATCATTTCCCCTTGCCCTATCACTACCTCTCCACGTAAAAAGTTGCTCTCCCTCTTTTCTCTAAGCCTTCTCTAAGTACTGGAAGGCCACATGGCTGCAGACCCAAACTGGACTCATGCCCCGTTGATGATTCAGCCCAACACAAAGGATTACTCCTGGATAAGGCTTTAAGTAGTTGTCTGATAAAGAAGGGAGAAAAAGAATCATCTGCACAGATCCATGGCACCAGCCCAAAGCTGTAAAGCAGCTCCCAGGGAAATGAAAAGCCACCACAATCCTCTCCCAGCTGCTGAAAGAGCCCCAGACATTTCCTCAGCCACACAGCACTTGCACAAACACAATCCATGCATCCTCTGTGCTCTTGCTAAAAGACAGCAAAAATAAAAATAATCACATACATCAGTTACTGAACTGCTGGCTTGTATGTAGCTGATGAAATGCACACAAAGATGATTTTCTGGTGGCAAGAAGCAAGAATGAGATCATCTGGAAAAGAGAACATGAATATTCTCACAAAATCCTCAAGTTTCAGCACAGAAGTAGCTTGAAAAGGTTTATCCTTGGGTAACAGAAGTGTAGTATTGCCATCAGGGTAACAGATGTCATCAGAGCCAGACAACTGAGCAGCCCCAGAAGAAAAAATAATATATTTTTTAAAAAAATCTTCTTCTCACTCCCCTTTCTAACAGTGGAGACACTGAAAATGCATTTCAGCCACACAGGCTACATATAGCTGATCCCAATTAATCCTCAGCCTAACCATATCTACAGCCAGTTCAAATCTGCACTTCTAGAAGGGCCTGATGCCAGCAGCAAACACCAGAGTGCCCCTGGATGTGTGGCTCTGAACATGCTCCCAACACAGAGAACAGCAAGACACCCTGTGCACAGGAAGGAGTTCTGTGTGCACCCTCCAGCCCCAGCACTGCTCTCAGCTGCTCCTTTTCATTCACTAGTGCTTCAGTCTTTTAGTTTGGTGACTTCCATACAAAAGTGAGTGTCCCCTGTGGGCCACCAAAGTACAGATTGCACTGTGGTCCCCAGTGCATCTGCTGGCCCAGTTATGTGGGAAATGGGATCTCTCTGTCTCACAGGCAGCTCTCCCAAAGCCACCACTCCCAGGCCATGTGCAATCACCAGCATGGGATGGCTCAGAGCCAGCAGTGGGGACAGGTGTGGGACACACAGAGAATTGCTGGGAGCGGCACTGCCACTCTGCATCTCCAACATTTCCTCAGAAATCTTTAGCTTCACTTACAAACACTGAGCATCCAACCCAAAGCAGTCACACAGACACTGCCCAATGCTGCTCTGAATGACACCCAACGGCTCAGAACCTCCTTTCCTCCTTCTCCTTCCCAAGGGACACTCCCCACCCAGACAGCCCCTTCCAAAACTGCTCACCCTTTTGTGCAATCACCCCAGCAGCCTTAATCCCCCAGGGAACTTTCTGTCACTGTTTTTATTTATAGTCTGAACCACATGTGACACACCAAATTTACAACACGCAACAAAACGGAACCAACTGTGCCAGAGAATTTCCAACCAAGCAAACCCTTGCACATGGGGCTGCTGCTCAGGAGGTACCTGGAATGCAGAGGTGCATTTCCTGCTCTCTTATGAACTAGAAACAACTGACTCTAGGAAGCTGATTTCAAGGCAAATTCATCCAACATGTTATTTAACAGCTCTGCCCCCTCATATTAGGAGCTCTTCTCCATCCCTCTGGGGTTTAGATTTGAACCACTCAGACAGGTTTCTGACCTTGTAGCTTATAATTTGTCAGTGCCAAAAAGCCATTTGATTACTACTGTGTGATGCTCAAAGGAGACTTTACCCCGTGGTACTGCGGTGGCCAGGCTGTTCCCGTTTTCCATAAGCCTCAACCATTCCAGCTCCTTAATTCTAATGACAGCTTGTTCTTTTCCCATCTGCCACCTCCCTCCCCCTGTGCTAGGGGAGAAATCAGACACCAACAGCAGAGCCTACTCTGCTCTTTAGCTTTCAGTACCCCTAAAGATATACAGAGAGACAGATATATAGATATATACGCAGTCAACTGGGACATCACTTATTCCCAAGCTACAGATTTTATATGTATTTATACTCATGTACACTTACACATTTAGGCTTACACATCCAAATGGAAAAAGTATAAATATTAAAGAACATATTTCTGGAAAGACAAGTACTAAATGATGTTTTAAAGAGGAAAATTACTCCTGAATAAAATGAAATAGAAGTCTTTCTAAAAGAGAAGCAATACTCCTGCTATTTGGTGGTCAACTGGGGACAGCCTTTTCCTGGAGGTTCTCAAGTGGAAGTGCCTGTGTCAGTGTTTTCCATCTGACATAAAAAACCTCCAGAAATTAACGCAGGGGTAGTACCAAGTACTTCAACAGAATTCCTTCTGATGCCCACGCTCAGTTCAGATTCAGGCCCCAATGGTCACAATGGTCCAAGCCATGGGGCTGAACAGGCAGTCGGTTTTGACTCCCTCAGGAGCTGCCTTTGCCACACATGACAGCTGTTGGCTCCATAGCGCAGGATTTATCCCTGGAAACCCGTGACAGGACAGGACATGACAAAACCAGCCACACACAGAGCTGGGGAAGAGCCCTGGGTTAGCTGCCTCATGTCACCCTCACAGAGCAGCGCGGGCGGTTCCCTCTTACCTTGCTGCTGCAGTTTGTAGTCCGTGGAGTAGGCCTTGCCGATGATGTTCCACACGGGCCGCAGGCACCCAAAGAGCCCCTCGAGGAAGCCGCCGCTGCCGCTGCCCGTCCGGTTGAACTGGACCTTCACGTCATCGGTGGCACCGTTGGTGTCCCCGTCCCCCGGGCTGCGGGTGCCCTGCGGGAGCCCCGGCTCGGGCTCGTCCTGCTCCCGCAGCTGCAGCACGCTGTTCTCAAACTGGTCGCGGGCGTCCTCGCTGACGCTGGTGAGCACGGCCGCCGTGCCCGGGCTGCCCACGCCCTCCAGCAGCTCGGCCGGCAGCGAGCCGCGCTCCCGCACGTCCTCCAGCAGCTCAGGGGACGGGTGGCTCCCGGCGGCGGGGTGCTCGTCGGGAAACCTCCCCAAGTCTTTGTCCTCACAGAACGCTTTGCCCATGGAGCTGGGAGAGGAAGACAGGCTCAGGCGCTCCTGAGTGCTGGCCATGATGCCGTGAGTGTGCATCAAGGAGACGGCCCGAGGGGGTGCTCAGAGCATTTGTAGGACGCAACTCACACGCGACACGTGGGCCCAGTACCTGAAACAAGAGGAAAATGAACAACTTTCAATTTTTTATTTAAGTATTTTCACTACGTGCAGTTTCACCGGAGTGAGCTGATAATTAACTAGATTTTCCAGACAGTCGCTGATACTTGGTAAATAATTACTGCCCTAAAAGAAACAAATAAATGGTCCCAACAGAAACTCCACTCAGGCAATACTCTCAGTAACCTACTGCAGGAATTGCCCAGTAAACAAACACCACAATTTTAAACAAGAGCCTAAAGGTCAAAGTCGTGAAAGACTCCTTGCAGAGAGTTCCCATGGCATTATCAGACTGAACCTGGCCCCAGTTCAGCTATGCTTTGAGTCCTACCACCGTTCCTGGGCCTGGCACAGCCCACAAGCTCAGGATCTCTCTGCAAACCCTCGAGACAAGGTGTTAGAGAAACAAAACCCAGTGATACAGGTACCTTGATTCCACCAACGGATGGTTGGTGGCTGGTCCCTCAGAGCCCCACCTAGTTATGACCATCCTGGACCTTTGATTGACCCTCCATGTCTATTGTGGGAAAATATGTTCAGTTCTCTAACCACATCCCATAAGCAAGTAAAACTTTGTGAGTTTCACAGAACAACAGACCCTCCTCGCTGATCTCCCACCACTGCTCTCCACTTCTCCCCTGCATGAGCTTCTGGAAGGGTGCACATAACACAAGAGCTGGGATCCCTTTTTAGGAAGTGCCACCATCTCTCTCCCCACGCTCCACTGAGGTCTTTTTTCCACAACACATGGTGGTGCCACTTTCCCACAGAGCCAGGCTGATGGCAGGGGTCATGCTGCCCACTGCAAAAACAGATTTGGGATAGTCCCTTCTGAAACAAGAGGCTCTAACACTGGGCCACAAGTAATGAAGTGAATTCAGCCTGCAACATGGAACAAAGTCCAGTTTTAAATTCCACAAGAAGCTGAGGGCAGGGTAAAGAAATGGCCTTAACAGAAAGCATGTAGTTAAAAAGTAAGATCAGTTGTAATGGGTGCAAATTTCCAGGCTCTGCAAACAGCCATTGGAAGGGAGAAAGAGGTGGCCAGGTAGGACACAGCCAATGGTAAGAGAACAGCTCAGTGCCATAACTCCTTAGGATGAGGTCACTGCAGGCAGGAGAGATAAGCCCTTCAGCCTGCAGGATGAAAAGCTCCTGCCCTGGGCTTCAGCCCCTCTCCAGCAGCAAACAGGAACAGCCAGGAACCTGGATTACCTTCCTGTATCCTGCCTGATCACATGGGGTTTGCATAAAAGCTTTATTTAGGTAGGAAAGTTTGTTCTTTAAAAGAAAGCAAAACAGTAAGTGAGGCAGAGGTTGCAGCACAGCCCAAACCAGTCCAGGAGCTGAATCAGACTCATATGGGAAGCTGGAGAGTTGGTTATTCCTGACCTGCCAGGACCAGCATTACAGTGACCAATTCACCAGTGTGGGAAGCTGCAGTGTGACCTCACAGTACAATCACTATTAGCAGCAGTTGTTATATTATTGCAGATTTTGTTATTGATAAGAAAATGCTTCAGACCTGAACAGAATTTCAGAAAAACACCAGGCCCAGCCCAACTCAGTGTTCCTGGGCACAGCCCCTGCTTATTATCTAAGTTGGGGAGTGACAAGTGATTGTTTAAACAAGAGCAAAATGTGACCACTCTTCCTACAGAGAAATCTGCTTTTTCCTAATATCTAAAATCTGCTTAATATTCTAAACATAGAATATTAAGCAATGCAAATAAAACATCAGCCAGGTGTCCTGCAAGAAACACAAATGTAAGGCTAGAATTTGAGCTAATAGCATCCCAAAATATCTCAAATTTAAGCCTTGGGAAGTGCATTAAGGATTAACTCACACTTGGAGAATAAAATAACTTTGCTATTATGTGACTCTCAAGAGTACACTACTACAGTGTAACATTTTGCTTTTACATTTTTGCAGCTTTCTGCCTGTGGAATGTTTGATTGTGGAGGTTTAACAGGGAACGAACAGCTTTTCACTCCACAGCTCAGCCAAGAACAAAGCCCCAGATTCAGGGATATCAGCTCTGTTTTCCCAGATCAAATTGCCTTCTCCAACACTGAGACGTTTCAAATAAAAAAGGCCTTTAGGCACAGTGTCCTGCCACTTTACATGCCCCTGTATGTGCTTCATGGAGAAGGCATATAAAAGTTATGGAATTATTTTCAAACTGGCATGATGCAGCCTTATTTAGGCCCTTACATAAGCAGCCTGATTCTCAGAGGTGTAGCAAACTCATTGTTTGGAGAGTAGGAAACAGCAGCACTTCTTTCAAAAAACTTCCTATCAGGCCAACTTGAAGCAAAGTGGTTTAGAAACTCTGGGAGGGGGAGAAGGTGGTTTTTGCCACACCACATCAGTGCTGACTTGCTGGGGAAATGAATTTTTTAAATTCTCTCCTATTGCAGTAAATTCTGCAATGTTCAACCTCTTGCCTTAGCAAAATGTGATTTAATCCAATGAAATTAGGTTGGTTTAGATCTCACTAACTTCTTCAAACAAGGGAAGAAGAGCATTTTCAAAGTTTTTCTGTCATGCCACCACTATTCTTTTAGTCATAGTAGCAAAAGACTGAGATTTTTCACGTTGAACTCCTCCCAGTAAAAGAAGAGGCAAAGAAAAACATTTTCTTGAAAGTTTTGGGTTTCCTTATATCCAGACTGCCATTCAGGATGTGTTCATAAGGGCATGTCGTGACAGGACATGGTGGAATGGCCTTCACCTGAAGGAGGACAGGTTTACTTTAGCTATTAGGAAGGAATTGTTCCCTGTGAGCCTGGGGAGGCCCTGGATCCCTGGAAGGGTCCAAGGCCAAGTTGGACAGGGTTTGGAGCTACCTGGGATTGTGGAAGGTGTCCCTGCCCATGGCAGGGGGTGGTACTGGATGGTTTCTAAAGCCCCTTCCAACACAAACCAGACTGGGATCCCACACCTGGGATCTGCATGTGCATCTCTAGCTTTTCCAGGGAAAGGCATAGCTGAGGGCTGTGCTATTTCTACCCGAGCAATGCTCCTGCTGCAGCAGCCTCCCAGTCAAAAGCTGGAAGCTCCATGTGTGGGAGGACTGTGCATATTTAAGAGATTGAGATTTCATAAAATGCTGCTGCACACACAGACTTGAAGGCAGACCCTCAGATCTGAACTGTTTTGATGAGTTCATGCACTCTGTGCTAACAAGTTTCTCTTCTGCCTGGAAGGAGACTCAAGGCTCTGTGTAATTTTGTATGATCACAGCTTCTCATAAATGACTCCATTTCCATGCAAAGTATTTTTTCCAGGCAAAATCCCACTGCCCCCAGAAAAGAGGAGCATGAAATGCATCTCTTCTCAGAAGAGTGAGGCTGCATCTCAACATGTCAGACAGCCCAAAATTCAGTTTGAAACTATAGCAAAGCGAGAGTTTACCTGAATCACCAAGTGGATGAATCAGCTACCAAGGCACACTCCCACCACCTTGCCTGATATTGTGCCTGTCCCTGGAAACAGCCATCCAGGAAGTGTCCTCACACTGCCCCAGAGCCACCAAAGCACCTGGCTGCCTATACAAGTCCAATATTCCTAAGAGTGTCAATGCAATAGCCAGGTTTGCAGCTGAGTTAACCCAAGGCCTTGTGTGAACCATTACTGAAGTTGCTCCTTTAAAGTTTCTCCTATAAAGAGCTCTGCTAAAAATTGAGTGGCAAATCAGACACAGCATCCCAGACAAAGCACACAAACCAAGCCAAACAAAAAGTCAGTGTGCTGGAAAGGTGGTGTAAACACAGAAGCCACCACTCAGTCTCCTGACGGCCCAAGCCTCCAGTAACAGTAAATTTGCTTCCTTGGACACTATTTCTATCTTAGCCAGTGAAGCATAATCTCTGCTTGCCCTTCCAGCATGCAAAGGGAATAAAAGCAATTGTCTGATCCATGTTTAGGGGCTGAAACAGAGCTGCTGGCAGAAATTATCCAGCTGGTACATGGAACTACCACGGACAGAGGAGATTCCTGCCCAGATCACTACTTACAGCCAAGCCCTGTAGTCCCCTGGCTTCTTCCTACTATTTAGTGTGATTTCCTCTTGGCTACAGTGGGCACAACAAGGTAACTACACATTTCCTCACTGATAACACAACTAGAATTTATGCATGTATCATCTCAACTAGTGGTTTATGACAATGCTTTAAAAATGTTCTAAAATCTAACAAAACCACAAAAAGTGTGTCTATAAAGCGCAGACATCATGTTCTCCTGCCCCTTGTGACTCTGTCAAATTCTACAGGGAATTTTTACAACAGACTGATTCACAGTCCTCTCCCATCACTGTACAACTCCAGCACAGGAACAACTGAGAGCTGCTGAATTGGCAAGTCCCAGAGCTTTTGTTGTCACTTCTGACCTTTGGGGTTTGAACCATGTGGTTTTACTACACAGGATCTCAACAAACTTTCTATTCCTGGTCTCCTGATGAAGAAAGTGTTACATGAATGGATCAGATATTCCTCTTCTGCCACACTTTTTACATTACTTGGAATAGAGACTTGTGTTTTGCATGGTTGCTTTGAAAACAAAAAGTAAAAGCAGATTTATTAATAGAGAATGGGTTACACATCACCAAAAGGCAAGCTCTTTGTTTTCAGGAGGGTTGAAATTTTTTTAAGTTACATTATTATATTAATTAATTACATTACATTTTTACAAGTTACATTACCTGTTTTGTTAGGTTGTAAAAAAAGAAACTACACTATGAAGCTTGCCCACATTAATTTGGTATAACCCAGCCCAGGCTGTGGGCAATCCTTTAAGCCAACTATGGAGTAGCCCGAGGCAAAAACTTGGGTGTTTTTAAGCCATCAATCTCCTTCTCAAAACACACTGTTCCTTCAAGGAAGAACATTTCTTCCCATTTCATACCACATGAATGCCCAGTCACAACCCAGCCTTATCTTTAAATATTACAGTTGTATTGCCAAAACATAATCAATTGCTAAAATTAATAAAACAAGTGAAAATTCTTCATCTGACCCAGCTGAGATTTTCTGTCACTGCAATAGCTCTGTTTATATTTCTGCATATAAACATTTCTCTACAACAAACAGCACATTTACCCAGGAAAGTGAAGTCCTGTCATGCTGGCTTTTTTTGCTTTACACTGCTCCTTCAGGTTGTCAGATAAACACTACAGTACTTCTGCACCTCCTGCAGAATCCTGACTTTTTATTACTTCCTCTCTCCAATAAATATTTGGACGCCACCTCAACACAGGATGACTTTCTTTTGCAGACACCATAATCCTCACCAGAGTGACGTGGTAGCAATGGCTTCAGGCTCACAACCACCATAATCATCATAATTTTAAAATGTTAATAGAATATTAACATAGCCATGGGCATTAATCATGTGAGACCATAGACATGTAACTACATTGTATGCAGTCTGTGTTATCACAACAAAAGCCTGACTTCATGATGATTTAATTTTGCCTTTATTCAATATATCCCATCTATCCAAAAACATAATAACACATAGTTTTTGGAAAAGTGATTTTGGTTGTGATATCCTTTTGTCTGTGGCTGTACCAGTGAGAAAGAGAATCCTGTCTAGCTCTGTGGCCTGAACCCTTTCTGACAATGACAAAAATAGCACCATGTACCAGCCAAGAAATATCCATAATGGCTGAATTCCGGCTCTGTGCAGAGCCAGCTGCAGGTTTGCTTGGCACCTTGCACATCCCAAGCCAGCCTGGCTGAGGAGAAAGAAGTGGCACCTAGGCTGCAGCAATGGGATGAAGCCACAGAAGCTCAGGAGGTTCTTCCATCCCCCTTTCCTGCTGCAAAGCCAAGGGAAGGGTGTGCAGGCAGCCAGGGCTCCCCCAGCAGTGCACCAGCTGCCCTGCTCACAGCACACTGTGCTGGTCCTGTGCAAATGTGTCAAGGAATTTCTTTAACCAGAACACCTTGGCAAACATTGTGCTGTGGCAGGGAGTTTTGTAGCTTAACTCAGTGCTGTGGCAGGTAACACCAGCTGCTCTTCACTTTGCATGCCTTTAATTCCTTCCTTTCTTCGAACAGCCAGTTGTTCACTGCTTCAGTGACACCTGAACATATTATCTCCTTAATTCCAGCTGTGTTTTAAAAAATTATCCCATCCTCCACTCCAATATTTTTTCTCAAGTCTAACAATTCTCACTTGACCTTCTCACTCACCACGTGAAACTTGCCCTGAGTCTTTGATCATTTCTTTTCCATTTCTCCTGTATCACCTTAGCCTTACAGAACATAGAATCACAGAATACTTTGGGTTGAAAACACCTATTAAAACCTTAAAATTCATGGGCAGGGACACCTTCCACTAACCCAGGTTGTTCCAAGTCCCCACCCAACCTGGCCTTGAACACTTCCAGGGATGGGGCAGCTTCTCTGAGTAGCTGAGGAATTCAGACCATAGCCAGGATTCCCAAAAGGGACAGAATGCCACAGAAATGCACAAAGGCACAACGATCATTTTGGTTCTTCAGGATGCTGAGCTAATTTCCACGGATCTCTTACAACCTAACATCTCATTCTTGAGCAGAAAAAGTTATGTCAGAGCCTAATTCTGACTGGATGTTAAGACTGAATGTGGTTTAATCAATATTAAATCAAACTGGTATTTTATCACCCAAATTCAGTGGAGCCTGCCAGTACTCCCTGCAGGTGGCCTTCACAGTTATTACCCTCAACACCTTCCTTGTGCAGTCTCACAGCCTAAACAGAATATTCCCAAAATACCTGGATATGGGAAGAAATGGTGGGAAGACTATGAGTAGTGCCATCTCCAAAGCAGAGAATAATGTTTCAACATTACCATCCTTTTATCCCTACTCTTATTCCGTACCATTTAACTAGTAATCTGTCTGCCAGCCTGGTGTCTCAGTCATTTAATAGCTGTTTAGCCTCTTTAAGAGTCTCTGGTAAGTATTCCTGCCAAAATCCCAACAGATTGTATCAACCAGATCCCCCTTCCTAGCATGCTCTCGTCTCCTACAAAGATATTTAATAGATTTCCAAGGCAGACTTCACCTTAAAAGAACTGGTGACTCTTCTCCCCACACGCAATGTGTGCATCTGCCCCAGCTCTCAGCACAGGAATGAATTTCTACCTCCAACACCACGAGACAAATGTTTCACTAGAACCTCCTTCAGCATAAGGTCACAAATTGGTGGGGGGTGGTGAAGCAGCGCTTGATTTGGAAAGAGAAATCAAGCATCCACTTCTTTTATTTTTTCAAAAGGAAGAAGAAAAGAAAAAGGCAATAAAAATTCATCTTGGTGAGGAAGAGAGACAAAGAGCCCACGCAGGGAGTGCAGGGAGACCTCTCCAGTGGCAGGGAGGGCACGTCCTGCTTCACCTGGCAGCCCTGCCAAGCACCGGCTGGGAAATAAGCACCTTACGTAACGGCGTATTTTCAGCACTACACACACAAATGCTGCCTCTATCCTGCAGGAGGTATTTTTGGATCTGCTAAAATGCTACTGTGTTCTTCCAGGGCTTTGCATTCTTCTGCTCAGAAATTGCATAATCTGATGCCATAGGAAGTAAGTGGTGTTGCATAATGACTCTCGTATTGGCTGCAGGGACCAGGGACGGCACGCTCCTGCTGGAGAGCAGCCCTGCTCCGAGCCCAGGTGCTCAGCTTGGGGGAATCCAGCAGCCACCTGCCTCTGGGGAGCAGGGGAACAAACCAAGGAGCACGCAGTTACTTCACAAAAATCAGTGTAGCTAAGTCACCCATTTGCTCTTTGTTCCCCTCCCCGTGGCTGCTGCGTGTCGTGAGCTACGTGCACACAGGGAACACCAGCAGCTCCACACACCAGCTCACCACTGGCACCCTTCACCACAGGCCCATCAATACATTGGAAAACATTCAGCTGGGATAAAGACAGACTAAATGCTGATTAGCCTTTTATACTACAGAATTACTGCTGAAATCTGTCTCAGATTAAAATGTAAAAATGTCCTTAAATTACACTCTTCTCCTTCACCTTCCCAGCTGGCTCCATAGCAGGAAACAACTTTTCAAACCCAGTCACACGCTTCAAGCTCTGTTTTCTTCTCTTCATCCTTCCCAGTTCTGCACTTTTATCTCATTGACAATCCCCATGTTACTATGGATCCATATCTTATTATATTACTATATAATTGCTATATGTTATTATATTGCTATTACTATACAACAAGAGATTTAAGGATTCAAACTGAAACATTTTACAACAACAAACACCAGAAAAATTTCCAGTTTAGTTCACAGAGGCCTTACAGCCCCACTGACATTGCCACATGAAGGCACTAAATGTTTCAGACCAATGAACAACATCTTGGAATTTCCCCCCCTTACAGAACTGAAACACCCTATTTTCTCCCAAAGAGGAGCATTAAAATTAATTAATGTCTGAAAGATCTTTGAGGATGAAGATCAATATCACAGTGCTGCTTTCAGGAATCCAGTGAATGAATCAAAGTCTCACTTTAATTCACGTGAGGTGTCAGACTGGTCTCAGGTAAACTTGCTCACTCCCACGCTTGTTTTTATTTTTATAGTAGATATGAATTATTCAACATTTGCAAAGCACATTTGACATGTAAATGCTACTCACACAAACTCCTCAGCACTGAGAGCTTATGTGCTTCACACGCAGTATTACAGTAACTCAACAGCTCTCCATGAAAGTACAACAATTCCTGGGATAGGTGCAGTGCTCTGGTCCCTGCCACCCCACACCAGGTCCATGCCTGGGTGCACCTGCTGGGAAGGAGAAGGACACTTGAAATCCAGCTGGCAGATCTCGGATGGGAAATGCCAGCAGTACTAAGTTGTATTTAGCAAGCACCATACACGAGCAAAGAGGATTACTCCTTGACAGAGGCAGCACAATGCCCCGCTCAGGAGCCTCTCGTAAGCCTGTATTAGAGACAGAGTGGGGTTAGAGGTGTGAGCCTGCTCCACTACAGCTTGGTGTGCTGCTAACACACAAACACCACACTCCTGGGACTGCATATCCCAGAGGAGCTCCTGAGGCCTGGCACGGCTCGTGCCATCCAACCCTGCAGAGAGCAGCACTCAGCACACCCCAGCTGGACCACTCTTGGGGTGCAGCTGATGGCTCAACATCTGAGGATCTCCTCCAGCACAGAAGGATGGTGAGGCTGAACCTCCTGTGTTTCAGCAGGAGAATCACAGTTGTACAGCTGCATCACTGATTTTGGTGTCCTCCAGGAGGTAACAGAGATGGGGGACAGGAAAGGACAAGCATCCCCGGAATGAACAGAATGCCCAAACGCAGACCTCCATTCCTCCAGCCCACCATGCTGGAAAAAGTCCAACCTCTCACCCCTGCCAGGACTTTCTCCTTCCTTCCCTCACAGCACCTCAGTGCTGTTACCAACAACTCCAGAGGGAACAGCACCAACAATCACAGCTTCACCAGAGGGTTATAAATCACAGACTTGACACAGACAAATCTGTTCTTCCTCCTGGCCTACACCCAACTGTTGCCAAAGCCTTCAAACCCCCTCCAACCACCAACTTCTCAGTTGAAGTTGTAGCAGGGACAGAACACAAAGGTCAAAGCACACACTGAGTATTTATAGGAGTGGGACTAACTACACACAGCGCTGCTGCTCCTGGCCCAGCCACAGCTGCCAACTTGGTATTCAGCCCTAAGTAGTCTGTGTTTTGGGTGAAATATTTACCCCCCACTCCCCAGGAGATGAGACTGATTTGCTGCAATGTCACAAAACAGGAGCCTACAAAAGCCTAAGCCCCTGCACGGGATGTATTTGCCAAGGAGGGATAAAAAAAAAAAGTCCCATAAGCTGGACAGGGCTTGATGAAGTGCCAAACTCCTGAGAGCTTCAGAAGTAACATTTGCCTCAGTTGACTCATTTGGATTCACTTGTGGCTGAGAACTCACTGGAGGTTGTACAAGCAGTGAACCTGCTGCTGCCTTCCTCCACTGAGTCTCAGGTCAGAGCTTGGCTAAAAGGCTCAATAATGCACCTTCCCCTGCCTGCCCTGCCCCCAAGGACCAGAGCTGAAGGGCAACTGGCAATGATTTAAAATCTGTTCACACAAGCCATGCCAGATTTCTTTTATTTTTATATTTTAAAGTAAGTTTTATTTAGTAACTCTGCCATTTTGAGAAGCCCTAGTCTCAAAAACCCACTCCCCCCCACAGCTCAACTGCAGACAGCCTGGAACAGGTACCAGGTGGGAACAGCTCAAGCCTAATCAGCCACCACCTCACACTGGCTATAAAAAAAGTCCTAACAGGAAATACTTAAAACTTTTCTTATCCTGCCACTGCTTAGAGCAGACCCATGTCTAAATAACTCCTAATTATGAAAGGTCTTACCTAGGTAGAGATTTTCATATAAACCATTACTCAGTTTTCTGATCCACTGGAGATAAGCCACTTACCTAGTCTTTACAATAGGAGATGAAAAAGGGAGGTGTTGGAGGTTAAAAATGCAACCAAAAAAACCCCAAACATGATTGAACCCAAGTTCACCTATAGCTGGGGAACAGTGGGAGTCCCTACCATATATTCTGGGCTAGAAGTCAGTTGCTAATTCCAGGCACAAGGGTCAAAATGAATGCCAGCTATAAATTTAACTATCAGGCAGCAGGAGACAAAGACAAATCTGAATGACAGGACCGTTCTAGATCAAAGACTCAGGCTGGAGGCCCCAAAGACAGGAAACAAAACTGGTGTTAGAGCAAAACAAACAAACAAACAAACCCCCCACTACATCAAAATCCAGATTTATTTGTGTTTCTCAGCGGAAAGCTGTCACAGACAGTTCAAAGGGCTGCCTCTCTCTAGAAACAAAACCTGTATACATTCAGGAGCACAACAAAAAGGATAGTGACAAAAACTTTTAAACCCATGACAACTCTACCCTCCCTATTCTGGGGTATCCCAAGGTGTCTGTGCCTACCCACACAGCAGGTACTGTGGAAAGTGCCCACATTTCCCAGCCAGACTGACTGCATCTCTCTCCTTTCAAACATTTTCGTATTTTCTCCCTCAAAATTATTGATCCAAATACATTCCTTCATCTTCTTCTACTGAACAGATTGCCTACTGCTAAAATCAGTATATCCAAACACATGGGCCTGATGTCATCTTTCTCCAGATCTACTTAAAATATCCCATTTTTCATTTACTTAAGGGAGACATGTGGTTTGATGTGATTAAGCTACTGCAGCACCTAAACCACCCCCCCAAAACAAAAATAAAGAGCAGGTCTTCTTTTCATTGGGAGAAAACATGACATCATGCCCATTCAGGTGAGCAGGAATATGACAAATCTTGCCCCAGTGAACAGTATCGTTAACTGCAAAGGTACTCCCAGCTCCCTCATTTATTAGGAAAATGAGGGGTGAAATTTGTGTTCAGCACATCAGAGACAGCTCAAAGTGCTATTTTCAATAATACAGGAGCAAATTCCTATCCGGCTGATCAAAAGAAAAATGTACCTCCTTCATCTCAGAAATAAAATTAAATTATTTAACACTATAACACACAAGAGGAATTGCTTGATTAGCCCACAAGGAAAAAAAAAAATCACAATTCCCCAAAAAGCAAAAATTACAATTCTGCCTCTTTACACTATCTAGTAATTCTTATGTCATTGCCTGCATATTCCATTTATATCCATTCTCTGCTGCCATTCCCTTTCCCTTTAAAAGGGGGGCACAAGAAGATAACGTGCAAAATTGCAAGTGAAAAATGTCCAGCACACCGACAGGCAAAGGCCAGGCCAGCTCTCGGATTCACATGCAGTGATGGATAAATTAAGGTTTCACGTTTCCTCTTCCCTTTCTCAGCATCATTTTTTCAGCCCTTTCCCATCACAAATGCAACATCCATCTGTCCTTCTGAAATAAATGGCGAAAGGGGAGTGCTGACCATGAAACACCACACACAAACACACACCCCTCACAGAAACACATTTCTCCCCCAATACTCACATGGATGAAGATTTCCTGTGTGATGCTCCATTTTCTTGTTTTAAAAAAGATGGAAGGCAAAAA
>VYXD01006563.1:131580-165818 GCA_013397195.1 Hylia prasina
CAACGCACCCGGCACGCAGAAAAGGAGCTCATCGCCGCCCCGGCTTCTTGCGGGATTACAAACCCTGCGTATTATTATTAAAATAACTAAATATAAACACGCACCGCCAGGAAGAAGCGGGGAGAACAATAGGAGGCTTGTGCTTGATTAGCGATGCAAAAGCAGCGGTAAAATAAAAATAGGAGCGTTAACAAAATCCCACGTTCAGCTCCAGTGAAACATTCCCGGCAGCGGGAGGACGCGCTCACAACCTCAGCAACGTCCAGGAACAAAGATCAGAGCAGGCAGTTTCACACTCGGGGACACCTAAGGAGCGGTGGGCACAGCACCCATTTCCATTTCCACTCCAGTTCCAGCCCCAAGCCGATGGAATACACTTCACTGTGCAGACCAGAGGCAAGGACACCCAAATCTTTGGCAGAGTCCTGGTGACCGCCTGCAAGAGCAGCTGTGCTTCACTTGGATATGGACAAGAGGAAAAGCCCAAGTTCTGCCTTCTTTTTGTATCTGTGAGGGAAGGAATGGAGGGATGAGGGAATGACAAGGAATGAAGGTCAAAGTTTGAAGGATAACCTGGGCTGCAAGCTCTGCAATTACACCACCTCAGGGCTGACCAGAATTCATCATTTTGGCCTCAAACTTTTTCTCAACAATTTGTGGCCTCGAAGTTATTAAGAGACAGAATTTCCATATATTCACCACACCTTTTCCTAGCCAGTAGGACGCAATTATGCCAAAACAGGGTGTCCCAAAACTTACTCTGGTGGAGCACACCTGAAAAGCATATCTGAGAGACTCTCAACTTTCCTTATGGAAAGTGGGTAACATCCCAAAATACACCAGGACTGGATGTAACAACACCACAGATCTGGGCTGAAAAACCAAGGACTTTGTGCCTACTCGATCTCGTGTGAGCCAGCACCACTGATACCAGCTTCTGCAGAGGGAGGAGGAGGGCTTGGAGCTTGCACTGTGGTTTCTGAATTGAGACTTATAAATCTGACTAGGGAAAATGAAAAGGAATGCAAATTTCTTATTACCTACTTTCAAGATCAAAGAAACCACAAATTTGGTTTTGCTTTAGAAATATCTCTTCTTTAAGAGCTAAAAGTCATCAAAGCACAAGATTTCTGCCCAGACAATGCCACTGCTGCAGCCTGAGCACTCCTGTACCCAAGGGAAGCAGGAGTGGAGGGAGAGAGAACTCTCTTCTGCAAAGGGATCACTTTGTGCCCCCATTTCAAATCCCAGCTGCACCTGCTTCGACTTCCTGCCTTGCCCTCCAGAGCCCAGCACTAGGCTTTACACCACCACCACATGGAAACAGCTTCCAGATTTCCCTGGCATTTTCAAAACAGCCAAAAACGTTAATTTACTCTTACCCTAAAGGGATCAATTCAGGAACTAGAAGGTAGAGCATAGTAGCACATGCAAGAAGTGGAAGAAGAAATATCACTACAGAATAAAAGAAGTCAGAATAAAAATAGAAAGGAAAATAACTTTCAGAGGTTTCCAAGGGTTAATTGCTGTGACATTAAAAAAAAAAGAATACCCAGCAGAGAAAATAAGTGGGAACAAAACTCCCAGGAAGACTCTGGGAGAAGAAAAGAGCTTATGCATATAATTTCAGATTTTCTTGTCCATGGTGGCTTGGCTCAGTATCCCAACACCCGATTTCACCTATGGCTCAACGGCTCAGGTTAAAATTCTTAAACACAAAGGTCCTGAATTTAATACAAGGTAATAACTCATTGTGATACACAAAAACCCAACCCATATTGTCCTAAAATTGATGGCTGCTACATGATTATGTTGTGCTGCAACCAGATAAGTATTTCCATAGTACACATTACACAGCTCCTTTGATCGGTAACTAAGCTGATCAATATTAAGCAAGAAATAATTTTCCTCCCTCTTGCTCAGACAAAATCATTGGTAAAAGCAGGGAATTCAAGTATCAGATGCCAAATACAATTTGGCTCAGTATTAATGTGAAAACAGAGGAAAAAATGTACTATATACAACAAGGGTATAAGATACTAAAAATCCAAAGTTCTTAAGGGACCAAAGAGTGCCAGTGAACAATTGACAGGCAGCAGGATTTCTGAAAGGAATTATGGGCAACCAAGTAACTAGACCAGCAGAAGGAATAACAGGCCAAAGAGATGGTAATGGGTGCAAAAGGAAAGCCAAAAGTATTTTTAAAAACTATTGACCATATTTCAAAAATACAAGATAATTAAGTATTTCCAAGCCAATTAATAACTAATAGGAATGTTATACAGCATCTGTTAGGCATAACATTTCTAGCTGGCACATCCTATTGATTTGAGCCCAGTCCTAAAATAATCATTTAACAAGTTCTCCAATCCAGTGACCTTCAATTTTAATAAACTGGTGAACAACTAAAATTGCAGAAGACTGAGAATACCAATATTATGCCAATATTCAAGAATAGCATACGTTGTTATTTGTAGGCCTTGGCAACTTGGGGAAAAAATCCTAAGCCAACCTTTGACAAGGAAGGATGGTTCTGCTGCCTCAGACCAAGGGCTGAGTTATCCAAGGATCCTGCCTCTCACAGTGGCCCATAACAGCCACACAGGGAAGCACAAACCCAAAGCAAATCCTTAACACTTCCCGTGGCACATTCCACTGACAACAGCAGAAAATTAGAAAAGAGATGGGAGTGACTCAAAGGTTAATTTCAAAATTATGCAGCACTAGGGCTGTTAATAAACCTACTCAGCACACACTTGGAGGTACAAGAGGGACTGCTCTGTGAAAAATTCCTACCTGGATGAGTAAATAAGTGAAGTGAGACAGCAAATGATTCTCCAACAGGAAAACGTTTGGGTAAATATTTGCATAGATAAGGTGCTGAGAGGGGCATTTCATTGTCAAGTTCTAAACACCCGTGAAATCTTCAATCCACTCTTCCCTGCCCTAGACACACATCCCTCTTGTGAGTGTCCAGGAAGGAAGGAAGAAATCAGAATCATGGAATCAGATTCTTGTTCGTGCTGTGATTATGTCCAGACCTGACCTAGTGCAACTCACTTTTCTCTCCTGTAAGGAGCAAAGCTTCTATTTCACGCCCTTCCAAACTTACTATTTACAGAGATTTATAACTAGACCCTATTTGATGCCCCACATATTCCAGAAATATTAGTTACGGGAGACTGGAATATTGTGAAAAAAATTTTAAAAAATTGAACTACGTGTAACACAGTAGTGTAGGCCAATTTATTTTATTTTATCCTTTTCTTTGTGATTTTATATCTCTCTTATACACTCTAGATGGTAAATACAACACAATTTTAAATTAATTGTCTCAATGGCACTTTATTAAGATCAGAACTTAAATTTATGTATTTATCATATAGGATTTTATGTGCCCAGATCTGGGACTTTGAGAAGTCCTCTCTACAGAGGCAGGTGAACAAAACTGTAATTTGACAGGACCAGCACTGAGACCTGAGAAGCATGACCAGAGGAAAAGAGAAAGAGCCCCAAAATAGGACATGTGCAATGCCCAGAGAAAGGTGAGCAGCAATTCCAGTCAGGAGCCCTGTTTGGAAAGGGAGTCTGTTTACAACAGGACAGCCCTGGTGATTTCAGACCCCATTTCTGAGTCACCACAGCCCAGAGCCTGTGGCTGAGAGATGAGTCCCACACAAATTAAGGGGTAAAACAAAGCTGGGGGTTGGTTTCAGTGCCCAAGCTGCTCTTCCACAGGCAAAAGGGCTGTGCCCAGAACATGGCTCAGATCAGAAACTTGAGATCTGCCTCTGCTCTCTGAGCAGCAGCTTCAGTGAGCCACCACCAAGAGATCTCTGGGTCTGCTTGAACATGAAGGCAGGAAACAGGCACAGACTCACAGATCTGCAGTATCCCAAGGGAAAGCTCCCCTTCTCATACGTGTATCCCCAGAAGCTACTCAAGAAAACTCACAGACACTTGTGCCACCATTGCACAGTCTTCAAATCAGTCATACCAGCTGCTGTTACCCAAAAGTGAGGTTACTTACACAAAGCCACTTCCACACTGTTGCCTGTTGTGTTTTTGAGTGTGCTCTATGAGCCATGATGGGCAGGAGCACGTAATAATTACAATTACTTCCTTTAACCTTGTGCTGCCTTCAGCAATGCTCTAGGAACTAACAATAAAGTAAAATAAAGACACTAATGGCACTAAAAGACAATGACAATACAAAAAGCATTATGTGTTTAGGCGTGAGGTTTGTAAGGATTCCTTTTTTAAGGAGTTTCTGAGTGGTTTCTCCTTCTCTTTCCGGGTGAGCCCTGCCTTTGTGATTCAAGTCTGTGTAGTTTTAGGAGGAGCCACAACACTGTAATGTTCAGAAGATGCACTGATGAGGCTGGGAAAGTTGAAAAAAACTATTGTTTGCAGACTACCATGTTGTGAAGGATGGCAGCCCAGCCCCTGGACCATAAAGAGAAGCTCTGGAATTCCATCAGAAGGAAAATGGTGCTATATAGGAGACATTATAGCTGCTGAAAGGGCAGCTAATGCAGCAAGTGAACAACAGCCTCCCCAGACTGATAGTGGTGGTGGCCAGCTGAGCAGAGGCCATGTGAAAAAAAACAGATCTGTTCAGGGGAACTGGCACAAAATAATATTCCTCCCAGAGAACAGGCTGAATTCAAGTCTTCCATAACAACAATTAACTCTAATAGGGTTCCCAGCAGTGAGAAATACTGAAGAAAATAATTTAAAAAATAAGTATTCATCAATAGCAGTTATAAGGGACACTTGTAAAGCCAGCTGAGCCACTGTCATTTTTCCTCTGCCAGGTGAGGAACCTGCAAAAAGCAACAAGACCTGACAATGAAGCCTCAGTATTAGTGCCATATGGAAAGAAAAGTCCTATAATTTATGTTATTGCCACAAAAAGACATGCATAAATGGGAAGCTATTGCAGGGAGGAATTAATGAAACTGAAGAAGTGATTAAAAAATGCAGTCCAATTCCCCAAGGTCAAGTGTTGTTCTGAGACAAAAAAATCACCTGCATAAATATAGAAACAACTGCTGAGCAGCTGCACTGTAGATAAGGATTGGGGATGGAGAAAGATCAGGGACTGAGCACAAATTATAAATGCCCAGTTGTCAGAAACAAGGCAACCTCTATCCAGCAGAGAAATACAAATTCCTGATCCTCTCAGTTTTGATGAAGCCTTCGGGAAAGTCCACTTTTGGGAAAGGCTTGCTGGCAATGTGAGAAACCATCCCAGAATGGCAAGCAAAGGCAGATAGGTCATCAGGTGGGCTCTGAGGGATGGGGGAGGCAGCTCAGTGAGGTGGCTCAGTCTGGACAGAGTGAAATGAGAAGCTAAGAATGAGGTATTACATGTTTCTACTAAATACAGAAACAGTTGCTGCAAAGAAAGAGGGAAATCATGCTCCACATCTACAGTGAGCAGGAAAAGCAATGGACTCAAAGTGAAAGAAGAAAAAATTACTTAGGCTGTGAGAATAATGTTTCTAAATGGTAAACAGTGAAGCACCAGCCTAAGGAACTTGTTTCCTCTATTGGGAAGGAAACAAAAATCGTTTCACAAAAACTGTTCAGCAATAGTGATATTGCTTTGATGCAAAAGATCAAGATGAACTTTTGGAACCTCTGAGGGATCTGCTGTGAAGATACTGAAGCACTGAAAGCTTTGAAGCAACAGCAGAAGCTGAAAAATTCCTCTGATATTTTGCAGTGCAAAGTCTCACCAAATCAAATCTTTCTGTCCTTGCTAGTGTTATACAACCCTTCAAGGAGTAATATTCAGATTTTCTACCAAAAAGCCTACAAAAACTGCAGAAAGCCCATTAAGATAGCAGAACTCAAGTCATGAGACTGCCAGAATAAGGCTCTATATTTAGTACCAACAGTTTTCTCTGTTGTACTGTGATAAAGTTCCTTCAAGAAGAGTAGATCAGCTCTATGTAAATATTCTCAAGGCAAACAAAACCTGCTCAGCATCTTCCTCCCAGACCTGTGTCACTCATGAAGCTTTCAGTAGGTTTTGCTTCAGAGCTCACTGCTTTTCTTTTCCTCCCTCCCAAGAGACTTCTGCTCCCCCAGTGCTCACTGCAGACCCCAGAAGAGTCCTCTTGATCTGTGTGAGGTATCACGAAGCAGAATTACTCAGTTCATGAGTTGTGACAGCACTTTAAATAGTTACTGCCATGATGAGCAGAATATTGCAGTTTAGAACACTGAACTTGTCAGCAAGGGGGTTTGGTCCTTGATTTCAAGCACAACGTTGGACACTGCAGTACAAGGAGAAAGCACCCTAAAGCAGTCACTGCACAGCACCCAAGTATTTTCTGAATTTAATAACAGAACTGATCTTGAGGGACAACCAAAAGTTAAACAGACTTCACCCCAGGGGCACATCAAACTTCACCAGTGCCCTAATATTCCAGCTCAAACCACCAGCTCTGTATTGCACGAGATTTACCCATCCAGGGAAACCAGCTCCACATTAGTAAATTCAAGTCACGGCTAAGAGAGGCTGACTGAGAGCCACGTTCAAAAGCACATCAGCTGAAGCATTAACCCTGGGACCTTCCAGGAGTGCTTTATAACCTCCAGTCCTCTATAAATGTCACAGTCCCCCTTAGGGCCAGACCTTCCATCCTCAAGCCTCCTCTGCTCACCACTATCATACAGAGCACTCCCATATAGAGTGCCTTGGCTATTAACCACAAAAAATCAGATAAATAGGAGCAACTATGTTGATGAAGCAACTGATGAATTGTCACTGATGAAGCAAGGACAGGGTGGTTCAAGCAACTAATTGCTTTCACTGAGATGGAACCAGGCTCAAATCAAGGGAGAATTCAATTCTTCAGCAAAATACTTCACCTTAATTATAGCTCGTAACAAGAGACAGCCAGAATCTAAATATATGGATGCTCTGCCTCTACAGCACCCACCACTCCTCACAGAATGGGTAAAAATTGACAGCTTTTATATTAAGAAACAAATCCCAAAATGTAGCTCCATCTCACATCTTCCTGCAATCCCACTCAGAGGTGGCTCAGGCACATCCTAAAATTATGTATCTGTAGCTTTCCCTGCATGAAGCATCTCTGTACAACAAAGATCACACAAACGTAAAGAAAATGTGTACAACAAACCCATTTTCAGTCTCCTCGAGTCAAACAACTACATTTTCTTGCATTACACAGATACCCAGCCACTAACTGAAGAAAACTCTAGATAATTTTATAGAAAAGAATAAACGATTTTTCAAGCAGCGTCTACAGAGAAACAAGCAACTATATTTTACATATTTTTCTAAACTTAATATAAAGAGTTTTTATAGAATTAGCTCCTTTTCAGTTCTTCATACAGACACATATATATGGTTTGCTAACATACAAGTTTTACCACTTTAATACATAAAATAGATGTCGTTAAACTAAAAAATTGCATATATGACATAGAATTAAGAGATGATATATTTCTAGGAACAGCAATATCCAAAACAAAGCATGAATTTCTGCCTTTCTACTGGTGTCTCTACTCCAGCTACAACAGCCTGGATTCCTCTGAAAATCTGCATTCTCCAGCCAATCACCAGAGAAATACCATGTAAAAGTACTTATAACAAGAGAAAATAATATGGTAAAGCTATCACCTCACAAAAATCAATACACCTGAATTAATAACTTCAAATGCTTTCAGACTCCAACTTATATTGGAAATACGTAAACACCAAGATTAACTTGACCTCCATCTATGCACCCACCCCTTTGGCACTTATCCCTTCCTGTTACTCCTACAGGAGCTGGATCCCATCAGGTCTCTGCAGGTTCAGATGGAAATGGCTTTGGACACAACACAAAGCAAGAAGGTGAACTCAGCTCATCCCTACCTTAGAAAAGTGTATTCATAATTTAAGGACAGCTGCAGGAGTGAGCACATTATCACTGGACATCTTTTTGAGCTTCTGACTAGTTACTACAGTTGGAATATCAACAACTGCTGGTACCTGATCATTGTTCCAGACGCACTGGAAGCCCATGTCCTCTTGGCTCCCTGCACATGTGCTCCTCTTCAAGTCACAGAAATCAAGCTGTCCTCAGAAGCTGCACCATGGGTAGTGTTCAGGACAGCCCAGCACTGAGTTCTTCTCTCTAGAAAGAACAAGAAAGCTCAGAATCCTGCTGAAGTGTGTTGAAAAAACACTCCCAAGATCAACCCAACACATCCCCTCAGCACATCGTGATGTTACGTGGCACATTCGAAGGCAGCAGAGAACATCCAAAATTAAGTATGCACTTTCAAAAAGGAGCTGGGAGTAGAAAAATACCTCAACACATTTAGTACATCCTTTCTTAGCACAGGCACACACTCTATAATCCTTTTATGGTACAATTTTAATCTAAATTAAGCAAGCAGCTCCAGTAAAAGAGCTCAGAGCTTTTCACACTACAAAATTACATCAGGATTGGATTAGCCTGTAAAATAACATACTTCAAGGTAATCTATTAATGATATTTTACACTTAATTTTGTACTCAAACTCCAAGCTATTTGTTTTAATTTTAAGCAAATTTTAGGAAAAGCATAACTTACTACAGTCCTCCCACAGACATACAACTCAAAATATTATTCCTGTTACTACCAGAAACATGCAAAGGAGAGAGACAACAACTACTGCTCAGGACTCCCAGCCCTGAGCCCACTGCACCCTTTTACCACTCTCCCAGCTCCCCTCCACCCCAAATTTAACAGGATGCAAGACTTAGCCCTTCATAAAATTAAAGATAAATCAACACCTTGAAATTACAGAACTTTAATGCAAACACTAAACTACCTGGTCTTAAAAGAGTTTCTCTCTACCCACACATATGGTTTTCCTCATATCCTTCAGCATCCTTCAGATGCAACCAAGCTACTACAACACTGAGGAAGAGGATTAGAAATACCAGCACCAGTCTCTTGCCAGAATTAAGAGACTTTAGACCAAAAAAACCCCATGTGGCACCACCTGCCTCACGTTCTGCACCAAAATTCAGGTGCTCTCGAAGCCAATCCCAACCTTTGGGAAGTTCAGCACATTCCTAATTTTTGCTAAAGTAGGAACAAGGGCCAATTGCATTTGAGAAAAACACTAAGTTTTGTCACCACTGTCATTTCATTTTATATCTCTCCTTATCTTTGCTGGTTTGCCACAAAAACAGGACAGGTAATTCCACATTCCCAGTAAGGAAAAGCTTGTGAGGTCCAGGTTAGGCTGCATTCAGAGGCCCTATCTGGACAACAGGAGGATGATGATATAACAATATTCTTGCACAGGAAAGTACCAATTTGCAGCCTCTGTGGCCCCATACCAGGCCTGCATTAACTATTTTAATTACAGAACAATTTTCAAATAAAATCTAGAGTAAGCATACATGTATCTTAACAGTTTTATTAGACAAACCTTAGAGTTTATACTTTATGTATTAAAATGTAAATATTTGCCTTTGTTCACAAGGAAATTACATGGTTCTACTACATCAATGAAAAAAGCCTCAAAAGCGAGTAATCATAATTTATACTATAATTTTTATTTTATTTTTTATTTTAAGACAGGAATTGGTACATATAAACACAAGGGTTTTAATTTTTTTTGCTTAAGCAAACAGACACTGTAAGCAATACAGCAGATTAAACAATAATAAGATTGACAGAATCAAAACCACACAAAATAGGAAAAAATGCATTGGAATACCTTATCCTTGTAAACACAGATCATGTATATGTATAGGAGACAGCAGAGAAAATTGGAGAGATGTTCATAAAAAACATGAGACACCAGATGCCCAAAGCTGGCCAAATGCCACTGGAATAAATTACTGCATTTGACATGAAAAAAATACAGCTTTTAAGGACAGGTTTGAAACCACCATTTTATAACTGGCAGCCCAGGTGGGAATGGTCAGTGCCTAAAGAGGAAGGGACTTGGGCTAAACCAGACAAGTTCAGCTCTTCCTGCAGATCCATTTACCACCACCTTTTGTAGCCTTCGAGTGGTTTTAACACTTGCTTCCCACATCCAACATGAAAGATTTCATGCCTCTATAATCCAGTCCAGAAGCCAGCATGGTGTGTGGCACCTTCAAGCTCTTAAGAATGCATAAAAGCATTTACTCACTGGGTAAAAACTGCCAGTGTGAACAGGACAGACCCAAAAGCCAAAGGTGTGCAATACAGAAATCACCTCAGCTGGGAACAGGCGTACAAACAAACCTGCTGATTGAATTTTCTTTCTCTTCTTTAACATAATCATCATGCACCCAAAGAATTCTTTCAATCTAGTATTTCTCATCCTACCAAAATACCAGCAGAATCCCGAGTATTTGGATTCAAGTGCAAACCCCTGCAGATGGATTTTTGTTTAAAGAACTGAACAAACAAAACATTATTTGCTTCGAAATTCTTCTGCTTGTGGTGAAAGCCGAGCTGTGCTGAAATCAATAGGACTGTTGGCATTGTTTTCAACTGAGCTGGAATTTCATTTCCTGTACCCCACTTCAGATCTGCTAAAAACCACTAGAACAGAGTTTTGACCTTTCACAACAACATCTACAGCTCAAAATAAAGTGTTTTGTGCAAAATAAATACTTACAGGGCAGGTTACGTAAACAGCATGAAAGCAGCAGCTGTGGCTGGTTTCTTCAGAGAAAACTTTGCCCCCAGCCTGGCTGCTCTGGATTGATGATGTTCCTGTTCATACCCAGGCTCTGAAGCCTTGGGAAGTCCCTATCCCAACTCAGCAAGGTGGAAAGGTTTGTTATTCTAACTGTTGGCTGATAACAGCTTATCAGCAAGTTTTCAAAGGTTAAGCTCAACACATAGGCATGGCAAAAGTGCAAGGACAAGGGAAATGTTGAATTAGTGCTCCCTCTCCTCCTGCCCCCGCAGCGAGGGACAGAACCCTTTCATACCCCACAGCCTGTAGCAGTGCCAGCAAAGAAACTTCAACCAAAACTCCTGTTTGAATTGAAAACATCTGAGAACCCAACAAAAGTGCCTTCTTTCAAAGGAGGCGCTTGCTTTGCCTGCTGCATTCCCACTGGCTGCCACACGGGATGGAAAAGCTAACCAAAATGTTTAAGTTTGGTCCTTAAATACAAGGCAGTTTTAGTACTGCTGCCAAATTTATCGCTGACACCAAGCTCCATGACAACTCACTGGAAAACAAAAACAAAATAAAATCTTCAATTTAGGGCATGCTATCATTTTTATTTCTATCCCAACCATGTTACTGAACTGTAAAGGGCTGATGCAACCTTAAACCAGAAGAAAAAAGCCCAGTTACAGACTCATTACTAATTCATCCTGGCTGAAGCTGCATACCAGCAGCTGCTGCCTCTCTCAATTAACAGCAAATATTGAACAGTATTGTCATTTAACGGTGTTTACTGCCTGCTGCCCTGTCCACTGCCGAATTTTCAAATGCTCTGGCACAATTAAAAGCATCAACACTAATAAACAGAGCTTAGTTTAACCCCTTATGTATCACAGCAGAAGTGTTTTACTCGCTTCCTACATTCATTTGGGTAGAAGCTGATGCCCAAGGATGCAAGGGGGCACCAAAATGAGATTTGTAATTCAGAGGCACACAGGGTGCTTGGCTTCCACAGAGGGCTGAGCACAAGTGTGAAAAATGATGGGAGTAACTCCAGCAGAGCAGCTCTTTAGGAATTATTGCCAAAAAGTTGAAACAAAAGAGGGAAGAAAAGGAGACCCACATGTTCAGCCTCTGCTGTTGAAAATTTAGAACAATAAAAACTCAAAACAAACTAGGTAAAAAAATAAAGATACAGCCATTCTTCAGGGAGAGCACATCAATGCTGTGATTCCTGATGACCCTATCTCTGCACAGGGGAGTCAAAAGAGCCCATATTTGGACCTGCCTTCCCTCTACTGTGCCCACAGCTGCCTTTTGGCCAGGCTGGGTTTGAAATAAATGATTACACAAACAGAGCAAGCAACTGGAAGTGCAGCATTTCCACGCTGCCTCCGCAGGCACTTCCATGCCCTACTTGCTCCATGGTGTCAAGTTTGCTGGAAGGGACTTTTGTATAAGGGACTGTACAAATCCTACATTTCATTTCCATGCCGTGTTCCCAGCACATCAGCAGGAGGGAGCATCTCCAGGCTCTCCTATGAGCCCACGGCCAGCTGGGCCAGGGCCAACATGTGGATACCAAGGACCTGGAGAAGGGAGGGGATGCTGGGCCAGCCCAACTCGACTGCAAGGTGCACACTGGCAATTTAGATACTACAGGAAAAGATTAAGCAGCTTCTGTACTGCATTTACTAGAGTAGAAGCTAGGATAATGTCATTCCAGCTGATCCTGAAATTGAGGGAATTCAGTTATTTCTGAGGTACCTGGACCTTTGTTCTGTCCCTTCTGCAGAGGGAACAAAGCATGGGAGTCCCAAGGCGTGATGTTCTGAGGGCTTGTCAAAAGCATGAGGGAATGGCTTGGAAACCTGGGCAGGTAAATGTAGTTCCAGGCTCTGGCCAGGGCTCTCTCTGAACACACTTTCCTCGGGTTAGCACCTGGCTGCAGGTCCCCTCATTTTCTCAGGTCCCTCTGCCTGAATCCTGTGCAACTCCAACAGCCAGCATGGTTTGCTGGGAGGATTCCTTCCCTCTAGGTGCCCCCAGCACCTTTGTGCCCATGGGGGTCTGAGGAGCTCAGATATATCAGGTGATATGACTAATACCTGCCATCTGCTCATTGTTACCTTCCCTCTCCTTTCCTGAAGAGGAGTCAGCACTAAAGTGCTTGTTCTACTCAATCTATTTTAGGAGCGTGGGCTTTCAGCATCCATGCAGCACTGCTTTAAGCTAGAAAACTTAAATCAAAGAAGTAGACCATGCTCTGGCAGGGAAAATTGAGCACTAGGTCCTGTAAAAGTCTCTGACAAGGCTCAGGAACAACCATTTTTTTGCAAAAGTTATCTCCACTCCAGCGTGCCCAAGGAACAGAACTATTGCCCAGGTTTCACTCCAGGCCTCAAAGCAGAGGCAGATGAGATCCAGGCCTTGGAAAGTATCCCACTGCTCTCCATGGAGACCAAGTCAGCCAACACAGCTTGGAGCATCAGCAGGCAATGTGCTGCAGCACTGGGTTATTTTATTCCCTGCTTCCAGGAGTGAGGAGCTCCTACCCAATCACACCACCTTGGAACAGACCAGGAACAGAACCAGGTACCAATAACTGAGGGCACATCTCTGCCCATCAGACTGGGGAGAAACCTCAACTCACAGGGAATATAAAAGCACTGATTCTACCAACAGCTGCTCCCCATATGTCATGGTCAAGGGGAAAAAGCAAACTGGGTACATAAAGGAAAGATGGGGAGAGAGGCCAGTAGAGGATAATTTGGTTTCACTGTATTTCATAGAGAAGCTGTGTCAAAATGCAAAGAGAAAAATCATCATAGTGTAGGAGGCTGAAAGATTTGAGATGGATTTGAGATGAGTGAGGAGTCTCTGGCCCCATAAATGTTTAATTTGAGCAAAGCAGCAGATAAGTAGTAAGCACAGCTCTGCTGCTGTTGCTGAACTGCACACTCCTGCTTTGATTTCCAGATGACACACAGTGAGAACGTAAGTATAAAAATAAAATAGGAGAAAAGCACCAGGGAGATTTTCATACCTGACACTACAGATAGAGCTGCACAAGCCAGTAACACACCCAGCTCCCTTCCTTCCCTCTGCTTGGGGCAGCAGCAGAAGAGTGAGCAGCACATGTGGAGCTCTGGAGTGTTCCCAGCCCTCGATTTCACAGCTCTGCCAGCCCAGCACAGGGCAGGGGATAACAAGAGCTACTGCACCACACCTGAGGAGGCAGCCAGGGCTGCAGATCACTGACAAAACCCACCATCCTGCCTGCTAACAATAATGTGAAACTGGACAGCCACAGAAGGGAAATGCATGTTGAAACACAGAAGAAAATGGATCCCCAGAGCCCTAGGAGCAGAAAAAGGACCCACCTGGAACTGCTCCTCTTGCAAAACTGTCCCTACAAGCACTGACTTTCTCCCTGTGCTCCTTTTCTATAAATTCTATAACAAATAAAATTTATCAGTAAAGATCATTCTTCTCCCATCACTTCCTTGGGTTATTCCCATCCCACTCAAAACAGTAAGCTCAAATTGGTTAAACAAAAAGTTGCTAATTAGTGTTTCTTCCTGTCTAAAATGCAAGAAGCGACTGAAAAAGAAATTAATGCATTCCATGACCCCTGTGAGATCTCCAGCTCCATTCATCCTCTCTTTCCTGCTCTTTACTTCCCTTAGATTGCCACCTGATCACCATTATCTGCTTCTTTCCCCTTCACCATCAGAGAGAAGCCTATTTCCTTTCCCTATTTATATCTTTCTCATCTGAAAACTTCACTCTTTTTCCTGTGTCTATATCCACTTGCTGAAATTCAGACAACTCCTCTCCTGGCTCCACCAGCATATCCACTCTTCCTCCCAGTCTGCAATCCTAAAGAGAAATGTGGCTCCACTAAAACCAAGCACAAAGGTTCAATTAGATTTTACCCCAGCAGCATAACTGTTTTATTGGAATTATGTCACTTATCCCAAAGCCAGCTATGGCCAAGAACTGCCTGGACAAGCTCAGAATGAGAGCAGGAAATCCTCTGGCTTAGCCTTCCTCACTCCCAGCAGGAGAGCCTCATCCAGCTGCACACACTGGTAAGGTAGGGAATAGTGCACAACAAATGCTACTGAAATCTGTCCAGCCTCTGGAAAACCTCCACACAACAAGTGAAGGTCATCCATGAATACAGATTTTTCTCTTTTAAAAGCACAAATGGATTTAAAAACATACACACTAATATTCTTATATTTTGCACTCTCCTCAAGGCTGAGAGCGTATTTGAGGAAGTGACCATGAGATGCACTCCAACAAGTAGTTTTCTGCTTGTGAAAAAAATTAGGAGGAAACAGAAACCCACAGCACAGCCCTGATTAACCTCCAAGGACACAACTACTCATTGCAAGTACAGACACATCAGAAGTCTCTTTTTCACTGCATAAGCTGCTGGGGAAAACCTTGCAATGCCAGAACAGCACCCTGGACTCTGCCACACACACACCTGACACAGGAAGGTATCATCTCTGATAAAGCAGGACCTCAGTTGTCACTGCTGGCTGCTCTGGATTTTCAGCTTCCCAAAAGCTGATGTCATGGCATTTCTCCTTGCAAAACAATGACCTTTGCAGGCTTCTGGAGAAATAAGCCAAGTCCAACCCTAAAAAGATACAGATGACAAGGAAAATGCTGGTGTGCAGTGCTACTCAAATGACAGAAAGCATTAAACACTTACACTGACACATTAGAAATGATTCTACTGTAACTGCAATCTCCTGTGACACAACCATGTCATTTTTTCTTCTGAGAAACTCACTCTGAATATACAAGATAGATGGCACTGAGTAAGGGAAGCAGTCCCATCTCTTCCCAAACACTGGCTGGTGACCTCACCCTCGTATGGTACCAAGGCTGCAGAAGGGAGAACAGTCCAAGGAAGCAGCTCCTGGACAGACTCCCAGAACACCTCAGGAGACTCAGACAGTCATGCTTTGTGCAGGGAGGATCCCCCCTTACCAGGACTGAGGTGCCACAGTTACTCCCCAAACCAGGACCCTCTGCCTCAGAGTAAAGCACAGACATATTAAGCAGCTTGAGCCATTAAAAAAAAATCATCAAAACCTTCTTCCAGCCATCACCAGAGCTGTATTTTACATCTGGCTTCTCACTGGAGAGCCAAAAGGAAACCTCCCTCACCTCCAGCTGACAGCAGCAGCTCCATCCCTCCAGGACAGAACCAGCTGTAAATATTTGCTGGAAATATGTATTCCCACAGGGGACTGGCAACTGTCTGTGACTGCTGGCAGCAGGGGGGCCAGGGGAGTCTCTCTTGTGCCAGACAGCAGACAAAACAAACCAAAGGAAAAAAAATAATGCCACATGCATATACTGCAATAGCTGAACCTAGACAGCATTGATGGGGCCACTACATCTGTGTTTAGGCTGAAATGAAAACACTTCAGAATAGTTATACTAAACTAAAATAGGAAAGCTGCTTATAAGCAAAATGACTGAGGAGATGCTCTGTCCTTCATGCTGTAGATCCAAGGTGGGGAAAGTCCATAAGGGTATGTGACCAGACCATCAGAGATGGATCACAGGCCTGCAGCCCTGGATGTGGAGAGGTCCTAGCAGAGATTTTTCCATGAGTATTACAACACTGACACAGTTCACTCCATAAATACAACCTCAGTTTGTTAAAAATGCATTTCTGACTGAGCACAGTAAAGAAAATACACATTATGAGCAGAAGACCCAAGTTAATCAATGCCCTCTGTGAGTGTGTGTAGTTCTACCACATCAATATAGACAGTAAGATATTTTTCTCCATTTTCTTCAACCAGAATGTGTTCAGAGTTCATTTAAGTTTTTCATAAGAAATTCTTTAAACAAGATGATCAATAAACCAAGGTTTGGGAAAAAACAGACAACTATTAGAATTCTACTGTGGGACAGTACTTTCTACTCCTCCCAGGTGTCTGGGCAAGCTGGGTTGCAAACTTGAAGGTCAAAGCTACGTGCTGACACGGATTTGTTGACTGACACTAGGAAAACCAAGAAAATAGTAAAAGAAGCACACAGAAAGAAGGCCGAAAGACAACTCAGTGTGACTTGTGAAGACCAGTCAAAAGTTTATGGATGGCTGGGATACAAATGTGACCTATTCCCTGAGAAACAGCTCAGTTCGCCTGCTGAGTACCTGCCAGCCATTCCATAGGAAGGCAGGATGAATTTCTAACCTGGTAACTTAAGGCTGAAGAGATGGAGAGCAGTAGCAGGTGGCCTTTGATATCAAGGTCTTTGCTATTGCAGCTTCAGTATCTTCTCTTGCTCCAGGCAATCACTTGATCTCACATGATTCCCAGAAAGACCAAATTCTACTTAAGAGGTTGCAACAAAGCTCAGGAAACATTTTCTCTCAAAAGACATCTTGGGAAACTGAAGCAATCAGAATGATGAGGCTTTTTGCTCCTGCCAAGTGCCCGAGGTAACAAAGGTAATCAAAATAAAGGCACAAAATAACATTCTGACTGTAGATGGTCAGTGTCTAACACAGGGATGATATTTCGGGGTTGGATTTTGTGAATATAATCATCTGAAATGACAAGAAGAACAATTTCCTTTAGCACATGTGAGGATCTTACAGAGAAGAAAAGAACACTTAATGGTCCCTTCTGCCTCCCTTCCAGGTTTGCCTTTACTTTCCTCTGTAACAAACAGGTTTATCAAACTTCTCCCTTTCCACATGCTCCGTGGGGAGGGAGGCACTGCAGACACAGGCTCCTTGCTCTCACTAGTTTAAAAGCAAATGTGTTGTACAGATAATGAATCTCAACTACACAGGAACATATGTATTTTAACCTGAAAACCACAGAAGCTAACACTGATGTTGCAAAATATCAGCCAGGGAGAGAGCGAGAAGGGATCTTATTTTTACCCAAGTGTGAGAACAGTTTCTCTTGCTCCAGACAGATCATCAGCTCAGAATGGGTAGAAGTATGTTCTCTAGGCCTTGCAGTGTCTCCTGAACATACTGGTCCATTCTCTTGTGGTCACCCCAAAGACAAAGGGCAGGACAATCAAATGAACTGCTGAGGAGTATTCCATTCAACACCCCCTTGCCAAGGGAATCATGGAATGAGGTATGGAGGGTTCTGAAGCCAGACTGCTGATAGGAACTGCTGATAGGAGAATAAAGATAAAGCACTATCAGAAATTACTCCTGAAGATCAATCCTCAAGCACAATGCTGAGTTAGCTCCTTGCAAAGAAGAGCAGATCAGAACATCTTTTTTAGCAAGGAGCCCATTTCTTCTCACAGGTTGCTTATTGATGGTCACCTTGGACTAGAAAGCCATCAGCCAGAAAATATAATGGCTGTGGCTACTGGGCACACAGCCTTCAGGGCTGCATATGGGACTGTTGTCTAACACAACACCTTCTCATTCCTCCCAGTTGTCTTGTTACATTTGCACTTCCAAAAGAGACTAGAAATTCTGCTTCCTGAGTAATTCCCAGTGAAACGCCACAGGCTGCTGCAGAGAGAAGGTTAAAGGTTCCTCACACAATCCCTGTCAAGGTCGTGGTCCTTCAATATGCTCCTCAGAAATGTTACTTCCACTACAGCGTCACAATCCAACACCTCAAGACATGACAGGAGAGAAACATACCTTAGGAAAAGGTGGGAAAGGTACATTTAAAAAGTACTTGAATCCAGACATTTAAATATGAGATAGACAGTGAAAGGTGTTTACTGGAGCCTCTGAGCTGCTGTGCCCCCCCAGCTTCCAGCACCAGGGAAGCAAAACCATGGAATGAGGGTCAAACTCCTGCATGGTCAGTGTAGCATGGTTTGGTGGGACTTGGTTAGAGAGAAATGACTTAAAATGGCTCAAAATCAGGTTTGAATGCAGAGAAAGCCTTTCCTGACAAACATGCAGGTCAAAGAAAATCCCATATTCCTTTAACCTCCATGTTTTACTGCAAATATTCAGTTTGGGTTTTTTGGTTTTGGTTTTTTTTGAAAAAAAAAAAAGGCACCAGAAAGAATGAAAATCATTCCTAATGCACTTACATGCAACATTAGTCTATTTTCACTGGTAACTGCAACTTCTTCCATTCCAAATTCTGGTACTCTCCCCTCTCACCACCAAGACTGAGAGCTGACACGTCCCTCACCCTTTCTTCCCCTCTTGTTGAAACCTTATTTCCACTGCTCTAATAGTTCTTGACTTAACTGGGACAAGGAAAATTATTCTGGGCTTCTCTGTCCTAGCAGTTAGTCTATTCTGTATTAACCATCCAGAGCACTGCAAAATCATACTGAAGCCCCAGGCAACCATTCTAACGCTTCCTTAAATTCCTGCTTTAATCAAACTGCCCATTTTTACTGGACATGTCTCTAGCCACATATATATGTATAAATATATATATATATGAACTTTTTGTATAAAAAACCTTCAGTGTTAAGGACATTCAGAAAAGCTCATTCAACAGCATTTATTCCAAGAGCTCACAATAAGCTAAATTCCTATCCAACCTTAAAACAGAGCTATTCCTTATGGAAGACGGATTTTTTGCCCATCCTTGTAAGCAATAAGCAGAAGCATTTACCACACTTAAGAACAGAAACTTCAGTAAATATTACACACCAGTGAAACATATAATTGCATCCACTAGTTTAGGCATGGAGCTGAAAGGCCTGGCTCTCAAATGTTGGCTACACAATGGTGCCCTTGGCCTGTTTTCATCTAAACTATCACATTCAGCCACCCAAAGCAAAGCAGAGGAATTTTTAGGTGCACTCATCTCAAAATCTGACCTTTACTTTGTATCACCTGATGTCCAATATCAGCACCATGGCACCATTAATTTCTTTAAGGGATGTAAATCCCTTTCTGCACAACCCCATTTTTCACATCAACACAATTACAAATTTGGTTTGCTGATGGCAGCAGCCATTTTTGAACAACACCATGTGCACTCTGAAGGGATGAGCTCTTTTCAGGGTAAAGCAAAATGCAAACTGCAGTGACCTACACCTTACTCCATTACAGAACTGTGCCATTTCTGGTAGGGAAACAGCAAAAGGAAATTTTCAGTACTGTATTGTGATAAAGCAAATCCCTTGCGTTTTTCAGATGGCACTTCCCAAAAACTGCCAATCATTTTAACTGCAAGAGACAGCACACTCCATAAATGTATTATGACTTTCTGGAGAAGTGCATCCAGAAAAGCCTTTACTTGGAGACACATCACCTGTTTGGAAACTCTTCTGTCAGGAAAAAATCAGGGCTGGTTTCCATTTCCTGGAGTCTGTGCCTGAGACAACCACAGTTTGAGTTCACCACCAAGTTACACTGCCCAGTTTCTCAGTGAACCACACTCTCCCATCCACGAGCAGGGCATTAACCACCAGCTCATCCTGCAGCCTCCACTTTGCCCATCCTGAGGCTGGAAACAGAGAGGGTTGGCTGAGGGCTGGTATCAGCACAGGGCAGAGCAAATAAAGATACCAGTGTAACCACCTTTGAGATAAGGCAGCCAGTGCAAGCACAGCTGTCTAGGAAATACACAGCAGAGAAGCGGGAATGCAAAGTGCAAGCAGGAGTTCTGTTAGACCTGAAATTACCTGGACTGAGATACAACATCCTCTGCTACTGCTGCAACATTCTGTCAAGCAAACATTAAGTTTTCCCCTTCTTACCTTCCCTCTCAGGACAGAGCACAACCATTTAAGAGCATACAGCTCTGTTTTCAAGCACAATAGAAAAATACAAAGTAGCAGCACATAATCAGGTTTTGGCTGCTAAGCTACCCACACTCTTTTCCCTCCTAAGTTACAACTGTAAGGGAGAATGCAGGGACAAGGGGGAATGGTTTTAAACTAAAGAACCAGAGATTTACACCAGATGTTAGGAAAAAATCCTTTCCTGTAAGGGTAAGGAGGCCCTGGCACAGGGTGCCCAGAGAAGGTGTGGCTGACCCATCCCTGGAAGTGTCCAAGGCCAGGCTGGACAAGAGTTGGAGCACCCTGGGGTCGTGGAAGGTGTCCCTGCCCATGGCAGGGGGTGGAACGAGATGATTTTAAAAGTCCCTTCCAACACAAACCATTCTGGGATTCTGTGAAACCATCCATTAATTGTGAGCCCTTTTTCTGTTCCAGGTCATGTACCAGAGGCAGGGCCCCTGATTTCAGCCAGCCCTGCTCAGACTCCACCCAGGTGATGCTCTGGCAGCACCAGCAATGCCAGGAGAAAGACACAACAGAGCTCACCAAAGGTGTGTGGTACCCACTCAGAGCCACCACCTCAAACCTCTGTCACAGGGCACTTCAACGATGGACAAACCATTAAAGATAGATTAAATAGCAGCTGAGATTGCCTGCACTTGCCTTCATAGGCTGGGACTTTAACTGGAGCACACTAGAGTGCATTAATAACCATTTTAGAAGAAAACAATACTGACTTAATTTACTTTTACAAAGCCTTTGCCCTCACCTTCGCTGACTTCAAGTGTCAAAGAAAGGTCAAAACAGCTTAATTTTCTCCTGGGCTGCACCAAAAGGCATGAAGAACAGACAGTAAATTTAGCTTTCTTCATTTGCACTGGGGCTTAAGGAAGGCGAGAAGGAATTTATTATCATCAAATTGACCCCAGCATAAACTGGTTGCTTTTATCATGGTTGTGTAAACCAAAAAATAGAAAACCAGAGATTAGAGATTAAAAAAAGATTCATCACCTCAAAGACAGTGTTTAGATTTTAATGCAAAAAAAAATATGGTAACAGACATCAGAACACAAAAAACGGAGCAGCTTTCCAAACGCAGCTACTCCAAAATAGCAAGCAATGCAATGCTCAGGCACCATAGAATGGAAATCAAGTCAAGTGCTAAATGAATTAAATAAAAATGGATTGTGGTCCTTATCAGGAATGCTGAATTCTCCTTTACCTGGAAGAACTGAGCAAACATTCTTTTAGTAGAAATGTAACTCTGCTTCAACATGGCAAATGCAATGTGCTTGAGAAACAATATAATCTTATTTGATAAGGGGACCTGCAGACAAGCAATGTTACCTGGTAAATTTACAGTTTCTTTACTGCTGTACCTGTATCTCCTAATCACTATCCAAAAGTTACACATGACAAGAACATAATCAAACTTTTTTTAAATGCATCCACACAATATTTAAATATAGGAAAAACACACCTTGAAAATAGAATTGTTTTACTCAGGCAGCTGGAAAAACCACCATGGGAATCTGAAACATCTCCTTTTCCCTCCAATGTGATTACAGATTTTTACAGTTTATTCCCTTCACTAAATGTCTGCTTAGCAAAAATTGTTGCCTTAACAGCACATCTTAATAAAAGAAAGATGTGCAGTGGTTTTAGTCTTGTCACTTTCTAACTAAACTGAGCTGCAGACAACTCCTGGCACAGAAAGGTCCCAGACCAGGAATTCCTGAAGTTTTGTTCATGGCAAGTTAATTACAGTGCAGTGGGTGAAGAGCTCACCCCAGGCTGATGCTGATTGTACACTGTGCCATCGAGGGGATCCATCAGGCCACAGTGGTGATATTTCACATCCAGTTAAAGCAAAACAAATGGTTCCCAACACAGCAGCTGAAACATCCCAGAAAGGCCACATACACCCAGCAGCCAAGCTGTCAAATCCACTGTGGTAACACTGGCTGTGAATTTAACGTGGGGGTGAATCTTATGGATGTTCCTATAGGAAGCTTGGTGTGTCTCAGGCTGCTCACACTGCTTGTGGACAGCTCAGCAGCACCTACTGGGCTTGCAGTTCATAACATGGAACCCCTGGGATCCACAGGAAAGAGAGAGAACCACACGATGAGCTGGGCTTCTTTAAGTGTCTTTGGAGGTGGCTGGGAGGGCTTCTCTTGGCAGAAGCGGATAAGCAAAGCCCTGAAGGAAGTATCAGCAAAATAAAGATGAAAACAGAAGTTGATGCAGCTCTGCCTCACAGCTCTCATCTCCAATGGCCTGGTCAGCTCCCCCAGAACAGTCTCAGCCACGCAGCACTGCAAACATACCCTCTCCCAGAGAAAATAAGGATGGTAACTGATTCTGGCTGGGCAGCATCATCCAGCTTTTGCCCAAGGTTCAAGCTGTCCATATTTTGACAAGATGCAGGTTAAATTGAAGGCATATTTTTGTCCTAATGAGACAATTTCATCCACAAACACCAAGGCATTTTCAAATCCCATAGGGCCATTAGTGATGACATACTGGGGCAGACAGGCAAGGAGAAAACCTACCAGGGACCTCTACATCTATTCAAGGTTTTGTAGTTAGGATAGAAGCCTCATACAGTCAAATCTCCACATGAAAAACAGACAAATCCAGCCTCCAGACAAACCCCAGTGGTTATCCAGTATCAGAACATATGCACACTGCAAGTCAGTCTTACGGTGCATGGGTGGGCCAGTGGATAACTTGCCCTTGTCCCTTGCTAGTAGGGCTCCCCAGTGAGCACGAGCACCTGAAGCACCCTGTCCCCATGGAAGCTGCAAATCTCCTCCAGGAGATGCACCGTGTCATCATGTTACCCAGAGAGGTTGTGGCTTCCACACCCCTGGAATTGTTCAAGGTCAGGCTGGATGGGCCCCTGAGCAACCTGATCTGGTGAGTGGCAGGGGGATGGAACTGGATGAGCTTTAAGGTCCCTTCCAACACAAACCATTTCATGGTTCTAGGATTCTATAATCATTCCTGAGCTACCTCTGGCTGTAGCAGCTGCTGGAGAAGCACAGCTCACAGAGCTCCAGCCCTCCCTGCAGCAGCCCAGCAGGAACAAACTGCTTGAAGGTTCCAGTGACAGCTCTGAACACTGTGTGCTGCAGTGCTCCCACGGGATGCACTTCCTTCCCATGCCCTGTCCTGCAGGAGGGATGCAGCCAGAGCAGGCACCACGTCCAGCCACAGGCCACCTGGCAAGATGCCTCTTGAGCATCAAGAGCCAAGAACCAGAACTGTTTTACTGGAAATATCTCCAAGTATTTCCCAGCTGCTGTTGAAAATCCCTCCTCAAACAAGGCTGGAACAGCTCCTGGCTCCAGTGCAGGTGCCCCTCCCCAGCTGCACACCGTGAGAAGTCCCTGTGCTGACAAAATCTGCTGGGGTTGTGATAGCAGCTAAGAAAACAGCAAGTAAACAAAACACAAGAAATAAGAACAAGTACTCAGAGCAGGAATACCAGCACAGCCTGATATTTACTTAATGACTCATCCAGAGGAGGATCTGTCCCTTTAGGCTTATGGCCAGTATGAGAACAGGTAATAGGAGAGTGTATGAAATCACTGGAGCTCAGCTCCTCCTGACCTCTGAGAACAAAGAAGCCTTAGAACAGCAAAAAATATCCTCTTTTCACTCTCTCTCTTCACTCTGTTGCACAATCTTTCTCCACAGAGTAAAGTCGCACTTCTTACAGACCAGGAAAGGAGAAAGCAAAACGGAGAGAAAGGATTTCTGTTCACCCACACAACAGCAAAACAAAGACTACGCCAGAAAAGGTATTTCCCAGTGAGATTCCCTAGCTTTACAGAGTTTTTGGCAAAAGATTCTCAGATAACATCTGAAGAGGAGAGTTGGAAAACATAAGCACTTAAAGACAAGACAGCTTTTAGAACTCAGTCCCACCTTTTGCTTTGGGGCTTTCAGGTTTCCATCCTTTTACGCAGAGCAGTGCACATCATACCAGACACTAAAGAGCACCTATGAATGTGAACAGTATTCTTCTCTCCAGCTACAAGACTTTTCTTCCTCAACAAGTAAAATCCTCTGACACTGCATCCTCTTGTACCTGTCAATTCCTACATTCCTGAGAGGCTCTCTGTGCTACCAAATACATAAATGTTCAAGGAACTCACATAGGTAATGAGCTTCAAAACTATAGAAGCACATGAAAAATTCACTCTAGGCTGAACTTCTACTGGGATCTTTTCCTCATATGGAAAAGCATTTATGTTCAAAAGGCCAGTGCTGAACATTTTCATGCAATTTCTGTGCAGGCAGAGTGACTACTGACAACCACCCATTTTTCACCATTTACACTCCACTATTTTCTTTGAGTTCAGACCTGCTAGTTGGCTTATGCCAAAAAAAAACCAAAACCAAAATTATTAACAAAGTAGCCATCAGAAAGGCAAATTTATTAGCCGAATTTAAAAAAAAATAAGAATTAATGGTGCTAAGTAGGCAAATTTAGGCCTATATAGCTCATGGCTTCCTTTTATATGTTATTTATTAAAGTGAAAGTAAGTCTAAACCAAGATATTTTAAACCTTAACTGCCTCAGAAATGCTGGTTTTATTTCAATGTTGAGTGCAGGACTTATGTAACATTTCCCATTTTGATTTCTGTTACTAAAGGATTTTAAAACAAAACTGTGCAGTCGCTGCCTACAGCCCTGAGGGGCTGAGTACAAAAATAACATAAAAGATATCACAAACTCTACAAAATACAATTCTGATTTAATTTCATTCAAGCATTATGTTCTTCACTTTGGGGAAATTACTTTATCGTCTTTGATAGCAAGCACTCTTCTTCTGAACACTGAAAATATCATTTGAGGTACAACTGGAACAAAACTTGAAAACGCCTTATGTAATTTAATACACTCGCCAAAGTAAACCAAAGTTTGTCTTACGAGCTTAACTTCCTCGTGTTGCAAATAAAACACCTGCATTTTCTTCACTCACCAGCAAATATCTGTGATATTTTCAATTCCTAATGGCTCACCTCTTTCACTAAGCAGTCCTGCTTTTTCAAAGGCTTCTAAATCAATGATAATTCATTCGTGGAAAATACTCCCTGCTTCCTCCCCCTATTTCTCCTGGTGATAAAAAACACATTTTCACAAGCAAGTTTCCACGGGTTGTGCCAGCCCAGGGACAGGCCAAGCTGGAATGAGGGTGGATCTGCCTTTGGTCAAGGCCCAAGGCATCCGGCAGCTCATCTGTCACATACAGAACCTACTCACCTTCAGGACATGTTATTTTCCAGTAGGAAAGTGTGAAAAGGCTCATTTCGGAAGATGTAATGGTCCATTAGTTTTTGTCCTTAACTCTCTTTGCTGTTCCTCCCAAATTGGTGTTCTGGAGATATAAAAAGAACTTCAATTTAAAATACAGCTCTGATAAACACTCAATTTTTTCCTGCTTTTTACGGGCCCACTGGAAGGTCACCTGAAACCCACCTGATGGTCCAGTCACTGAATTACTGCTGTCTTATCTCAAAGGTGGCTGTGAGGAATTATTTCCTCACTCTTGCCACTCTCACAGCTTACACATCTACCATCCACAGCAGCACACTGAGAATTCATCCTGAAGATTGGGAATGGGCAAGGGACTTATTTAAAGTCATACTGGTGCCAGAACTGAGAATTACACTGTTATCAAAAGTCCCTTTTCACCTTGCCTGCTACATTTGACATACTGACATATATTTACTATACTCAGGTTTATCTCAAAAGCATAAACACTGAACTGTTCTGCTGAATTTTGCTACAGTTCCCTCAGTGACAGATTACCTTCCTTCTCCTCACCAGAGACACTTGGGTCCAACTGTGCAGCACAACCAGGGCACTTTTACCCTGCTTGGAACTACGAGGAGTTGGACATATGTTTGCAAAATTAGGCTGAGAAGGCAAAGCAAAAGCACTGGGGGTGTAAATGAGCAAATGCCACGTTAGAAGCAATTTCCCTGGCAGTCCCATTTTGCAGCCAAAATAATTAGATCACTAGCAAGAAACATCCCAAGAAGATAAATGGTGTGTTAAGAGATCAACCAAGGTCACTTCTCTTACATCCGGCTTTCTAAAAAGATGCCTCCCCCAAAAACTTAACCCTAGGGCTCCATCCAAATTAAAAATTCACTGCTGATGTACATCAATACAAACCAAATCAAAGTATTGCAGAGCCTGCCAAGTGCTAACTGCCCAAGGAAAGGCCACATGCCTTCTAAGGGAGAGAAATCTCCATTTGAGAGCCACCTAAACTCTGAGACTGCTGCTGCTGGGTGTTCAGAGATAACTGCCAACTCATTAAAATCCCACATTAGAAGTTTATTAAATATGCAAACATTAATGGAATTGGACTAGCAGCTACTTAGGCAGATAAAATTTCAGTGTGGTGCATCCCACAGTTCCCGTTATCGATGTTGTGTCCTTTTGGAAACATCTGTGAAAGAGTCACAAAGTTGCTCAAGGCAGCGAAACCCTTCAGCTCTCTCAGATTACTCAGGTCACACTGTGAATGTTCCCACTAGCCTAGAAAAGACTCCTGTTTCCCAATAATTACAGCTCAGTATCTACTGTCCATTTCCACTTTCACAGTTCACTGCTGGAGATGCAAAGTATCCCCAAGGGTTTTTCCCCTTTTTGGAATATCTGCAGGACAAGTCCCACACCTCTTTGCAAGCTCTCAGGTTTTACACATCCCAAATTCACAGTCCTTGTCAACTTGCTGCTGCAAGAACTACAAAAGGAAGAGCAGAGTGTCATACAGACAACAGGGATTAAAGAAAAATGCTTAAAAAGCAGCTCTCCTGAACTTCACCTAGCTCCACACAGGTAACTGCACACACACGTGTGTGTAGAGCTCAGAGCTCCTTTTTTCAGCTCTCTCAAACACAAGCATCCATTCCCCCTGCAAACACCACTCTCAGTACACTTTTCTCAACAAAATGCAGTTTCCTTCCTGGGTTACTCTGCAAAGTCCCAGTGCCAGTTGAGTGTCTTAACAAACCTCCAAGTTTTTGTTGTAGAGTGACATCAGACTTGGAATGGTTCTTCACTAATGCTATCAGCATAATCTGAGTTAGCCCGAGAGAAAGGAGGACAAGGAATATCTCTCATCACACAGAGAATAAACAAGCTCCTAAGAGTCCCTAATGCACCACCAGGTGACTCTGGCAATAGCCTTGCTCTCTCAGTGGCTTCAAAGAATGTCTGGAAGATTTAATCTTCTAATTATGGAAAAACAAGTGTGGTATAGCACACCTTCTTGGAGATGTGAGGTTTCAGCAAAAAGATGGAAATAAAATCTTAGGGAACAACCTTGGAAAAAGCATGATTTACAGGGGAAGAAGGGAAATGAAGGAGTATGAAGTGACCTCCAAAGAACACACTGAGCTCATTGAGCACAAAGAGGCTGAGCAGGCTCTTTACCAGCACCTTTCCTGGTTCCAATGACAGTCTGGAGAAGAGAGGGCTGTTGTAATTGTCAACACCTTCTGAGAATCAGCCCATGGGATGGAACACTGAAGTTTGTGTTTCTTTCAGTCCTGTAACCATATGGGCCTCTCAAAATAGAAGGTTCAAGGATGCCTTGGCCAAGAGGGAATCAACAAAATCCCCCATCCATCACCTGATGCAACACCAGGCATCACATGTTGCAGAACCTTGAGCAGCAGCCAGTTTGAGGTCAGGCACACAATAGCCTCCCACTCCATGAACCAGGAAGCCAGGGTTTAGGTTTAGATTTTTTTAAAGGAGAATTGACTTATTTTGGAAATTAAGGCAAAGAGAGACTTCAAGGTAATCTGAGTTCTGAAAAGGGTCCTGACTAAATCTCACACGGATTCTGGGGACTGATCTTTGCTGCTTCAGTGTGTTCAGAAACACAGAAAAGCAACAAGCTCATGGCTGTTCCCAAGGTCAGCTATTCCCTGAAAAAGCAAAGGAAAACCCATACAAATCCTCTTAAGAGGCATCATGATGACTTTCTGTTCAGATGGTACATTCTGGCCCTAGACAGGGGAAAAATGACTGTGCAAACATTCCCAAAGGCTCCAAGCACTAGGAGGCTTCTATACAGGTATGTGCTCTGTCAGCTGCCCATTTGGTCAGTCCACTGAGCTCCTCAACTTGACTGCACCACACAGAGCACATCAACAGTCTGGCTTATCTCTGCCCAGAGAGCTCCTGCCTGCAGGAACATGCAGTGGATGACTGAACACAAAAATAAGACTTGTAGCTCACAGCCAGCACCCTTGTTCTGCCCACCAGGCTGCAGGAGGAGCCTCTACCCAAGAGAACACACTAAATCAGTTAACCAGCACCAGTATTTCCTCCCAGTACAGACAGACAAGCACACTGAAACTACAGGACGCAGTGCCTTGGGGAATGTAAATAACATGTTAAAGGAGAGCTCTGTTTGTAAGGGAACCAGGGAGGTCACAGTGCTCTGTGTCAGGTATGTGACACAGTGACGGGGACACAGGAATCCTTCCAGCAACCCTACAGCTAAAGCAACTGCTAAACATTCCCAAAGTGGTGTCCCAGTGCCACCAAGCAACATGGTGAACTTTAGTGTTCAGATGGTAAGGAAAACAGGCAGAAAACAAATGAGTCTATGAAAACTCAGCCATCCATCTGCTACCTGCTGAGGTCCATGACACCACCAGCACTGAGAGCCCAGCACTCTCTTTCCTCCACCAACATGGAGGTGTCAGGCTGACCTGAAGCCAGCAGCAGCACTGGATACACAGCATCAGTGGGAAACTTCTCTTTGAGGGACACCTGAGTAGCCCAGACACAGGGAAGGATAATATTGCAAGGAAATTTCATCCCCCTTAGCACTGAGCCATCCTGCCACAGGCCAAAGGTCACAACTGCAGTGGCACCACCTAAGAGAGTGACAATGCAACCTCACAAGACAGGCTGGCACAGTGATCCAGAGACATGGATGCTGGGGACAATGCCCTTTATCCATGAGCTGTAGGGCAAATCTGTTGAGCTAAGATAGGACCAACCAAACCTCACAAGTCTCTGAAATGTGGACAAGGTGCTTCCTGGCAACAGTAACAAACCAATGGAGTAAAATGAATGTTTTCTCAGCACTTTGCTGTCGGGTGACCTCACTAACACCCTTCTGCAGGAGACAGGATCCTCTCTGACAGAACCACCACCAGCAGCTGACCCAGCACAGCAACCGAGGCTGACACTGCTGCACTCCCCTCTGCTCGGCTCCAAGGTTGGATTCCTGACCACCTTCTCCCTGAGGGAACTCCAAAAATAGCCTTTGCTCCCTCAAGGGAGTCCACGCCTGAATAAACCACAGGCAAAGGCCTCTGCTCACAGCCCACACCACAGCAGCTCGCCCGCTCCGGAGGTGGATGTGAGCAGAAATGTAGGCCACACACGCAGAGAAGAAGAGACATCCAGAGTTCAGAGGTGCCAGAGATCCCATTGGCAGAGTCAGGAAGTGAATGCCCATTAAAACAACCTGCAGCTGCTGGGATACAGCTCAACACAGGCCAGGCAGGCTAACTGCAAAACACACATCATCAGAAAGTTAAAAACTTGTGGGCTATTTCCCCCACAAAACTACCTTATGAATCATTAAAGAATATCTTTGTGATGTAACTATTCAGAGTTACACAAAGAAGCCTTGTAATTAGCTCTCAAAGTAATCCTCTGGCCACCATCTGGAGCTCAGCCTAAACCTTGACCTCAGTCACCGCAGACAGCCACACATCCGTGACACACACCTGACAGTGAGTCACGCTGCTACACTGCATTCACAAAGTGCAGAAAACTGACAGGAATGCTGAAAACTCGAGCCACTTTTTACTCCACAGGTTCTTCAGTTCACACCCATCACACTCAAGGAAATGGCTTCAAAAATATGAAGTTAAAAAGCAGGAGTCATCAACCCAATCCTGCATCTAAAATAAAATGTTTCTTCTATTGAAACCTCAGTTTATAGTAAACAAAGTTGACACATGACATACGCAACCTTCTTCCAACAACACAGGAGCAAAATCTTCCTAGAACCAGACTCTGACAGAAAACATACTTAACAGATATAAAAGAACTTATTCCCCCAGGTATAAACAGTTCAAAATATTTACTATTAAAGGATGGCAAAATTCTTTTACGTAAAGCACCATAGATGACTGGATGTTCTTTTTTTGCTAAAACCTTCTGATTAGTTTGAAATTCCCATTCCCCACAAACAAATAAAGCCTAAGATGTCTCCCATCTCTTATAAAGCCTCTTGGCTAGAGAAAAAATCCATTTTCTTTAATATACAGCTCTGTGTTGCTTGCTGAGCAAAGCAGTCAAGAATGATACATGCCACATCACCAAGAACAAAATTTATCTTGTCAGTCCCAGAGGAATTCTATTTCCAATGAAGTTTAGCAAGCAGATTTTAGACTTTTGTAAAAAAGCCCACAACACAAGGAAAGATGGATGGAGCAGGCTGAAAGTGCTGAAACAGTTATTGCTTAGTTCATATCTGAGAGCAAATCTCTGCAAGAATGAGAAATGTTTATTTTTTCTAGGGATCACGTGTCTATAAAACACAAAGAGCCTTCTGTAGTAGGAGCTATGGTCCCAGAGCAGAGACCTCCTGCCAGCTGGGCTCCTGGCACACACAATTCCCTCCAGCTCGAGGGACAGTTAAATACAAATAAGAGCAAGACTAGAACAGACCACCAGACGTGGCACCACCAGGGAGACTCCAAATTCCAGACATTTCACTACAGAGAGACAGACTGGGGCTGTCACCACCACCAGGTACAGATGTGGTTGTCTCCTCACAGCACACAGACTCCCAGCCCTGGACATGGGGACACCATGGGGGGTTTCTGAGCCTCCTCTAGGTCAATTCTTCACAGTCAGATCAGCTTCACTTTGGCAAGGGGTGGCCTAAAGTGATTATCTTTGCCACAACACCTTTCTCCTGGCTGCAGCTTCAGCAGGGATTACCCAAGACCAAAGTCCTACACAAGTCAATATTTAACTTGAGTTCTGCGCTGCTGAGACCCACCTGGAATCATGGATATAGTCACTTATTAAGGATTATGCTGCCATTTCTAACAAAAATATAACAGGCGAGTTATCTTCTTCGTGAGAACTTGTGAAGAAAAATTCTACAGGGACAGCAGTTAGAGCCAGCATAAGTAATTTTAATAAGGGAACTACAGGAAAATGCTTTCAACAGCAACAGGAGATCCAAATAATTGGATGTGTACACTGCAGAGCAGGTTAAGGGCAGGGCAAGAGCCATACAGCAAAAAAGCATTTAAAACAAAACCACGCCAAGGTCCAGAAATTCACCATTTATCCCAGAAGTAGTATTCTAACATTGCAATTAAGCCATGAATCTATGTCACAAAGACTTTTATATAAGTCTTACACATTGCAAGGAGAGGCATTTATTTTCCACTAATTACCACTAAGTATGAACTGCTGTACTAACACAGACTTTAAAATAACACAATAAGCAAAAGTGATTTTTTCCCAGGTTAGTTGTTCCTAGTCTTAGTGAGGGTAAGAAAACTGTTTATACTAAAAAAAAAATCTCTGCATGCACCTGATACAAATTTTTGCCAATAGTCTCACCTTTTATCTTTTTGGATGGAGAGCTTTCTGCTGTGAGAAACAGCTGTTAAAATAAAATTCAGGCCACAAGTGTGCAACTGAGAGTAATTCCTTCTTTCCTACATCTGTTTCAATTCTTTATCCACCTGTTCTCTTTGATTTCTTTATTGTTGTTAGCACTCCCACCTTTACATTTAGCAAAAACTGTTATTGTTCTCTAAACAAGAACATCTGTTGTAGCAATGATTCCTGTGGAGTTATGGGTGAAAGTCACCACAGACAGCATTCTAAAAATGCCCCAGTTCTGTATTTCTAACCCTTCACAGGTACCAGTTTGGTCAGTACTCAAAAGGACTGACCAACAGTCAACTCAATTCAAAAGGACTGACCAACAAAACTGTTTCAGGAAACAAAAATATTTCTGCTGGGAAAGCGTGGAAAGAAGAGGCTGAGGCTATTAGGAACATCTGGAAATAAGGAGTAGTGCACAGCTTTCTCAAAAAAATCCAAAACAAAACAACAAAACACCAAACCACAAACACCAGGATGGTCCAGCAAAGTGTAGCCTTGGGGAACACTTTCAGGAGCAGCTTAACTGATTTCATCCCGGTCAGTGCCTGATGGGCAGGCCTGCCTCTCCCTGTGGGATGCACAGGCACAGCTCCATGGATTCAATTTCCATATGGTGCTAATTGCTGGGGGTTTGGCACATTAATCCAGCCCACCACACCACCACTTACACCTGCACTTGAGGAGCAAGGAAAACAGACAAGCAGAGAGATAGAGAAAAGGTGCACAGGGCTCCCCTTTCCAGCAGTAATATAATATCAAACCTGAAATTCCACGCTTCCAGATCCATCCAGTTACCACAAAAATTCAAGCTTTCACAGCTCAAACGCCTCCTTGGAGCAATCAGATCACAACTCCACTCCATCTTGGAGTAAATGCAAAAAGTATTTACCTTTATTTTTCTACTTTGCTTTGAGAATGAGATCAGTATATTAAGAGTAGCCTACCTCTGAAGCAGTAAAAATACAGGTTAAAAGAACAACTGCAAGTGAAGTCAACAGCAAGGTCTCAGCACTTTCCAGCAGCAAAATTCCCACAGAGCTCAAATGAGAGAGGAGGCAGGTTCCTGTCTGTTTTATCTAAAGGTTTTATTTTCATTGCACTACACCTGCAGGTATTACTTACATCCAATTTTCATCCACTTAGCAAAAATGAGGCACAGTACAAGACCGTGCCCAGGGAAGCGCCCTTCCCTACATGGAGAAAAGAGGAATGGTTTGGATTAGGAAGGGATTTTAAAGCTCACCCCATCCCAGCCCCTGCCATGGGCAGGGACACCTTCCACTGTCCCAAGGTGCTCCAAGTCCTGTTCAACCTGGCCTTGGACACTTCCAGGGATGGGGCAGCCACAGCTTCTCTGGGCAACCTGTGTCAGGGCCTCTCCACCCTCACAAGGAGAAATTCCTTCCCAATATCCCATCCATCCCTGCCCTTTGGCAGTGGGAAGCCATCCCCCTTGTCCTGGCACTACAGCTCCCTCATTAACTTAAGAGCTGCACTTCTCTGGGCTAAGCCACATAGCCCAAGTGAAGCATCCACTAAACTTACCCCATCCACTCTCTCAAACTTCTGCCAGGTGACAGAAGCATCAAAATTCCTACTTTTTTTTTTTCTTTTACTGGAGAGGGCACAAGATCATTGGAGCCTGTGCTGGTCTTTGTTGCTGTCAACAGCCCCCAGACAGGATTAGGACAGACACCACAGGCTTAGCCCCGGCGGGATTTGCTCCAGGTTGTCTGGAGACTGACTGAAACGCTTCCTGCTGCCCGGAAAACACCCTGGGACTGCTCACCTGCCTCACAACAGGCACCACCAGCACCTCGGCGGCACCTCTGACAGCTCTCTTAAATTGGAAAAACTCCCTTTTTTGCATCAACTATACAAGCGTGAGAGCTCCGCGTCTGCCAAAAGGAGCGGAGTTTCCTGAGCACCCCACCCCCCGAGCATCCCGTGTCGCTCAGCACCCCATTCCCCGAGCACTCCCGTTACCTGCATACCCCATTCCCGGAGCACCCCGTACCCCGAGTACCGCGTTTCCAGGGCACATCATTCCTTCACCAGCCCGTCACTCGGACATTGCGCGCCCTAAGCATCTCTCTCCCTGCGCCGCGCGTTCCGAGGCACCCCGTATCAGTGAGTTCCCCGTTCCCTGAGCACCCCGTTCCCGGCGCAG